>CM052549.1:71029403-71047126 GCA_028533065.1 Trachops cirrhosus
CCAGCCTGTGCACCGCCAGGCAGGCACAGGGAGCCCCACCCAGTTTCACACAGGGCAGGCCCAGCCCCTCAGTCCTGACACCCCGAGAGGGTCTCTGGGGACCCCATCCGGATGCCGCTGCAGAAAAGTTCGGGTCTCACTCTGGCCCCTCGCCTGTGTCTAAGGCACACTCTCGCAGGAAGGTACTGGCACCTGCTCCAATTGTCTATCTCTGTGTGACACACTAATCCCTCTTCGCAGCCTAAAACAATTATTTTACTCTATCTCACGACTCTCTGGGTCCGGAGTTAGGACAGAGGTTACCTGGGCAATTCCGTCCCACGTGGCACCAATCAGGGCCGGTTGGTGGTACCTAGTTAACAGCGGGGGCTGCTCTGGGGCATCCCAGGTGGCTTCCCGCACATGCCGGACACCTGGGTGGGAATGGCTGTAAGTCCAGGCGCAGCGGGGCCCACGCGGTCTCTCCAGCTGGCAGTGGACTTCTTACAGGACGTGCACGGTTCTTACAGGATGGCTCAGGGCGCAAAGGCGAGGACTACAACAGGCACTGTGTCCCTTTGGCCATACTCTAGAGCTCAGCAAGGAACAGGCAACTCAGATCTGCCTGTCAGTAGGAGGAGGGCTATCCGAGAGTTCGCAGCCACCCTCCGCCCGCCACACTCCCCAGTTCAGCATCGCCCGTGGGCAGGACGCGGCGTGTATATTCCAGCGGTTCTCCTTCCCTCTGCGGTGCGGGCCGGGGTTTCTCCCTGTGTGTATTGCAGCGAGAAAATCCCTCAGCCTCTTCTCCCACAGAAACTCAGGCCAGCAGAGCAAACGGAAAAGACCCCTTTCAGTGTCTCTCTAATATCTGTGTGTCACACAGACCGAGGCTGGCTGGCCCCACGAGCTGCTAACCCGCCCCCGCCCACCCCTAAGACTCGTGACTGTGCAGGGTTGTAAGCAGCCCGGTGTCAGCCGTTCACTTCCGGACACATGGCTCAGCCAAGGGCGTGGAGTTTCAACTGACTAATTGTCACCCTGAACACCAGATGTAACTGGCCATTCTCAGTCAAATGCGCGGACCTGAATTCCAAAATACTCCCGTGGAAGCCGGGATACTTCCTCGTTTGTCCAACGGCAGAGAGAGAGAGAGCCCTGTCGCTTGTCAGTGTGACCGCCAGCATAAAATCTCTTATCGGGTACCACGAACCATTCAAAAGTGCCAGAGCGGCTGGCCAAAAGTGGAAATACGGCTAAAAATTGCTAGGGCGCCATCCAGGCACGAAGAGCTGCGAGGAGGCGCACCGGGCCGCCCGGCGGGGAGAGCTGATCAGAGAGGCCCCGAGAGGCCAGCGGGCCCCCTGGTCACACGCTGGCACCCGGGCCACCCTTGGGTTGTCTTTGTACCGGAGGGTCAGCCGTCTGCATCCCCAGGGGCCACACGTGACAGGAAATACGTAGTTCAAAGGATTTGCCCAAGAATGTTACTAAACGAATGATAATACCAATACACCACAAAAAGCAGACCCTCGTGGAAGGAGGTATCTGATTTTCAGAGCTGCCCCTTCGTGTTACCTTCAGTGTCTGTTCTCAGCTAAAAGGTATGGCGTTCCTCTTTGGGGTGATGAGACTGTTCTGGAATTCGATAGTGGTAGTGGTTGTACAACCTCCAGAATATACTGAAACCCGTTGAATTGTGCGCTTCAAAAGTGTGAATATTATGTATGTGACATAGCTGAAAAACTTTAAGAAAATGTAAAGTTTTCAGCAAAGAAATTGAAATGCTCAAATGAACAGGAAAGGATGTGCAGGAAGAGAAGTGGTCACTGGGGTCGTCCCAGATGTTGGGCCCTTGTGTGAAGACTGTTGATCAGCTGTTACAAATCTGTGGAAAGAACTAAAGAAAACCATGTCTCAGGAATTAAAGGGAAGGGAAAGAGTAATGTCCCGCCAAACAGAGAATCTCAGTGGGGAAACAGAAATCATTTTTTAAAGGCGAAGCTTAACTCCCTTCCCCTTGACTTGGCCTGCAGTTAGAGACTCAACTCTAGTGAGTAGAATGTGGCAAAGGGGATGGTACGTGGCCGTTCTAGGTGCTAAACACTTCGAGGCTTCTCCTGGCTCTCTCGGATCATATGCTCTGGGGGCAGCCAGCTGGACACTCAGGACACTCAGCCCTGTGGAGGGAGCCACATGGCAAGGAGCTGAGTCCTCCGGCCAACAGCCGTGTGAGTGGGCCACCTTGGAAGTCAATCCAGCTCCGGTCATGCTTTACATGGACTTGAGCCACACCAGCTGACATCGTAATGATAGCCTCACGACACACCCTGAGCTAGAGCCCTCCAGGACATGTGCTCTTGGCTTCCTAACCCTCAGAAACTCTGTGTCTCAGCCCTGGTCGGGTAGCTCAGTTGGTTAGAACATCATCCCAACATGCCAAGGTTGCGGGTTTGATCCCCAATCAGGGCAAATTCAAGAATCAACCAGTGAGTGCATAAATAAGTGGAACAACAAATCAGTGATTCTCTCTCTCTCTGCCCCTCTCCCTCTTCTTCTCCCCTTTCCCTCCCTCTCTGCCCTTTCTCTAAAATCAATAAATAAAAATGTGAAAAGAAAAGAAGCCATGTACCTCACACAAACTTGTCTAAGTACCTGTTTTGGGGTAATCTGTTATGCAGCAATAGTAGCAAATGCATGCTGAGAGGGAAAAAATCCTCTGAAATTATCAAAGGAAAGAAGATCAATAGCGAAATGTTACCGGGAAGCTAATTTTCTTTCAAAGAAAGGCAGCCCACAGTGGAACGGGTCACATGTTGAAGTAGTGAGCTCCGTGGCACTTAAAGCTTGCAAGCACAGACGGATGGCCATTTATCACCAACCACCAATGTGGCTTCCTCCTCTAGTGGGTAGGTGGTTTCTGCAAATGACCTCTGTTATTTTACTTATCATTCCACACCCACCACTCCCACTGCCCTCTGTTTTCCAGAAAGAACTTGCAGTAGTCCGGGATCATGATACATACACAAGCTAAGGGTGCAACCAGAAGCCACACTTAAGAAGCAGAATTAAGAGTTGCCATAATTGAAATGAAGCCTGACGGAGATGGCGGCTTTCCAGGCCTGGAGAGGGACCCGGAACCGCATGCCTTATTTAAAGCAAGAATAGTAGGGGAAATGTAGAAGCTAAAGGACTTATGACACAAGGACATGAACTAAAGGGGGGGAATGTGGGTGGGAGAGGGTGTTCAGGGTGGAGGGGAATGAAGGGGGGTAATGGGACAACTGTAATAGCATAATCAATAAAATATATATTTTAAAAAAGCCACTGGCTCACTCTGGTCAGAGATGGGCTCGGCCAGACTGTTCCTCCCAACTCGGTCACCTCCCTCCGATTCTGTCAGGGGCTAACTATTACCTGATTTAAGGTAAGCTAAAGAATATTCCCTGTTACAGACAGGGAAAAAAATGTATGGTTCTCTCATTCCTTACGGTGAGTATGAGAAAGCCCAGCTCTCTATCCCTTAATGGAGAAACCAGACCTCAGGGGCTGTTGCTTTCAGGGACCACCTTGACGTCTCCTTCATCAAGGCCTTTTTTTAATTTGCTCATGTTGGGGGACAGTGTCCTTGGTTCACCCTGATGGAAGATGGAGGAGGTGGCGTAGGCTCGCCTTGCTGAGGCAAGCTTCTGGGGGACCCAATGCGAGAGTCAACCACATCGAAAGCACAACCAAACTGAAGAATGACCATCCTTGAGAACAGCCTCTACAGGCCTAGAAAACTCACTGAGGTTTTTGGTTTTTTTGTAGCTCTGGTTCTGAGCATGATTTGGGCCTAGAAAATGTTTATGGCCGCGGCCGTCAGCCACCTTAGTCATCAAAGCTTCTGGAAGAAATCTGACTTGGGGTTCTACTGCCTTCTAATGAAAACTCAGACGATCAGTGATAGCTGGGGTCTCAGATCACAGTTTAAAGCAGTGAGCTGCCTGGTGCCCCTGGGTCCTCAGATGCCAGAGCGGTGAGCTTTGGGCGGTGAAGCCGCATGTGCGGGACCTGGCAGACAGGTGCCTTGAGCGCAAGGAGGGCGCACTTATCCAAATCAAGCCTGAGCCGAGCTGGAGAACCAGCACCTGGCGTTCCTTTCAGCCACAGTCTGCGCTCCGATCACATTCTGCAGGCCGACGTCGGGCAGCTGAAGGGTGAGCAGTCGTGTGCTGGCATTACAGCCTGCTGCGAGGTTAATGAAGAACGCCAGTGGGTTTGCTGGAAGGTAATTTAGATCTACATAATTATGACTTAATCCCTCACCCGGTGACATTACAAAGGTCCCCACCCAAGTAGAAGCCGCAGGATTTCCTGCCGCAGAGGGTGCAGCTGTGTGTGACTCCGGCTCCCCCCTGTACGCAGAGCTCACATCGGGCATCATGGCTTATTAAATGGTGTGACCCGCCCCAGTTCTTGGGCACTAGGCGCTATCTGCTAATCAAAACCGCAAAATGTGGCTGAGCAGGCTGTGAGAAGAAATTGAGGTCTGCATCTTAAACAGTAGATTTACCACTCCAGACGGGAGAGCCGCTGGCCACGTGGGGCTGGCTCAGAGCAATCTCAGATCTCCTGCGGCAGCAGCTGGAGGTGAAGGGGTCCTCAGAACTGTCCGGAACGCCAGCACTGGTTCTGGGGACAACTCTCATGGCAGGGGATCACCGCTGGAACCCCCCTCACCCACACAGCAGATTCGTATGGACAAGCATGGCACCCCCCGAAGCCTTTGTGCTTCTCCTTCGTCTTCCCAGGGAGATGAGAGAGGAGCGTGGGAGTCGGAGACCCTGCAGTCAGGTCAATAGTCCCTTCAGACACAGCTTGGATACTGAACCAGGTGCAAAGACCGCGCTGTGTCATCGCACAGAAACGTTACAGAGGGGACTTAGGCCAGAGGCGGTCAGAGAGGGGCAGAGATCATATCAAGCTTGGAGCAGAGAGGTGGAGAGTGGGTCTGGGGTATTTCCAGAAGGAGGTGCATTTGGGCTTGGCTGCAAGGACGGGGTTATGGATTGAACTGTTTTCTCAAGAGTTGTGTGTGGAAATCCTGACCCCACTGTGGCAGAATGCTACTTTATTTGGAAGTAGGGTCCTGATTGACGTAAATAGTTAAGATGAGGTCACACTGGAGCGGGGTGATGATACAAAGGGGAAGTTGGAGACACACACCTACACCCACAGGGGGTGCCATGTGAAGACTGAAGTTACACTGCTGCGAGGCAAGGGGCTTAACTAGACGCGAGGAGAGAGGCTGAAACAAATTCCTCCCAGCACCTTCAGAGGGATGATGGCTCTGCTGACACCTTGATTTCGGACTGGCCCTCGGAACTGTAAGACAGTAAATGTCTGTCGTTCTAAGCCCCCAAGTTCGTGGTACTTTGTTACAGCAGCCGTAGCAAAGCAATACGGATTTGTAGGACTCCGTGTTTAGACAGGTGTGGAGAGCAGCTCAGGTGAAGAGAAGAGCACAGCTCACTGAGTTAAGGATGAGCGTGCAGCCCTGACTGGTGTGGCTCAGTGGGTGGGGCATCGCTCTGCAAACCAAACGATCGCCGGCTCAGTTCCCAGTCAGGGCGCGTTCCTGGGTTGCGTGAGAGAAGCAACCGAATGATATTCCCCTTGTCCATCAGTATTTCTCTTCCTCTCTCCTCCTCTTCCCCTCTCTCTAAAAATAAATAAATAAGATCTTTTTTAAAAAAATGAGCTCACAGCCCTGTCCTGCTAGTTCAGTTGGTTAGAACATTGCCCCGATATGCCGTGGTTATGGGTTCGATCCCTGGTCAGGGCACAAGAATCAACCTATGAATGCATAAATAAGTGGAACAACAAACTGATGTTTCTCTCTCTCCCCCCTTCTTCTCTCAAATAAATAAATAAGTAAATAAATAACCTTGCACACGCACCAGGAGCATTCAGCAGTTCAGTTCTACCGGAAGCACACATCCGAAGCGGAGCTGTGGGAATGCGCACTGGGGCCAGGTGATGGAGAGCTTTCAATGGTGGTGAATGTTTTGTCTGGCAGAGTTTGCTTCTCAGCCGGGTTTGTGTGTGTGTGTGTGTTCATATTTATTCATCCCCACTTTGGCAGCAGGTGAGCTGGTCAGGGCCACCGCAGGAACATGAACTTGGACGTTCCTTCTTCGTGAGGGACAGGAAGCAGCCTGGGGAGGGCGCTGCAGCAGCCCCCCGAAGGCAGCGCAGAAGGCCTGAGACAGGCAAGGGCGGCAGATGGAGAAGAGGATGTAAAGACGAAGGATGAAATGGTGGGTTGGCCCGGCAACTGTGTGTGGGAGGAGAGGGAGGGAGACAGGCATTGACCGTGACATTGTCTACGTTTTGAGCCTGTGACGGGAGGACAGGAGTGCCATTACGACAGTTAGCAAGTAAGGGAGGACCCTGTGCGGGGAGCTGTGGGGTTCCCAAGTACAGGAGTCTGGCAGGCAGTTGAACTTGGAAGAAAATATGACATCATTCACCCAGATCAGAGAATTGAAATTTTGAAGCCAGTGGAAAGATAAGAGTTCTACTATACAGGAAATGAAATTAAACGGGGGTCGGGGGACCCACTTTGTGAATCCATGTTCAGGTTGGTTGTTCTAGTCTGTTCAGAGGTGGGTTGCTATTTTTTGTTATTTTAGTACTATTAACCAAGAAACAGTTGGTCAGTAGCCAAAACTGCTTGAACCTTGCTTTTAGCAAATTCATTCCTGTCTGTGGAAGGACGGAGTAATGAGACGAAGATGCTGCCTGTCAAGGTGTCTTTCACAACTGGAAAAATGAACGCACGGACTCAGGCCTGAGGCCCTGCAGCCCCAGGATGGGCCCCCCTACCCTGCTTCCCGTGGCCACAGCAGGGAACACTAGTGGAGACACCGAGGGAGCAAGAAAGGAGGCCCGGATGACGTCGGAGAGTTCTGTAGTTGGCGAGCATCGTGCTCTCTGACGGAGGACACGCTGGTCTTCGGAGTGTTCTTAGCTGATGCGTGGGGACAAAGAGGTGAAAGTCGCAGCATCTGGGAAGAAGGCAACAGATGCTTTCAGCATCAGCGTGAGAGAGAGTACTTTCTCTAAAGCAGAGGAAGGCAAGCCGAGGCTAAATTCAACGGTGAAGGGTAAGAGAAGAACGTACCTAACCCACACACCATCATGCTTAACTCCTGCGTGCTTACGGGTTAATTGAGCCAGGTAAAAGTGACAGACACCTCAGATGATCCGTCACCAAAACTTTTGAGTCCAATAACAGTGGGTAGGATCTCACACTGTGGCTTGTGACATACACTGCTCACTGCCTCGTCCTTGCCCAATAAAATACAATGTGAGCCGTAAGTAATTAAATAATTGCTGGCAGCCACGCTACAAAGGGTGAGAAGAAACAGATGAAATTCATTTTAACAAAATTTAATAATATTCTAATAAAATATTTAAGCCAGTGTCCCAAATTTTACCATTTCAACACATAATTAACATTTGAATTTTTGAGGTATTAATATTTCATGGGGGTTTTTTTGCACGGAGTCTTCAAACCTGGGTGTGCGTTTAGACGGAGAGCACAGCTCGCGGCACACGAGCCCCCATTTCTGGGGCTCAGCAGCCGCCGAGTCGGGAAGCGCGGCGCCCCCTCTTCTGAACGGGGCAGCCCTCACTCAGCTGTTCGCCCCCATTGGTTCTCCAGCGAAGGGCTCCTCCCTCGTTTTCGAAGTGGGTGACCTTCCGTCAAAAATGCTGATTGACCGATCACTTGCTTGGCATCTCTTCAGAGTTGCAGGGCACTTCCTCCTGTTGCAGGGTTGGCTGTGGGACTGAGGTACCAACGCCATCTGGTGCTCAGGCCGGACTGGAAGTCAGGTTCACGGACAGGATGTGGGTGGAGGCCGAAGGGCCAACACGTCCAAAGGGCCGTCTGCGCCCTGCGTCCCGTGCGAGGTGCTGCATTCCCGCGATTTCACTTCATTCTCGCACTGAGCCTGCACCAAACAGGTATTTCCCACACTGTTCAGGGGGGAAACAGAAAACAGGCTGAATCCCTCGCCCACGTATGTGTTACCAGTAACAGCTAGTTAAGCACTGCCGGCAAGGGGGGCTAATTTTCGGTATGAATGGTCCTTTTAGCTCTGAGTAACATCAGGTCAGAGGCCAGCCCGACAGACAGTGGCACTGAGTGGGCTTCCTCGTCTTTGGCAGTGATGGGTCAGGTGGGGGAGGCGCTGTGCTGTTCCAAGCCTGTCTCACCTTCTGATCTAGCCGTGGGTGTGTCATCCACCCCCTCACACAGCACCCCGCACAGCACCACCCAAGTCCATTCAGCACGCGGCCCAGACAGGGCGGGGACATTACCCCAGAGAAGGAAGCTAAGCAGTGCCCCCGCACCCGCGCACCCCACCCCACCCACCCCGGGAAGCCTCAGCCCATTCTCTCCCACTAAACTCCTCTCTCCTGTTCAGTCTCACAGGCTGAGGGATGGGACGTGACTTCACATCTTGGCTGTGCCTCACTCAGCCTCAGAAGATCCCAGGAACTACCCAGCTTGTAGGAGAAAGGGTCACTGAAGGTAATGGCCATAATAATAATATTTTAAAAAGTAACTGAAGGGAGCTCCTCATTTGAGAGAGAAGGTAGAAACGCTCAAGAAGGGTCACCAGGCTGGGTAAGGACAGAGGTCAAGGGAGGGGTGAGGTGGTTCGGAGGCTGTGGGAGCGTCTTCGTTTCCCCCGAAGTCAGCCCCGTGGCCGACCTGCTCCCTGGGCGAGGGGCACGAGGAGCTGACCCCTCCTCTTCTGCCTGGTCCCCCGTCCGCTCTGCGCACACCCTCGGTCCCACCTGCCCTCCCTGCCTCCGCTGCTCAAAAATGGGGTGCTGACTTGTGCTTCCTGCCTTCCTTCCTTTGCCCTGACGCGTTTCCCTCGCTGGATTATGAACTACCTGAGGGCAGGCCTCACTCCCGCTGGCATCTCGTCCTGTGCTCCTCACGGTGCTTTGCACAAAGCAGGCGCTCTGTGAGCACGTGTTGAACTTCGGGATAAAAACCAGGGTTGGTCTGCAAATACAAAGTTGTAAAGTGAGAGGGTTAAGAGTATAAAGGATGAGAAGACTACTGAGAAATTCATTTGAATTTGAGAGACAGAAGCGGGAGGAAGATGCTGCAAGGGACCAAAGGGGGTGTGGCCGGTGTGTCTGCAGACCTTGAGATCAGAGGCTGGGCACTATCGCATTATCCCATTCAAGCGCTCCAGCTCACTCCAGCTCCCGAACCTATTGATCTAATAAAGGAAGAGGGGGAGAGAAGTTTCCTTTGGCTTCTGGAAGCTGCTCTGCATTTCAGAGAAAGCTCTTTACATTACAAAAGAGAAACGAATATGAAGTGGTTAACTGCTCCAGATTCTACCAAAGCCAAAAAAAAAAAAAAAGAGCAAAAGAGCTCAAGTGGCTGGTTAACCATTGGAAACATCCAGGAGAGTTCCCACTGTCAAAGAAATAATGAAAGAACCCAGAGGGTCCTCGGCCGGGGCAGAAGGCGGACAGACGTTTTCGGAATTCCAGGCTCCCTCTCAGTGACCCCGACCCATGGACTGTGCAGGCTGTCACAGTCCCGAGAGCCCCAGCTGGAAGTGCCACCAACCCTGCCTCTGAACTGTCTAGTAAAGAGCTGGCAAGCCACTCTCAGAAGCCTCTCTGGCAGAGACATGCCATTGGTAGATGAGTTTCATGTGACCATCCTAAGCCAATCACCACAAGTTACAGGACACTCTGATTGGGCACAGTCAGCCAACCCTCATCAGGGTCTACAGTGAGGTGGCGTCAACCTCCAGGAAAAGGAAGCAGCACTCGAGGCTGCCCCAAGTGGGGTAGCTGAGGGAGCCGGGGTTGTGTTAGTAGGAGGGGTGGAGCGGCGATTGGGGGTGATCAGTGTTGGGTTCGCAAATGTCAGGGTCCAGCCTGGGTATCTTGTGATCCAGCTTTAACAATGCTGGTTGCAGTAATGTAATCTCAATGTTTTTCCCCCGAGATGCTTCAGTGGTGCTCGATTTTAGTTCAGGTTTCTGTGGGGTGCACATACATGGAAGAGAGAGTGTGGCCTTTGGGATCGGAAAACCTGACTTTACATTTTGTACTGCGCTTACCCACTGGCTTAGATTCTCCCAGGCAAGCCACCTAACCTAACTCTGTTTTCTGGTCTGCAAAATGTGGATAATAATTCCCACTGCCCTGGGTATTAACAAACAGCACATATATAAAGAACACAGTATAGGGCTTGGCATGTACCAGGTGCCCTTCTGGTGAAACCCTTTGTTCCATCTGTGTTAGAAATGGGGCAGTACCAGGAGGGCCAGCTGCTTAGTAATGGGGGGTGGGGGGCAGCCTAGATTTGTTTTCAAGGGCAACACATGAAAGAATTTACAGTTTCACCAAGTTCACTGACAAAGCTGGCAGAATAAGATTTTTTTAATAAATACTGAAGAAAGAGGCACCTGGAGCCAGTCTAGCATATCAGGGACCCACAGAAAAAGGGGAACAGTGGCATGCCCTCTCTCTGCTCCCTGGACTTGATCTCCTGCTTGTTCACTAGCTCATGACAGAGGAGAAGCAAGCTCGGTTAGCCGCAGCCTCCTCTGCTTTCCCTGAGCCCTTGGTCCGAAGCCTCATCACTAGCGCCTCTCACACTGGGTCACAAAACCCACCCAACTTTTTTCATCATCTGTGCATAGTTCAGCTTCTCCTATTACACCACGGGTTAGTGTAGGTGCCTTTTATTTATCACATCTCCCTAACGGGTACTCTGGGAATCCAAGAGCTTCAGCCGGTTTCATATGTAATTACAAAGAGAAACTGCCATTTGCTAACTAAAAGGTGACCCCTTTTAGTGCTGCGATGAGGTCGCGGGACGTTCGTTTTCCTTTCTAAGGGACGGCTGCAAAGTTGACAGAACTGCCCTCGGAGGAGCCATTAGGAAGATGCTCCCTCTGACCCGCATTTCATTTGCAGGGAAGGGGCTGCCATCTTCTTGCTGAGTCGTGCCTTTCTGATCTCAGCCTCTCTGGGCAGCTCTCTTTTTAGCTGTTGCTTCTTGAGAGAGAGGTGTTGTTCCTCCATTCTGGTAGAGTGACTCAAGACTAACGGAATGAGCTTTCTTCAGTTTGCTGCTTTTCTCCAAGAGCTGCGCGCTTACCAGACTGGCATTAAGGAGAATGTGCGATTTTCCAAGCAGGCTTTGCGGTTTAGCAGCGGTAGCGTTGTCCCTGTTTTGGTTTCCACACACCACGCATGCCGTGACGTTTCCTCGCCTTAGATGGTCTGCTCGGTGAAGGATTCAGCCCCAAATTGTAGCTTTGACAGCTGACAGCTCAGATTCTACAATTGGTCACTTCGTTAAAAGGCTTATGCTGTTTTGCTCTCCATTAATACATTAATGGATCTGCTTGACAAGGAAATGTATTCAGTTTCCGTGTTTATCATCTGTGATCAGGAATTAGGTGGCTGATTAGTCCTGGTGACATTAATAGACCAGTTTTTGTTTGGGGGAGGGAAGGGAAAAGTAGTAAGGCACAATCGTGCTACAAAGCCAAGTTTTGCTTCCTAAGTACATTCCATGCACCAACCTGTATCTCAATGATGGAAATTTGCTAAAGGCTTCAAACCAATAGCCACGCTGTCATTTGGAGTGAAGTGGACTTGTCTTTGGCCTTGTATGACACCCCCAACCTTCCCTTTCAAAGCCCCTGACCTTTCTCCTGATGCTGAACACCCTGGTGTCCCGTCTTGTCTCCTGTGTCAAGACAGGGGCCCCGATGCCGCCTCTGCTGTTTCTTCTTTGCGCGAGTTCATCTGTTTCCCTACCACTGGGAATGGTGTTACTGTCTCCTGGACGAGTCTGCTCATGCTTTCAAGATGCTCACATGCACCCCAGGGCATTCTTTTCTTTCCCAGCATCCCCTCTTCTGCTCCTCTATTTCTGCCGTCAACCTTTAAGACACAAAGCTAAGCAGTTTAGCCAGGAAAATTGAGTTTATTCAAGAAAACAGAAGAATTGCAACTTGGGACATGCAAACTGCAGTGAACCATAGGCAGGCCCAGGAAATGAAGGGAACCAGGCTTTCGGAGAGGAGGGAAGAAGCTGGGAGGGGCAGTTTTGGAAAACAGTGTTTTGGAGGAGAGCTAGAGTTTGGAGTTGTGGTGACTTCTCATTGGCCGAGTTGTCGCTGGGCAAGGAGAAAATCTTTCTTCTTCCTCCCTGGGAATGTAAAGTGACCCGTAATGAGTGGTATGCGCAGGAGGACCCTCCCTTCGTGGCTTCCCAAGTCTGTTTTGAATGAGATTTTCCTGTATTCGTTTTCACGCTGTCTGCGCAATTCCAATGACAGACAGCCTCTTACCACGGCGGCAGCCCCTTTGGTGAGTTCCGTTGTGAACCGGTGCAGATCTTTTTACTCTTTACTCAGAAAAATTAATGTTCTTTGTAGTCCAAAAATAGGAGCAGATGAATGTGGAATTTTAAGGGCATTAAAACCTTATTGTTATTCAGCTATAACTTTAAATCCCATCTCCTCTTCCACAACTCCCTATTCATTCATCGGCTAAATAACGTGGCTGCTTCTAAAGATTCTGACATCTAATTCCCTGCCTGTGCACGCTTATTATCAGGGTGAAAAATACTTTGTCTTTTTACGTTCATTTTCAAAAACAAGCATAGTGAACACATAAAACATTGTTCAGGATTTGTCTAAGAAGACTTGGCAGCTACTTTGTGAAGCGGTTGGATGGGGATGTATGAATCCAATCAGGCAGTTCTCTCTCCCAGTCCCTAGTTGTAATTCGATTAGGTATGAGCCCAGTGGGCATGGAGAAGATCTCTCTACCTATATTTTTAACTATGATCCATATCCATTTATTTCTTTTTAAATTTTAACATAAAAGGTAATTTTTAAGATGTCAAAGGGCTAGGAACCAGCCAGGTAATGCCCTGTGAGTTGCGATGACTCCATATCTAGAGTTGGTCGGAGTCACAAAACGTCCCACGAGTCGTCCGCCAGCTATTCCCTTCCGAGGCGTATGCCTGCGGTTCTGATAGCTGCTGCAGCGAGGTAGGTGGGGCATGCCTGAAAGTGCAGAGGCATCAGCAGTGGGCGGAGCTGGCAGTGTACGAGCGCTGTGATCCTGGCCAAGTGTGCCCAGTTTTCACCCCTAGGGCACAAAACTCTGGGTGTGGTTCTCAGAAAGATCTCATTCAGGTCCAGCTAGATGGCAGAGGTCCCTGCCAGGCGCCTTCACATTCGTTCAGTAACCGAGGCCGGCCTGGGTGCGGACTGTGTTCGCCCAATAGTTAGGTTCCAGGCACTGAAGAGAAATGAGTCGAGGGAAAGTGCAATCCCTTTGATTGCTGACGAGAGGAACAAGATGGTGGAGATACCCAGGGCCGACCTGCAGCAGGAACTGAAGGACCAAGGGAAGCAAACAGTGTTCCAGAAGCCATGGAAGGGGCCTCCAAACCGGAAACGTAGTCACAGAGGGACTCGAGAGGGGTGAGGGAGGGGAGCACTGACCATTCTTTTGCCCTCTCTCCGAGCTCCCACTTCCCATTGGCCAAAATCAATCAAAAGACAGAAGGCAAGGGAGCAGGTGGTACTGCCTGCAGGGTCAGCCCCTCCAGGATTCAGAGCCTGGATGGGAGCAGGTGGAGCGGGAGGGCCATGGAGGCTAGCCCTGCCTGTGCCTACAGGTGATTAAATTAATGCTGGTCAGGCGCTCGGTGGTGCCTGCCTGAGATTAGCCCCATCTTGCACAGTGTTAATGCTCTCTGCCCGGAGAGACCATCTTTGTTTCTTCTGAGAATTTTAAACATTAGAATAAGCAGTGGTGTCTTTTTCAAGAAGTGTTGCTGGGAAAACTGGGTGTCTACATGCAAAAGAATGAGGTTGGAGTCTTGCCTTACAATATATATGAAAATTAACTCAAAATGGATCAAAGATCTAAAAATGAGAGCCAACACTACGAAACTCGTACAAGAAAACGCAGGAGAAAAGTTGCATGACGTTGGATTTGACAGTGATTTCTCAGGTACGACACCCAAAACACAGGCAACAAAAGTGACAATAAATTAGGTTCAATGAAAATTAAAAACATCTGTGCATTAAAGCACACAACCAACAGAGTGAAAATGCAACCCATGGAATGGGAGAAAATATTTGCAAATCACACATCTGATAAAAATCGAATAGCCAGAATACGTAAAGAACTCTTACAACTCCACAACAAAAAAACAAGCAACCTGATTTAAAAATGGGCAAAGGACTTGAACAGACATTTCTCCAAAGAAAACATACAAATGTCCCATAAGCACATGAAAAAAATGTTCAACACCACTAATTAGAAAAATGCAAACCAAAGCCAGAGCCATAACCTCACATCCATTAGGATGACGACTGTTAAAAACACTCAGAAGACAGCAGGTGTGGGTGATAACGTGGAGGAACTAGAACCCTTGGGTACCGTTGGTGGGAACGTAAGATGATGCAGCTGCTGTGGGAACCAGTAGGGCCATTCCTTACAAAAACAGACCATCACATCATCTCACAATTCCACTTCTAGGGTACACACTCAGAACAGTTGAAAGCAGGGTCTGGTTCATTGCAGCATTATCCACAAGGCTTAGACAGAAGATGGACGCACCCCAAGCGTCCACTGACAGATGAGTGGAATACTACTAAGCCTTAAAAAGGAAGAAAATGTTGACACAGGCTACAACACAGGTCACCCTTTAGGGTGTTACACTATGTGAAACAAGCCCATCATAAAAGACACACACTGTGTGACTCCACTTACATGAGGTGTCTAGACTACCCAAGTTCATGGAGACAGATGGCGCAATGGTGGCTGCCAGGGACTCGGGTGAAAGTGAGTGTGCAGTGGTTTGGTGGGAACCGAGTTTCAGGTTTGCCCAGTGAAAAGAATTCTGGGGGTGCATGGAGGTGAGGCTGCACAACTGCGAATGTACTTAACGCCACTGAACTGTACACTTAAAAGTGGTCGTGACTGTACATTTCATGTGTACTTTACCGCAATTTTTTAAAGCTAGCATGTAAAGAGTAAGTTAGTACCTAAATAGTTAACATCAAATTTCTCTGTGATTTTTCTTCAAAATAACTTTATAAAGGCGATAAATTACTTCCTGAATGAATTCACCACCAAGATGGACTCTTGGGCGACTTGGTTTGGTGAGGAACAACAATCAAAGCGTGACAGGGAGAGCTGGGGCCTTCAATAATTAATGGACTTCGAAGAGTGCCCTAAGCCTCCATGTATTTATAATGAAAATACCATGCATATTCATGCTGTGCTGTTTGTATCTGCAAGACTCTGCACAAAGCAGATGAATAATTCAGACACAGATGTGCGCACCTGGGCAGCCAGAGGCCGGAGGTCAGGATTCTATCCTATTCTGGTGGTTACTGATTTGTGTTCCCCAGATGTGTACGTTGTCAGTGTCCTATCACTCACTAGAAGTCCCTGGGACATGATTCGAGGTATGATTTCCCTTCATACCCTCCTCTTCCAACTTCTGAATGAGTAATGTTTCATTCGAGGGGAAGAGAATTCTGAAGCCACGTCTTGCCTACTTGTACTTTTTCATGCCTGTGGTTATTATTATTATTATTATTTCTGTGTGCATCCTAGACGCTGTAATACTCTTAGTGGTTTGCATCAACACAGACCTTAAGGAAGGCAAAGAGTGAGCCCCAGACAGTGGGGCGTGAGATGGAGAATGAGGTTCAAGCAGCACCATGAGGACAGGGTAGCTGGACAGGGTGGCTGGTACAAAGACCGGAAAAGAGGTGAGACTTCAACTTTGCTTTTCACAGATCCAAAACACTTCCTTCCTGTCCCTAATTTAGAATCCAGCCATCAGTGTCGCCTCCTGTGATGGGTAATTTGATGGGTCAACTTGACTGGACCACAGGATGCCCAGAGATTGGTCCAACATTGTTCTGGGTGCATCTGTGAGTGTTTCTGGATGAGATTAACATTTGGATCAGTAGACTGGGTAAAGCAGATCACCCTCCCTAATGTGGGTGGGCCTCCTGCAACCAACTGAAGACCTGGATGGAACAAAAAGGTTGAGTTAAAGGGAATCAGGCCATGGAGATGGGACATCTGTCTTCCTCCTCTCTCAGACTGGAATTGATGCCATCGGCTCTCCTGGGTTTCCAGCCTGCCAACTTCAGATCTTGGGACCCCTAGCGTTCATAGTCCTGTGAGCCAGGTCCTGCATTCTGTTTGGTCTCCCGTTGGTTCTGTTTCTCTGCAGAGCCCTGATTAATATACCTGCATTGTTGGAAAGATTTGCAGCTTTTTTTTTTGGCTTTTATAGTAGCAAAGATTTGTTTATGATGGAAGGTAACACTGACAGTAGCAAAGCCCAGTATGCAAATAATCACTTGAAAGTCCAACTTCAATCTGTTACTAACCAGTTGGGAGAGACTGCAGGAAATCCAGACACTCCATGTATATATTAACTTTGCTGCCTTTCAGACTCTCCTAGACCGCAGTGGCTTAAAACAACCATTTCTTTAGCTCATGATTCTTTGGGTTGACCAAGCGGTTCTTCTGGTTTGGTTTTGGCTCATCCGGTCACTTGGCAGGTCAGCTGGTACTAGGTGATCTAGGCTGGCTCTGTGCCCATGTCTAGTAAGCAGTGACAGGCAACTGCCCAAGGCCCCAGGGAACAAGGCCCGCTGTCTCTCATTATCCAGCCGACGGGCCCTGGCTTCTTCGCACGGTGAGCACAGTGTCCCCAGAGCAGCGAGAAAGGACAGACCAGCGCCTAAGCACTCTTAAGTCTCTGCGGGTGCCACAGTTGCACTGCTGTATTGACCAAAGCAAGTGACATGGCCAAGCCCAGATTCAAGAAGTGGAGAAATAGACTCCACCTCTTTTTAAATTTTTTAACATTGATTGATATTAGAGAGAGAGGGGGTGGAGAGAGAAGCATCATTTTATTGTTCCAATTATTTATGCATTCATTAATTCTTGTATGTGTCCTGACTGGGGGTCGAACCCTGCAACCTTGGCATATGGAGATGATGCTCTAACCAACTGAGCTGCTACCAGGCTAGGGCCTAGACTCCACCTCTTGATGGGAGGGGCTACAGAGTCACCTGCAAGGCGTGTGTGTACAGGGATGAGAAGAACTGGTGGTCATACTTGCAGTTTGCCACACCAGCTCAGCCAATTCTACACTCATCTCTCTCACCTCTCACCACAGCCCTGGGAGGTAGGCACTGGGACTGACGTGGAGCAGATCCCAGGTCCGACTGTAAGCCAGTCCTGCAGGACCCTGTGAACCTTCATTTCTTCGGAGACTTCAGAGGCCAGGTCCTCCTTTCTGAGACAGGAATCCCGCTACTTTAATTTCAAACACTCGTCTGCACAGGTGTTCACTCAGGAGGAATGAAGTGGCAGTAACATTCAGCACAATCACTATAAAGCTAAGTTCTGAGCAGTCCACACATGTTTATAAAGCACCTACTATGTGCAAGGAGCCTTGTGCATGGGAGGAAGGGATCTGTAGTGAAGAAAAGTAACTGAGAAAATTTGTCCATAAAGTGTAGATATAAATTGTGTGAAGTGTCTAAAATAACGCAGTGTATCAGAGACCAACGAAGTCTCCAATTAAGCTCAAGGGAAAGCATCGTCTATCTGTAAAACCAAGGATT
>CM052549.1:71047626-71157167 GCA_028533065.1 Trachops cirrhosus
TAAAGCACCTACTATGTGCAAGGAGCCTTGTGCATGGGAGGAAGGGATCTGTAGTGAAGAAAAGTAACTGAGAAAATTTGTCCATAAAGTGTAGATATAAATTGTGTGAAGTGTCTAAAATAACGCAGTGTATCAGAGACCAACGAAGTCTCCAATTAAGCTCAAGGGAAAGCATCGTCTATCTGTAAAACCAAGGATTATAAGGTTCCTGCCTTCTCCATGTGGCTGTCAGAATCTCTCACCAGTCCCCTCTTCTCTTCATGTTTTTAAAGTTGTCCCCTAGATTCTGCTAAGATGTTTGGCTACACAAGACAATTATGTCCTCTTCTCACTCACGCCCCTTTTCCTCTAGGAAGGCAACACCCACCCCCTTCTTCCCAAACTCTTGTGAACAGGTTTAATTTCTAATATATCACTAATTCTCAGAAACCGTTCCTGAAACACGTCCAGGACAGCCTCCTCGCCTCTGTTTATGCCACTTCCCCTTGCAGGACTGCCCACCTCCCGTTCCGGTGCCTCTTTGCTCACTGAAGATCTAGTTTAACTCAAACCTCATCCAGGGAGCTTTTCAGCATCCCTGTCTTGGGACACAGATTTATCTCAGCTGACAACACCCATGACTGGACAGGGGCCACTGCTTTATCTGCCACGAGGAGTGAGCCCTGTCTGATCAGGTGGGACTTACTTTCTCTAGTGTACTTTTTAAAAAAATCCTGACCCAAGGACATTTCCATTGACTTGAAAGAGAGAAAGAGAGAGAGGAGAGAGAGGGAGAGACATTGATGTGAAAGAGATACATTGATCAGTTTCCTACCATACGTACCCCAACCAGGGATCAAATACGCAACCTAGGTATGTGCCCTCAATGGGAATCAAAACAGCAACCTTTCCATGCGTGGAATGATGCTCCGACCAACTCAGCCATGTGGCCAGGGCCTAGTGAACTTTTAGCTCATTTTAAAAATCTCTGTATCTTACAGCCTGACCATAATGCAGATCTCTTGACTACAGGACCAAGACTTTAACTTTTGTGCATCCCCAGTGCCTGAAACTGACCCACCTACATAGCAGGGCCTTGAGTAACCGATTGGTGGTAATGGTGACCTTGGTGTTTCCTGTGCTTTTCATCAGAGCCTGCAAGATTTCCTCTCCCACAAAGCACCACCGTTTCAATCCAGCTCTTAACTGGGGATGTGAGTTTTGAAGCGTATAGGTTATGGTGGCATTTCTCGCACAGTTCATCCATCTGCCTTCTATTGGCCCTTTCTTCTGTTGTTACTATCTACTGCCTTCCCGGTGCTTTGGTGATGAAACCTCATGTCTCTCAAACTCTCTTTCCCTTCTGTCACCTCCTGTGACGCTTTCTTTCTGAAGTCCTTCTGGTCTTCCTTGATCATCTTCTGAATATCCTAGCATGACACCCTCAAGTCCTCATCTCCTCACAGAATATTTCATACAGTCCTTTTTGGTCATCAGTTGAACATTTTAGTCATTTTGATCTTAATCTGTGACTTCGCTGATGCACTTCCCCTTCTGCCTGGGGAGGTAATCTGAGCTAGAAACCCTCAGTAATCCACATCCAGTCCTCTGCGTAGGTTCTGCTCCCGACTCGATGCTTGCAATTCCTTCGCCAACAATCCTTCCTTGGCTTCATGTGTCTGCCTTTGTCAATGAGCTTTTTCGACCATCTCTTCTGAGACTACGGTTTGTATCTTTGATCTCCACACCAGTATCTGATCCAGGGGATGTATTTGTGGGGCACCCCCGGGAAAATGCCTGTGATGTCTGCTTAGAACGGGTAGTACTGGGCTCAGCCAAGTCCTGCCTGGGCTTTATTAGGGCTCTACCAGCCCAGTGAATTACCACCATCATTGTCTGAATATAGCTGACTGCTGTAACGATAACAGTGAAGTTCCGCCTGTGTTGGACCATCTTCTCCCCACTTTGTTTGGTACTCATCACGAGGCTCAAGGTGCCTTCCTGGTGTTTTGAAGAACCCTTCCCACCGTACTGGGGCAAGGCCCCCGGTGATGTTCTCCTGGCTTCTATATTTTCCCTCCTTAGCCTTTATGGTAATTAAAATTAAATGGTGATCTGTGTAATTATTTGCTTCATGTCTATAGACCCACCAGGCTGTTGTTAGATAATAAACTTACTTCCTTATGAAGGAACATCCCTCCCTCCTAGGAAGAAATAACAAAACATAAAAGCCCATGACATTAATGCATGGAATGATCTTGAAGTTAAGGTTCTGCTCTGTCTTCATTTGGGTTGCTGTAGAACAGGGACTGGGTGGTTTACACATGGTAGAAGTTCACATCTCAGGGTTCTGGAAGCTGGGAGGCCAAGATCAGGGTGCCAGGTTCGGGTTCCAGGGAAGACCCACCTCCCGGGTGCAATCGCCACCTTCTCCCTGTATGTTCCCAGGGCAGAAAAGGGGATCCCATTCTAGCCCCTTCTAACCCTGTTCCCGAGGGCTCCACCCTCGTGACCTAATCACCCCAGAGGCCCCACCCCTTCACATCACCACATTGGAGGTTAGATTACAACCTGTGCATTTGGCAAGGGGCATGGGACACAATCATTCAGTCTATGACATCCTCCATAAAGTTTCCTAAAGCGGTTGAGCGATAGTACAGAATTTTGATTTAGGTTGTGGGCTGGGAAACCAGACTCCCCAAGTCCAAGTCTTGCCACTGTGTGCCAACATGGGTTGAGTGGGTTACATAACTTTTTGTTGTTCTACCTTGCAGGGTCCACATAGGACTAAAATGAGCTGCTACATGGGAAGCACTTAGTAGGGTGCCTGGCACAGAACAGTCACTCCTAAGTGTTAGTTGTGGTTGTGTTTTCACCGTTGTTATTATATCGGCGGTGCCTCCCATGGCCTATCGCTCTCCCAACTTCACGGCACCCTGTGAAAAGTATAGTGTTCCCCAGGAGACGTCATGAGCTTCAGCCGCTGCCATCTCAACGCATTTTCCTTTACACACAATTGGGGGAGGGGTAGTGGAGGGAGGCGAAGGGAAAGGGCCGCACATCCTTTGCTTTGCCCAAGGTCTACACACTCCTGGGAAGACCGTCTTCCCAAGTACAGAAAACAGAGGCTCATCCCTGCCTTTCCTCCCCGCTCTCAGTGAGTGAGGTCTCACGTCAGGGCACTGGCTCCAGATCGGTGGACACCCATGTTCCACTCAGAAAAGTTAGGGGGCGGGGTGAAAATACTTCTGGGGCACAGCTACCAAGTAGCTGAGGCTGGTAATTGGCACCCTCTTTCAAACTTAAGCTCTTCTTTTTTCTTTCAGAGATTTTATGTACTTACTTTTCAGAGAGCGGAAGGGTGGGAGAAAGAGAGGGAGAGAAACATTGATGTGTGAGAGATATATCAATTGGTTGCGCCCCCAACTGGGGACCTGGCCCACAACCCAAGCATGTTGCCCTGACTGGGAATCAAACCGGTGACCTTTCGGTTTATAGGCATATGCTCAATCCACTGAGCCACACCAGCCAGGGCTCAAGCTTAAGCTCTTTACTCCTTTGACTCTCCCCGCCCAGCAGCCAGTCCTGGATGTCCTCTCAGAGAGGTGCTTTTGGGTGTCATGGTGAGACCCTCACACTTTCTCTTTCCTCTTGCCCAACTAGGTAAGGACTCAGAGTCATCTCAGAAGCCTGGATGCTCCCCTGGATTACCATCTCCCCCTGCCAGTGCCCACCCTGCTCCACTCCCCTGGCCCTGGAAACCTGACCCCCACCCCACCCCGCCAACACTTACATTTTCAGTATCTCACCAGGGCCAGGCTCTCTGGACCACACAAGTACTTCCTGAAAAACTAATTCAGACTTGTAGAGAAAATAAAGTATAATGGTTAAGTCCAGAGGCTTTGAATCTAGAAAGACCTGAGTTGAAGTTTTCATCTGGACACAAATAGTGTCCAAATAGTGGGCGACTTGTTAGCATCTTCCAGCCTCATTCTTTTCCTTTGTAAAATAGAGACATCACTTCCACTTCAGACAGCAACTGGAATAATTAACAGATGTATACACAGCAGTTAGCATAGGTTTATGGGTTTGCAATAAGCAGTAAATAAATGGAAGTGATCATCGATGTTCTGTGCTAATGGGAGGAGTTTAGACAAAATATTGCCTCCCCTCCTCTCCTCTCCCTTTCCCTAAGTCTGAATTCTCTATCTGGTAAAATAACTGTTACAGAACAGTGCCCTCAGTTTTAACGCCCAGAATCCCAAAGTAGTGATTCCACTGATAAAATTTCAGCCTGGGAAGTATTTTGGTGAACTAGCAAGAGCAAAGATGGAGCAATCACATATGTTTTATTCTGGTTTTTGTATGAGAATCGTATATTTAACTCTTTGAAAATGATCCTTTGACAGATTCCAATTCCTGCTCAAATGCTAACGAGTCGGGTGACTTGGGGGCAGATACTCCCCCTGGAGGAGCACCAGTTTCTTCTGTGAAAAGAAAAGTTGCGATAAGACAGGCTTCGAAGTTCTTTCTGGTTCTGATTTGCTTTGAATCTATATGAAGGGTCATTCTCTTAATGGCTTCTCGTACTGATAGTTAAGAACCTTAACTGATGCATGTTTTTTCTTCTGAGGTTTTTTTGTGTAGCCTTCTATCGCCTCCTATTTTCTACCTGCAGAAGTGGTCATTGAAAGTGGACTATGGAGTTGGTCATTCTAGGTTTGGATTTCAACACCAGCACTTGACTTTGGGCCAGTTATTAAACTTCTCTGGGCCTTGGGTACCTCATCTGTCAAAGGGGATAGACAAAGGGGAGATGTGAAGATGAAAAGAGACCAAAGACTTGGAAATACGTAACCCCAAAGGCTATAGTTTAATGACCTGAAAGGCACTAAGCAGTCTGATCTCTTAATGAACTTATTTCAGAGTGTGTTTCTTTGTGGATTATGGGTACCCTGTTACCATCTCACTGGTGTCCTCACTGATGAATGAGTTGAATAAATCACATATGTTTCATTCTGGTTTTTGTATGAGAATCGTATATTTAACTCTTTGAAAATGATCCTTTGACAGGTCCCAACTGCTTTAAGACGCATTCCTTAATAGACTGGCATTGGCAAAACTTGCTTTGCTAGAAATGCTGATTAAGTTATTGGAAAAAAAACACACTGGGTTTCCATTTTTATAGATTCTGCCCCCCACCCCTTCCCTAGGCCTGTTAGCTACAGCCAGGTCCTAGGGGGCGAAAGGTGGGGTGTCTCTACCCACTGGAAAAAGAAATAAGCTGCCAGACGAGTCTAGCAGAAAGAGATACTTTCATTGTGGCCTTTACATTTATGACTAGCAAAATAATGAAGAAAGGTAATTCGGAAAGCTTTATGTCAGTTTTAACGGTCCCTCAAGCGCTGAGAAAGATAATAGTCCATGGACGGTGTCCACAGGATTTGTTCTACTCCCCCGAGAGCCATTGACAGGGTCATTCTGGATGTGTAACTGCTGTCGCTGAAGCATGGAGAAAAGGCCCTGTAGGCCAGGAGGGTGAGCACGACATCCCTGCAAGGATCTCTATTGTCATCACTGTGACAATAATAGTTGTTATAATTTTCATTCTGCTTTTTCTATAGAGTGTCTACTTTGTGAAGCTTAAGGCTATGGGATTTGGGACACATAAAATCACACTAGCATAAAATCATGCTTCATAATCTTACAAAAGTTATTTTATAAAACTGCAAATAGAACCTATGCAAAAAGACAAAAATAATTACCAGTGCAAGTCACTTGACTGATACAATTATTTATGGGAGGTTAATAGCTTTTCAGAAGCTTTCAGATACAGTATCAAATTGACAGTCAATTTCTCAACAATCCCCCCCTCTCTGGTTTGGATTGTTTGACCACTGCCAACTTATGTCCCCAAGGACATGCTTATCATGTCTGGGGGTAAAATATCAATTAATTGCAAATCAGCTTTCAGTTTTTCCGGTAGTTTCTTTTTATTTTCTGCAATTAAACCACAAGGTCAGGAGCCATGCTTTTTAGTTCATTTATGCACTAACAACACGCTCTGCATAGACATCTAACACCTCCAGAGTACAACTATGCGAAAAGGTCACTGGTGAAACAGGATGGGGGCTCATGGTGGTCCAGTGGAATGAAAAAACCTCCAACAAGGGGCTTCAAGGTACGAAGAAAAGAACTGTGAACAAAGAAAAGGGATGCAGGGGGGAAACGAGAAAGACAAGCAAAAGTAACAAAGCCAGAGACTGAATGGACTAAAGAGAGAGAAAAAAATCAAAAGCAAACAAACAATAAAAGAGGTGGACAAAAACAAAGCGAAAATCTTGTGCCAATGGTGGCATTGACTGAAAGTGAAGACTCGTGGAGATACGAAGACTACAATCCCCAGAATCCTTTGCGGATCCTCCACCCCAGGTTGTCAGTCTCCTAGGCAACGCGGGTAAACAAGATGGCGACCTCCGGGAGCGATCCCCAGTGGCCGAAGTTTAGCTCTCTCCAGAGTACGAGTGGTTCACGAAGTGGAGCCCAGTCTATACTGTCGCGCTCAGAAAGACAACCCTGGTCTTCATTTCCCATGGGGCAGAGACCGAAAATTACTTACAGAGACTCCTCCTCCTACCTGCTCCAGGAGCTCATTCACCGGTGTCGGGAATCGGAGACAGACCTACCGGGAGGCGAGGACAAGGAAGACGAGCTCGAGGGAGAGGACGAAGCGGAATCCGAGGAGTCCTCAGAGTCCGAGATGCTGAATTTGGAGGTGTGCTTCCCCCACCCCGACCCTTTACGCCCTGGCTCTTTTCCCCAGCCATGGGACCTTGTTACTTCAGCGGCAGCACCCGGATGCACCCTCATTAGCCCGTGGCTTAGCCCATTCCTTGGGCTTTCCCCTCCAGGGGTGCCTCATCCCGACCGCCTCAAGGCTCCCTCTCTTCTCTTCCCATTTCTGTTTCCCCGTTTCCTCACCCCTTGTTGAAATATTTCTAGATAGCTCCTTTATTTGTCAGTAGCACATTTGGTTTCTTCAGAGTCCCATTGTGCAGCAGTCAAATTATGGGAAAAATCAGTCTATCAGTATGGCACTTAGGGCTTCAACTTTGTCAAAATTATACCTTGACCATATTGTGAAAAGGTACAGCTCGTCTTTGACATCTCCTGCGCCTTCTCCCCATGATTCCGAAGCACTTCAGTGTTCTCCCACTTCTAGTCCCTTCGTCCTCTTCACTCCAGGGAAACATTTTGCTTTTATCAAATAATTTGAGAAGGGCTTCCTCAAACACTGACTTAAAACTTTAATATATTACATCTGCCAAGGGTATATGATACATTATCAAGACACACACACACACACACACACGTACACACAGCTCGCTGTGGGAGTATTTTAGGGTGTAGAGAATGTTCCCAGCATGCCCATCTGCGCTGCCCAGGTGGCGGCTCTGGCTTATGTGTTAATGCAGTACCTCTTCTAACCACAACCCAAACCCACTTCTTTCTTATCATCATCCTTTTTCCTCCTTCGCCCATTACCTGTCTTCCGCCCCTTTCTCATCACATCACTTCCTTCTCTTGCCTTCTAATAATACGCCATTTGTTTCTTTTCAATAAACAGGGAGGGTTTTTCCTCTTTGTCCTGCTGCCAGGAAACTCAGAATCAACATTTCTTCTATATTTCAATAGTTTTTCTTTAGATAGGTTCTTCTCTCCCCTTTCCTCTTCTTGGAATATAAATTGCCTGAAATTCTTTTCAGAAGTAGATAGGATGCAGAGAAATAGAATGTTTCCAGTGTCCCCATTCTGTGATAGTCTTCTGGCATTCTTCTTTGCAACTTTGCACCTTTCCCCAGCTGCCTTTCCTCCTTCAAGCCGAGCGTGTTTCTCTTTGTAAGGCCATTCTCTTTCACAGCTCTTTTCCTTATCAGGCTTATGTCTTGTTATTCTCCTCTCAGGAACTTGCATTATCTGCTGTTACCCAGACTCTGCCATGAACCACTTACACCCTACCCCACTGCGGTTCCCTCCTTTCTCGATGTCCTTTTGTTCACTTTGCACGTGTGGCCCATTTTTTTCCACCTCCATTTTGTCTTTCTTCTTCTTCTACCTCCTTTCACATGGGCCAGTTCACATTAATTTTGCTAAAAGTGGATGATAGGAAATTGTTCCTTACTTTTTCATCTTGTGACCTATTTTGCAACCCTCAACAGTAACTGTTGCAAAACTGTAGCAGTGTTTTTACAGTTTCGAGATGTTTGTATGGTTTCCACCAGCTTCCACCCCGGAGGAATTCACAAAGGAATCGCCAGTTCACTTTATTATTCTAATTAACACATGCTCTTACGGTCTGGGGTTCATTAGTATCGTTGTTAATCTGTCTTCAGTATGCCATTAACAAACAAACCATAGAGGGGGACAGCTTGAACTGGTGTTTCCTTTCTGGCTTACAGGATGTATGTGGGAAAAGCTTATTAGTTCTCCCACGTACATTCTAAATATTAATATTTATTTTGTGTTTTCACATTCTAACTTAGCCTTCTAGAGTATCTCATACATTTTAAGATACTGAACAAACTGTAAAGTTTAAAAGGAAACATTTGAACGTTAGCGTTCAGTGATTCATTTTCCATGTGTTCACCTAGTTAAGATTTATAATGCCACGATGGTCATAAACCTGTGATGCAATTAGCCTTAAACCTCTGAAGACCTTGTGAAGTTAAGTGAGGTAATGCAGACCAGCTGTCCAAAATACTGTCTTCGGTTTCTGTAAAGCCTTTCATTAGCTGTGAGATTTTGAGCACATTACTTTACCTCTCTACATCTCCTCCGCAATATGTGAATCATCATAATACCTATCTCATAGGAGAGTTGTGAAAATTAAATGAGATTCTATATATAAAATACTTAGTATAATATATTATTTATACTTTTTTTAAAGATTTTATTTATTTATTTTTAGAGAGAGGGAATGGGAAGAAGAGAGGGAGAGAAACGTTAATGTCTGGTTGCCTCTCACACGCCCCCTACTGGGGACCTGGCCTGCAACCCAGGCATGTGCCCTCACTGGGAATCGAACTGGCAACCCTTTGATTCACAACCTGCACTCAATCCACTGAGCCACACCAGCCAGGGCTATACTATTTATTAATATAAATAAAAACTTCCACATTTTCATCTGCTAACTCCAGCCCATCAAGTGATTTCATTAATTTAGCCTGCAGTGAACAAATGTTCCTCAAATGATTGCTATATAGGAAGCTCTCTGATATCTGGGGCAGAGAAGCAGCTGGGCCCATTATATGTGTCTGATGCATGAAACCACTCTTTGCCAGTAACTAATGTGGGTAACAACGCCCACTCATTAGATAGGTAATAACATCAAATATAATAAGAAACCATGTTGAAGATCTTAGTAAGGTGTCTGGTGTAGTGCAGGCTCTCAAAGAACTATATATGTTCAGTACTGCATCGTAGCAACAGTGTTGGTAGATAGAAGATGGTGAGAACAGGACTGAGGCTGTATGTGGTGGCCCCTCCCAAGGTGAGGTACGAATGGGAGTGAATCGTAGCTGCTCCTCATGTGAAGTATTATACGCACGGCCGTGTCCAGATGGCAGCCGGGTGCAGTGACCCTGGAGGCTGTAAGGAGAGTTGGCCCTTGTCTGGGAGGGGGGTGGTGTGTGGGCAGACTGATGGCAGAAAAGGCACCGAGGGGGCGGCCAGGCTGTGGAGGCCTCGGTGCTGTTCTGCAACTCTAGGCTTGGGTCTCTGGTGGCCGAGTGGGGTTCAATCAGAAGCCGGGAGGCCAGTGGGAATACTCAAGGAATACCATGGAGCAGAGGCAGAGTCTGGATTAAGGCAGTGGAAGTGGAAACAGAAAGGCAGCTGAAGATGAAAACAAGTGAGGTATTTGAGACGGGACAGTTGCTAACTGAATAGCAGAGGTCTGGGCTGACAGCCGGGTCCATGGCGTGGTCTGGAGGGGGACGCACGGCTGCTAACTGCCGTGAGAAACAGGAACAGGGAGAGCCGTGTTTTGAGGGGTTACGACTGAAATTGTGGGGAGGTTCTCAGAGTTAGAAGACCTGGGAATCATTGGCATCGGCAGCTGTGCGGTCAGCCGGGAAGAGCAGAGGAGAGCAGGCCAGCACGCGACCCCGGGGCACAGGTCTTGGAGTAGCCGGCTGACAAGGAGGACCTGGGGAAGGAAGCTGGGAAGGACCGGTGAGAGAAGTACAGGAAGGAAGAGCCGTAGGAAAGGGACGCCTAGGCAAGGAAGAGTCTCGAGCGTGGGAATGAATGGCTTTGCTGCCAGCTTGGCAAATGGGAAGAGGCCTGAAACATGCTTCTTAGCTTTGCCTGCCAGAGGGTCGTTGGGGACCTAGGCCCCTGTGATTTTGTGCTGTGGCGAAGGCAGAAGCCTAACTGTAGTGAGTGGAAGAGAGAATTGGAGGCGAAGGAAGGGAACTCAGGGATAAAAAAAAAGCAACTCTGGAGGAGCTTGGGAGCTAAGGGAGACAACAGTGGCAGGTGCTGGAACTTGCAGGGCTGAAGAGAGGAGCCCTCTCAGGACAGGAGAGCCGCACAGCCTGTTTAGCTGGAGAGTGACTGGTTGAAATCCCAGGCCAAAGAGGGCAAAACTGACGGTGTGAGCCAGGACGGAAGAAGCGGAGGAAGTGGGGCCCTGAGAGCAGAGATGAGCCGGCTCTCTCCGAGGCCCAAGGGAGAGGCGCCGGGGCAGGTGCAGAGTGCCGAGGGGGTGAGTGCCCGGCCCTTTCTGCTTTGACTCTGAAGTAGAAGAGAAGAGCGTCTCCTGAGAGTGAGGACAGAGGAGTGGGGGCACGTCTTTGAGGAGAGCGAAGGAGAGCTGACCAGCAAGTTGAAAGGCCGCTGATGAGTCATGGGAGAGAAGGATCGCGGGGGCTACCAGCTGACTTGGGAGCGGCAGCAGAATGCACGGTTGGGGGGCTTTCCCGGCCCACTCAGCCGCTCAGGGGGAGAGTGGGTGCATTCATTCACCCACCCTGTTCGTACTAGGCACTGGATCGCACCCTCCCCTCTATGCGTCAGCTAGTTTGAACTCTTTGTAACATCCCCCCAATGGGCCGTGCGCGCCTTTGCCTTTGAGATTCTGTATGTTTCCCCCATTGCCTGCAATACCCTTCATGGCCCTCTTTTCTGCCCTTTCCAGAACTACTCACAACTTTGGATCTCGACTGAATTGCTCTCTCTCCCCAAGGAAGCTTTGGCTACGCTCCTGCACCTCCGTAGAACTGACAAAAGGGTGCCCTATCTATAGTCAAAGCACCCTGCCTAGCTCCATTGTAATATTTATCAAACTCATCCTGAAATTGCTTGTGTACCTGTCTGACATGTGAGAAGCGTGACTTAGTTCCCGAACAGTTCTTGCTTGCGAACTTGATTCAGGTGTGTGTATGTCTGTGGCAGTTGCAATGAGGGGACAAGGAATCAGAGACTTAAGAGTAGAGACAATGAAATTGCCCGTGGGATGCTCAGCAGGGAAAGAAGTACAGTCAGGAGGGGACAGGTGGGCTCTGAGAAAGGGGAGGATGCACAGACTGGAGATTCTGTTGTGGTCCCAGAACAAGTTCCGTAGATAGTGGGGAGGAGGAGGCATAGGCACTTGTGGGATTAGAATGATGGAGTACGGGGTCTGAGAGTTCTAGGGTGGGGCAGCTCAGGGTGATGGCCAGGCTGGTCCAGGGCCCGGCCGTGGGAGTAGGTGGTGGAAGTTGGGTGTAGATCAATTCTAAGGTGTCTGAGGTTGAGAAAATATAGAATCTTGTGTAAATGTGTGTGCTCGAGTAGTAGGGATAGTGGATGGCCATCCCTGGGGACTCTGAAGCCAACCAGTGTAGACATAGGGCATAAAGGGACTGAAAATGACCACAGACCAAAAGGGAAAGGCGTGGCTCTGACAAATGGCGGGAACCTCAAAGGAGCGCGGAGGGGCTGCATGGGGCGTCTCGCCTTGGGGATCTGGGGGAGCGTGACAGTGCGGCCGGTCTTTGTATCAGCGGCCACCCTGAGAAGCAGGCAGCCGCCTGACGTGAGGAAGGGGAGCAAGACTTCTCTTCTCCAGGAAACGGAAGGGCTGGGTCGGGCAAACTTCAGAAGTGTGTAAGGATGGAAGGCAACACCCCGACTCTATCTTTGCCCTGGTCTTTTATAAGAAATTGGAACTTTATTTACAAAAGTAAATCTCTCTCCCCCATGTTCTGAACGGGCTGATTGGTATGGACGAATGAGACATTAAGGTGTGGAATTTCAGTTAGTAAACAACTGTCATTCATTGGGAACACTTGCCATGTTCTAACCATGGTGTTTAGCATTCTATGTAGCAGAATTTTTTCACTCTCCCCAAAACATTAAGAGAAGGTAATAGTATTTCTTACTTACACAGTGTCTGGCTGAAGTAAGGCCTGCGTGAGTGTGGTTGGTAGGGTTATAATATGAGGGCAATAATTTAGTTTTAATTTGAACATTTCACCTAAAATGTCACATGGTGTGCTTGAGTGTGATACTGTTCTGTTACAGAAGTGCATGCTCACAATTGTGTAATGCAAGATTTCGGAATGAAGAAGGGGCGTTATTTGTGCCGGACCCCCCGCTCCCCCGTAGATGAAGACTATGAGGCTCAGAAGGAACTTTGTCTGCCCAGAGTCACGTGTCCACAGTGGCGGGTCCAGGGTCAGACCCGCCCGCCCAGCCCCGAAGTCTCTGTGCTCTCCCTGTGAGCCGTCCCTGTGTCCCGGGGCCAGTGCACATCTGGGGGCAGAGACACTCCTACAACAGCCTACGTGTTGTTCTTCCGTCCTTAGTACCGGCTGCTTGAGTGGCACCATTGTCTCCTGAATGAATACAGAAACCCTGGAAGAGATATTTTGCCATCATAGTCCACTTGCTAGTCTTGCTTAGACTGGCGTGACTGAGGAGATTCCTGCGTTTTGTGTCCTGGGGCTGATGTTCGTGTCACCGTGCTGGTCATTATGGAGTCGCAGGTGGCACAGACCTAGCGCTGACCCACCTGTTACCTCTCGTTTCTGTCATTTCTGAGGAAAGGACGTGTCGGGTCACCCCTGGTCCCTAGATGTCTGGAGACCGAGGCCCAGCCTCTTTATGGAAATGCTTATTACCCTTTTAATAATTCTTGTAAATTGCACGAATCCGGCAACATTAGCCAATAAGAAGCTAACGGACCACCTGTTTTCTCCTGCAAAAATACCCGAGTCAGAGAAGCCACGGCCTTGGTTTGACATAACCAGCCTTCAGGGCGCGGGCAAGCCGTCAAGCGCGGTGGATAGATTTGCCCTGCCATGGGGCAGGCTTGGGTTCCTGTGTTGGCTCTGTCACACACTCGCTCCGTGGTTTCGGGCAGACCAACCTCTGTGAGCCTTCTTCGCCTGTACGATGGAGCTAAGCGTGCCAACGCAAGGGGGGTCGGGAGGACTCCGTGAGCTGATCCACTGAGAGCTCTTAGCACAGGCTGGAGAGGAGACACACCCCATTTGTCACCACTAAGATCGATGTGCCTGCTGCTCTGTTCATTGCACCTGGAGCACCTGCCGGTCACCACGTGCACATCAGTGGCAATAAAGACATTGATTTGATAGTTACTGATTCCGCCGCACGTCATCTGGTGGGCTCAGCTCCTGGATATGCAGTGTCCTAAGTGAGCGCTGGATCTGCCGAGATGCCGTGCTTCTTTTGTAACGGAAGTCCTCTTTGTCCGCCTCTCCTGGTTTGTTTTGCAGGAGGAATTTGACGGGACCCTGAGAGAGGACATGGTGGCTGAGGCGCTGTCCCGGTTGGGGCGCTCGGGTTCCGGGACCGAGCAGGTCTACCTGGATCTAACTTTATCGGTGAGTATGAGGAGATCGCCGCTGTCTGGCTACACCTTGACGCTGGCTGGGCCACGCCCCTCTTTTTCTGGCACGCATCGCTTTTGTGGGCCCCCGATCTCAGAGTCCCGCATCGGATGGAGACTGGCGATAAGAGTTATTTCTGTAAATGTTAGACATCAGAGAGCCCTGGCTGGTCCAACAATCAGCACCTCAAGTTCCTTTGTTTTCATTCCCTTCACAGTCTATTTCTTTCATCTTAAGTAGTCTATTTTATAGCAATCAAAGCCTTCTTTCCAGAAGGTTGAATTTGATTCTGTAAAACTAATCAAAAACTCCTTATGGATTTTCTCTCTGATCAGTACCAGGACTAAAATTTGTATCTGAAGCCACGGGAACAAAGGGTTTTGGTATTGACTTTTCCCCCCTAAGTAAGTCAAGAAATAAGTAGCCTTGAGCTATCTCTCTCTTTCCTAAAGATGCCAATTATTGATGAAAAAATGTATTGTTATTCATCAATTTGCAAGAATTCAATACTAGTCATAGTGTAGCACAGAATCTTGGCTCCAATTTTATCATAAAAGCAGAATCCTCACACTAGTTCGGTGTCTTTCCCATTTTGCTTTTCTATAGCCCTAGCAAAATGACTCTTTTTGCTTTCTTATGTTGCACAGCATTAAGTATTCCTTGGAGATTTACGGAGTAAATGCAGATAGGCAAAAAAAGCACACAGAAATTTTTGCTCTAACACCAATGTGGCTCTAGTGTATAAAATTCATAGTCGGGCTGTTCTGTCTTGCATTTGAACTAGTAAACTATCCAAGAAATGTGAAGCTTTTTTCACCCACGCTGGTTTCATGGCCTGTCCTTTGAGATCAGCATATTAAGGCTCTAATCTTTTACTGTTTTCACTCTATAACATTTTATGGATGACTCGGCCAGTCAGGCAATGACTTCGGGGAGCACCCCGTGAATTGCACCATGCTAGGCGTTGGAATGGGAGGTAACTCCAGCAGCCAATACATCCCACACAAGGGGCTTTCGATCAATATTCTACTTGTGTATGCAGTGCTATGCCTTAAATTGATCTACCAAAAAAAGCAATTCTTTAAATCTTATTTCAGCTACATGGACTGAAGCTTAACTTACTTTGCCACTGACCTCCTTACATTTGAGATATTACACGTTGAATTACTTTGCTTTCATAACCCATCTTACTGAATACACTTCCGTAGGGTTGCCTGGTTTAGTGGTTCCCCCACCCCCTTATGTCTTAGTTATATTACGTGTTATTTTTTACTTTCTTTTATTACTTGTGTGTGTAGCTTCTCTCCCACTGGAATCGTAATTTTCTCAAGGGCACAATATGGCTCTGTTTCATTGCTGTATTCCTCGTCATGCCAAGCACAATGCCTTGTATGTAGTAGGTTTTCAGTAAGTATTTATTTATTACGGTTCTAGTGGTCTTTTTTCAATGCTGCTATTATTACATTTGAGAACTTGCCTATAATGACACTTCAGTGGTCGGCTCTTCCTGCCTTTGACATCGCAACATAAAGCAGTGATGTGAGTCTCTGCTCCTAGGGACCGAATGCCCCTCCGACCCTGTGGAAATTCACTGGAAGCAATACGCCATGGAAAGAATGTTCGAACAAAATTCAGGAGACTTAGATCTGCTTCTCTATCACTGACCTGCTCTGTGATTCTATTTACACACCTCTCTACACACTCTCTGCATCTCTTATTCCTGGTCCCTAAATTGGGAGTCATCTGTGTGTGTGTGGGGGGGCATCTCTCAGGTTGTTTGATCAGATAAGATTATTGTGGGAGAGATTTGAAAATGATCCCTGTGAAAATGTGGGTGGAATGATCTCCTGATTAGGTGTGAACTCCCTTTAACATTTCATTTACATTCTGAGATTTCGCTTTTTCTTCAACCAAATAAAGGGTTTGGCTTTATTGCTATTGCCTGTTTTTAATTAAAAAAACAACTCTACTCTAAAGGGCTTCATGACACTGCTTTAATTTGCCTTTCCATGTTGTATTTGTTCTCGCAAACAACACTAATTTTCCAAGCTATTATTTTCTTCTGAGGAATGCATTTTTTCATGGGGTATAGAGTCTGTTCGGAGGCCCCAGTAGGAGGAGGCTACCGATTTTGCCCCCTCACTTCTGCTCCATTTTATGAAGGCGATTCTGGATTTCTTGGGTCCAGTGTTATTTCTCGATGCTGCGAGAAGGCTGCGTGCGAACCTGCGACAGCAGCGTAAAGTCTTTCACCTTTTGTTTTCGCAGGGCCAGGACCTAGTCGACGTCAGCATCCTCTGTGGGTACGTTCACCTGCAGAAGTTGGACCTCTCGGTGAATAAAATTGCAGGTGTGTAATCGTCACCCTAGTAATGAATGGGTCACGGAATCATTTAACATTTTAAGCTTTGCAGTGGGTAGCGTAGTTGAATGCTGCAGAACTTGATACAAATGCTGTTGTAGCTCAGTTTACGTATCTCGTCAATGCTTTCCATGTAAAAAGGGCTCCGATGGCTGATGACGGTGGAAAGAGTCGGGGCGGCGAGCGTGCAGCGCCGTGCGTGCAGCGCCATGCGCTGGTTGAGCGTACCAGGTGGGACGCTCGCTTTTCCCTTGTAGGAGATGGGCCGTTGCTTCTTTCCTACTTCCTGAATATTTGGTGATTCCCTTTTCTTTCCCTCTTTGAGGTTATTCAGCGTAGGCAAATTCATTTTTATTTTTTTCCTTCAATGCATTTTTCATTTATTTTGCATTGGCATCAAGGTTTGTTGGATTTTATTTTGCTGCAGAAAGTGTTAGTTTCCATGTGGCTCAGTGCATGGGAGAGGGCTCCAGGGCGGCTCAAAGGATGCCTAGGGCTTTCAGGGAGAGGCTCAGGCAGGAGCCAGATTCCAGGGGAATGCAGAGGGGCCTCTCAGAGGCCTCAGGGCTGCACAGACTTCTAGTCATGCTTGAGGGGGAGCCTTTGGAAGAGATACTCACCCAGCCTGGGGGCCAGCCAGGCTGCAGAGCAGAGTCAGGTGTTGCCCATCTTCTTGATTTGCTTCACCTGCTCATCTAGGACGTGGTTCTGCAGGAAGACTCAGAGCTGAGGTTCTGTGCGGGCAGAGCCCAGGGCCTGCAGGTCCAGAAGGGCCACTGCGGCTTCCATGGCGTCCTGAGTTTCACCCCACTCACCTTGGGATGGGTTCAGCACGTTCTGGGAGAGAATGCAGCCATGGTGCTGCCTTTGCATCTTTAAGAGACGCTCAGCACCCTGGCGCTTCTTCCCCACATGGTCCCGGTGGAAATAGAAGCGCAGACAGAGGTAGGTGTGGGCGGCCCACAGACGCAGGCTGGCCAGGCGCTGGCGGCAGCCTCCACCTGGGTGGAGTACACGGTAGTTCGGCAGTAAGGAGTTAAGGTCAAAACTCCAGTGTCGGCTGGTCTTGGAGGCCAAGAATGGCTGAGGTGGTTCCGAAGGTGGTGCCTGGAAGAGAGGCCGGAGGGTGGTCTGACCTGGAAGAGGGGGCGTCCCTGGGTCCATTCCCTCCAAACACTGTTGAAGCAAGAGACAGATGCGGGGGGACTGCCGAGTGCACTGCCACATTCGCATCAACGTCTTAATCCTGGCCATGCACTTCTCTCCTTATTTTAAGCCCTGGAATTCACAATTAATTTTTTTTCCTCTATTTTTGCTGTCTCTATACATTTGGTTGATTGTTTAAACTCTTAACATTGACATTTGGAGTTCTATATAATCTATTCGTTGTGACACCTTGTTCACATTTGATAAAATCAGTTACATTTTCTTGAAAGCTTTATCCTTGTGTCTAATTTTCTGATCTTATTGAAGTTAAAGTGTACAGTTTCTTTTCTTTGGACTTCCGAGAAAGGGAGCAAATCCTTATTTCTGCCCTGCTTTCTTCACAGATAATCTTTCTACTCTCTTCTTTAGTTTGTCTTTCTTATAACAATTAAATTTTATTGATGTTGTCTTCTCTGGCTCATTTTAAGTTTTTTTTTCTTCATTTTTTTTACCTCATATCACTGCAATGACTAAAATCCACTTTCATTCCAATGACTAAGAAATATTGTAGTATAATTTTTCTTACAATTTTACTGTTGTTTTTATTTTTTATCCTCACCTGAGGACATTTTTTTCACTGCTTTTTAGAAACAGAGAAAGGGAAAGAGGAAGGAAGAGAGATAAACATCAATGTGAGAGAGAGAGATACTGGTCCTTTGCCTCCCGTATGCACCTGGACTGGGGATCAAACCCGCAACCTTTCAGCTGCAACCTTTCAGCTACAGGATGATGCTCCAACCAGCCAAGTCACACTGGCCAGGGCAAAATTTTGCTGTTTTGAAAGACTTTTACCCCCTGGTTTTATAAAACGTTATTACGCAAAAGTACAAGCCTGGGAACAAGTAGAGAGACTGGTGTCATGAAGAGTCAGGTTCAACAGTTATCAGCCCACGGCCTGTCTTGCTTCATCTGTGGCTCCCTGCCCCTCTCTAGGATCATTTTAAAGCCTCAGAAAGGCTTTTAGCGTGACTGGCAGGAGCTCTCCCCGTACCCCACCCCTCCAAGGTTGGTTTTATTGACTGGATAAGGAATTCTGGAGCGGAGGGGGCTTTAATAATGCTAGTGGTAGGGAAGGGGACAGATGTGGCTTCACACCCTTGCAAACTTGAGCGTGGGGTTTACAGTTGCAAATAGAGCTTTCCTCTTCAGAGCAGGCTTCAGTTTTTAGGGCCTGTTTTGTTAACTCATCAAGTATTTGAGAATCTTCCGTCTATGAAGCACAGCAGATTTTTCTCTGTGTTGCTGATGAGCTGATGTAGACCAATCTCATTTTGCATCAGAATCACCTGGGGCGTGAGGGTTGGGCTGTGAAAACACAGGTGGCTGTGCCCCATCCCGGAGTTTCAGAGAGAGGGAGAGAGAGGGAGAGAGAGGCCTCAGATCGGGTGTGGGAGTCGAGAATTTGCATTTCTAGTTAGTTCCCACATGAAGCTGATGCTGCTGGTCCAAGAGCACACTTTGGGGACCATGGATGTAGATGCGAGGTGCTCCTGCCATCTGGTGGACAAGGCGGTCACTACACCGAGCAAGGAATTCAGGGACCTGAAAGTTAGAAGCCCCACAAACCCAGACCATGAATTTCTCTGTCAGTGACCTAAAAGCACTGGCCATCTGCACAGTTTGGAGTGTGTTTGTCATCTCTTCATCTCCATCCAAGAGATTGCTGTTGCTGCTGCTGCATTAAGACAGAATTCTATAGTACAGACCTCACCTGCCCCCAGAAAGGTCAGCTCCAAGGGGGTAGCCGGGCTGGTGGAAATGAATAGCCTTGAGACCACTACTGACAGTCACAGAGCTGGCTCAGAATGGACAAATAGGCAAAACGTGCAACGCAATGACAGTTTCTCCTTAGGTTTCCTCTCACAGGCAGCCCATCAATTCCCAGCAAGGGCTTCCTGTTTCCATGGACTGCCCCTCCTGGAACAGTTGCATTTAAAGAGACAGGCTGAAGAAGGGTATGGCTTACAGTTGGTGGGGACCTTCTGGCTTCGGGGACTGTAACCGCTGGTTCTGTGACCTAGCATGGGGAGGGAGGGAGACGTTACCACCAGCTTCAGGTGGGGAAACAAGTCGCCAGTGGAGACAGGGCGGTAAATCCTCACAAGTGAGTCTTCCTGAGCCATTTTCAGATTCCTCCCCCTGTCCTGAGCTGCCGTAAACTAGCAGAGAAAGGCAACACAGTACTTCATTTTTCACGTTTTACATGTAATTTCGTTAGGAGAGAATATCAGCACAATAGTCCGTGGGAAAAAGGCGAAACCCACATGTACATTTGAGCCACTCCAAAGTCAAAGTAAAATAATTGCAATGATTTAAATTGCTTCAAAGAATTAATGAGATTTAGGATTAAGTCCAACTAAAACAAAATTTAATCTATAGCCAAGAAAGTTCTCTAATTGTGGCATTTTCAGTCTTTCTGAAAAGACCTAATTCAGTTATTTAGGGGCTAATTTTCTCTTTTTTTACATATATTTTATTGATTATGCTATTCCATTTGTCCCATTTTTTCTCTCCCCTGTATCCCCCTCCATTCTGCAGGTTCTTTGCCTCCAGCATTACCCACCCTGCCCCCACCTTAGTTCATGTCCAAGTGTCATACGTATAAGTTCTTTGGCTTCTCCATTTCCTATACTGTTCTTAACCTCCCCCTGTGTATTTTGTGCCTACCAATTATGTTTCTTATTCCCTGTACCTTTCCCCCATTCTACCCCCACCCCCTCCCCACTGATAACCCGCCATGTGATCTCCATTTCTGTGAATCTGTTCCTGCTCTAGTTTTTTGCTTAGTTATTGGTTGGTTTTTTGTTTTTGATTTTTTTAGGTGCGGTTGTTGATAGTTGTGAGTTTGTTGTCATTTTACTGTTCATAGTTTTGATCTTTTTCTTCGATAAGTCCCTTTAACATTTCATATAATAAGGGCTTGGTGATGATGAACTCCTTTAACTTGACCTTATCTGGGAAGCACTTTATCTGTCATTCCATTCTAAATGATAGCTTTGCTGGATAAACTAATCTTGGATGTAGGCCCTTGCTTTTCATGACTCTGAATACTTGTTTCCAGCCCTTTCTTGCCTGTAAAGTTTCTTCTGAGAAATCAGCTGATAGTTTTATGGGCACTCCTTTGTAGATAACTCTCTCCTTTTCTCCTGCTGCTTTTAAAATTCATCTGTAATCTGGGGTAATTTAATGATGATGTGTCTTGGTGTGTTTCTCCTGGGATCCAACTTCTTTAGGACTCTCTGAGCTTCCTGGACTTGCATGTCTAGTTCCTTTGCCAAATTAGGGAAGTTTTCCTTTATTATTTTTTCAAATAAGTTTTCAATTTCTTGCTCTTCCTCTTCTCCTTCTGGCATAGGGGCTAATTTTCAAGAGGATTATCTATGGCCCTAGTTTCTTTTCCTTTCCTTCAGGGCTGGTGAGTTTTGAAGCACTGAGCTGTTAGGAGCAAGCTGGGCAGCGAGGAGGCTGGTTATTTGCTATGTGGCTGATCTGGAAAAAGGGTGGAGGAGGTGGGGAGGCCGGGGAAGAAGGTTCAATTGCTGGCTAATGGAGAGTTCGCTGTGCGCCTGCTTGCATGTTTCACACACCCCACTCATTTCACTCACCTGGAATAAATGAGATGCGCTTGCATGTAGCATAATTTTAAAATGTTCTCTTGTAACATATGCTGTTTTTAATGACTCAGTCTAATTTTAATTTTATTGGCTTACCTTACTGTGTATTTTTCTCCCCAGATTTGTCTTGTGTGAGCTGTATGCCTTATCTTCTAGAACTTAATGCTTCTCAAAATAAACTGACTGCATACTTCAATTTCAAGCCACCCAAAAACCTCAAGGTAGACCTTATCAGTACACCTTTTACGTATGTTAACTGGTTTGCAAAGTACGTTCATAAGCAAAATGGCACGAAAATGGGAAATTCAGAGAGAATAAGAGCTAGGGGTAAATAGTGTATTTGAAATGCATTAACAGGGAAGAGAACTTATGCATCATTTATTTTGGAAAAGGGAGAAGGTCTGTCCATGGGTAATCCTTTTAGGTAGCTTTGCTAAAACCTGGTGTTCAAACCAAAGGACTAGTTTCCTTCTGTTCTCTCTCCTACATTAAAATGTCAGGTATTATTTGCATGATTTTACCATAGCAGAATAATTTTGTACATGGAGCATCTGTAACAGTTTCCCGGGGGCTCAGATTTTGCCTCCTTTTGGATCCAGGCTTTAGTTTTCTCGGGACGCAGTGATTCCAGGTGTGCACTCTCACGTCTGCGCTGTTGCCTCTGCCTTTCTGGGGCGGAGTTAAACTCTCTGGGAGCCGTGGTGGGCGGAGCGGCGTGCTCTGCTGCGGGCCGACGCGCCAGGCACTGCAGTAGGCACGCAGGTCGCGTGGGGTTCTCGTGGAAATGAGATCCTGACCCGGAGGTCTGGGGTGGGGCCCGGGAGGGCGATTTTTAACAGCCTTCCTGGCGATGCTACTGCTGCCGGGGCATAGACCGCACGGAAGCAGAGAGGGGTAGTGGTTTCCAGACTTCTCCACACACCGCAGTCACCCGGGGAGTTTGCACACCACTGATGCCTGGACCCTGCGGCCAGAGGTGGCAGCACTTTGGGGGCTCAAATGCGCTGACGAATTTGGGAACCAGTGCCACAGAGCGTGAGATTAGTGTGCCTCTACTAGACTCAAATATTTAATTTAAAAGTGTTTTTTAGGAATGGGCATCAACTATTGCCTTTTATTAGCTGCTGGTTTTATTTTACTTACAAACCAAATTAACTTAGATCCAAAGTACTCTGCCGACGTTTGCACAAATGTGGACTCTGACATCCCTCCTACCGGTGAGACAGCCCTCGGGTTTCCCTTTCTTTGTTCACATGACTCCACTTGTATCAGACGTGGGTTTCTTCCCCTTTGAAATCGCCGTGATTGCCAGGGTGGCGTGCCTCTGTCCGGATGAGCTGCCTGGGGAGCCTGTTTGTGGCAGTGTGGGGCCGTGGTGTCAGGTGACCGGGAATTGTAGTGGCAGAGCTGCTCCATCCACCCTCCTTGGCCTTCCCGCTCTGCCCTATTTCCGGGGAAATCGGCCAGGCAACAGCGTGACCTCTGCCCTGGAAGAACTTCCTTGGAACTTCTTCCCTTCACACCCTTACCCACACCCTCACCTCAGCCTCTCTCAAACACTCCACAAATGTACCAAAACATCAGATAACCCCAGCTTTGTTTGTTTGTTTGTTTAGAGACATTTTAGGTTCACAGCAAAACTGAGAGGGAGGTACAAAGATTTCCCACATTCGTCCTGTCCCCACTCTGGATGGTCCTTTTGTTACAGACGATGAACCTAAGTGACACGTCATTGTCTCCCCAAGTCCACAGTTTATGTTAGGGTTCCCTCTTGGTGCGTCCATGCAGGGGGTTTGGACTGATGTATAATGACAGGCACCCGCCATTGTGGCAGATGTCCCATCCTTAGGGTCCCTAGAGAATGGGAGCAAATGTCCCGGGAAAACTTGAGAGCAGCACCAGACCACCGGTGAGAGGCTCTCGGAGCTCCGTGGGCAGCCAGCAGGGGAATGACAGAGGCTCTGGTGTTCTCGGTGCATCATCTTATTTAATCCCCCAACAAAGATGCAAGGCGGCTGGAAGGGTCCCCTTTTGCAGACAAGGACACTGAAGTACAGAAAGATTAGGCATCTAACGTCCTAGACGTTAGAGGCATCTAGACGCCCCTTTACTGGGAAGCAGCAGGGCTGGCATTGAACTTGATACCCACGACCCAAAGCCCATAGTGTCCCAGTAAAGCAGGCTTGCATCCAGTGTCCCACCCTCTTGGGAGGCTCTGCTCCCTTTTCTCTTACTATCTATGAGCCTGTGCCACCAACCAGAGAGCGCACCCATTTCCTAACGAGCAGGGACTTGCATGTCACGTCCATGTTTCCTAGAATGTTTTTGCTCAGTGGGTGATTTGGTGGGTACTTCCCACAAGCTCTGGGACTCAGTGGGACTCCCCCAGGGGTCAGCCATCCCTGCCCTTTGCAGGTCTCCCAGGACACACGGCATCCCAGGTGCACCACAGGCTCAGTGCCCGCACGAAGCCCTCACGGGCGTGGGCGGATAGACGCCGTGGGCAAGCACGTGCCACGGCACAAGACACGTGAGGTGCTGCTGAAAAAGTGCCCGTTTTCAGTAGCTCAGATGATTATGAACTCCTAGTCTGTCACTATTGTACAGAAGGAAAAGGGAGCAGGAAGTGCCATCAACGTCACGCCAGGCTGACGTCTTGGTCCAGCACGATAAGATTTTGCGTAGTTGCAGTTTGTGCACGTGTGGTTTTGTGTTCTGATTTGTTTACTGAACGCCGTCTAGCCGGCACGTTTCCGGTCTTCACGTGGTTCCCACACGTGGGTTTGGCGGCCTGTGGATCCAGCCCCAGTGCTGTGTTATAATCGACTTGACCAGGCTTCCAGTCTTGCCGCTTGGGTTGTTGCCGATGCTTCTTTTTTAAAGAACTCAGTATTTCAGGTTTTAAGTATTTAAAGTATTTAGTATTTACTGCATTGCCAAAATAATTGTAGTACATTTTTGAGGGTGGAATCACTGTTTTAATGGGTATATGGTAAGAATGGTGATTTATATAACTGCTTTATAGTTTTCCAGAAAATGCAAATTAACAAATGCAGTGTTTCAAAAAATTTAGGATTTTTTCCTTTTTAAAAAAATCACTTTTGTGTATGTTTTGCCAGTAGGTGAATAATTAAAGTTATTGAATGTTGTATTTCTCTAATCTCATATTTTCGAGTAGGCACAACTGACGTAAAAAACGCTTTCCTGAAATAGTCCATTTTGAGGAAGGGTGTTAAGTTGAAGAGCTATGACCTGAGGGATGAGTTAGGAAGATTTTTCTGGCATTAGGAGGGTGACGTGGAGAATGTATTGACATAAAAATAGAAAGGGCAAAGAAACGCGATCTGCTGTAAACTAAGTGAACACAGTTTGCTGGGCATTAGAGAATCTGGAAGACAGGTGGTAAGGGGAAAGAGGTAAGTCCTGAAGGAAGACGAGGAAAGTTCACAGCAAAGGCTGCCACGGAGAGAGGCGCTGGAGGGGCTGGAGGGGCTGAGCGCTGAGGTACCGTGTCTGCTCCGGCCACAGGGAGAGGTTAAGGTTAGAGGTTAGGCATGACCTGCATGGCCCCTGGTAGACAATGATGAAGGCGATGTGACTATTTTAGCTTTCATGTGTTTTCAATAAAGAATTCTAACTCTACACCCAGGAACACATTCTGATATGCATTTAATTATTGTGGTTAAGATGACTGAAAAATAAAGTATGACACACTGCTTCTTTTTCCTCACAGAAGGTCGATTTTTCCTGCAACCAAATTTCTAAAATGGGCAATTTGTCGACATACGAGGCTCTCACAACACTAATTTTGGACAGTATCCTTTGCTAAGTAAATAGGACAGTTTGGTTAATAGACCCATTAGTAAGTGTGTGTATACCAGATGGCATGGAATACTTACTACCAGATAAGCAATTTACTAGAGATGTGTGACTCATTAAAATAATTAGGAATTAATAATCACAAAATGAAGAAAGATGTTTTATTTACGAAGGAATAAGACTTTGTAAAAGCTTATCAAGAGCATTTTATTCCTGAAAAGCTAAGCGAGACAGTCATTCTAATAAATGTAGGCTTATTTTTAATTCTAGAACCAAATAAGTTCTGTTTGAACTGACTCCCTTTCAAATTTACTTAAACATGTACCTTATCTTGTGTAAATTGTGTCTGAAAATCCAGATATGGCCATTAGGAAAATCAGTATTTATTTTACAAAAGCATTCATACTAAACTCCCTTTAAATAGCAAGCTTCTCCATTGTATTTAAAATACGCTTTCACTAAAAAAAAAATAACCCAACTTTTGATTTGCAGCCAAGTTCAGGAACAGACCCGCTGCCGGAGTCAGGCTCCCACACAAGCAGCCCCTACTCTCCAGTGGGTGTGCTCCAGCTTCTAGGGCCGAAGGGGTTCACTGGGGGAGCTGTGCGTTTAATGAACTCCAGTGTCTTCTGTGCACCAGAGACCGACGTCCTCTGGGTGACGGCGGACAGCGCCCTGTTGTTCTCAGGGAGTTTCTCTCTGCCCCGCCCCCGAGGGTGTTCGGGACGGAGTGGAGAACGGCCCCTGCGCCAGCGCCGTTCAGGGGCTGTTGCGGCAGCGCATGCGCGTTACACTTGAAATGAGGCTGGGTTGCGGGGAGGATGGGAGCTACATTTGGTAGGAAAAAATCATTCTTCACATTTGATGGAAGGCTTAGAATAGCACCACGCCCTTTAGAGCTTCGGTGTGAGAATGAGCGATTAGTGTACAAAATTTAAGAAATCTAGAAACGCCAACGGTGGGGGAACATTGTAGATTAAAAGGATCTCTTTATGTTGCTTATGAGTATGAAATTGGTTCAACCACTTTTTTTGGCCAAGACAATTTATTTTTTATTTATATATTTTTTAAAATTTTTATTGTATTTTTCTGTTACCATTTAACCCCTTATACTCCCCCCCGCTGCAATCGCCATACTGCTGTCCCTGTCCATGAGTCCTTTTTCCTTTTTGCTCCATCCCTCCACACCCAACCTCCTCGCACCCCCTAGGAGCTGCCATCCTGCTCTCTAGGAGTCTGTCTCTGGTTCAGCCACTTTGGAAAACTTTCCACTGTCTTGTGAAGTTGAGCATCCGAGTTCCCTATGACCTAGAGTTTTCGTTCCTGCATTTGGAGGGGTTAGCATGTGTGTACCTGGAGGCATGTGTACGAAATACTAATGCTCATGGCAGCTTCACTTGTCATAGAAAACTGAAGCAGGCCCAAAGCCCTCGGATATGAGAAAGCATAAATTGTGGTGCACTTACGCAATAGCATATTCCACCGTAGTGAAAAGGATGAAATATATTCCCGTGCAGCGGTGAGGAGAGATCTTAATAGGCTAAATATAACTCGGGTATCAAACAAGTGGGAAAGGGGAGAGGAAAGAGACAAGCAGCATAGTGGCTGTCTCCGAGAGGGGGATACCAGGAAGACCCAGGACAGGGATACAGGTTACTGCTGTGGTTCTACTTCCTGGGCTGGGGGTGGGGTGACAGCGATGGTGGTGGCTTCGAGAGTGTTCATTATATTTTTAAAAGTAAATAAAAAGCAGGCCTGGGGTGGCACCTAAGGTTGTGCGTTTCTAAAGGGCCAGGTTACGCTGACGTTGCTGGTCTCAGGGCCGCGCTTTGAGATCCTCCGCTCGGAACTAGTCCGTCCTCTCTGTTACACCGCGCAGGGCAGGCTTTCCTACTCTGATGGCCGCAGACAGTTGGCTGTTACCTTTTCCATACTTTCTGTATTTGTGCAAGCTTTCCTTAGTGGGCATATATGACTTTTCTACTTCAGGGGGGAAAGGCGTGCTTTTCTTTCAAATAAAGTTAAACATAATTGTCAAAGTAAATAAACAACACAGAACAATTATTTAAAAGCAAATCTGTCGTTAAAGCCGGTAATGCTGATACTGTGATTGTAGGAGATCATATTAATGCATCAGAATGAATTAACTGTAAGGTATGAACTTCGTTATTTATTTTAGTCTGCTGTTTCGTCCTTTCATATGTGGATATCTGATGATTAGTTAATAATCATCCTAAATTGCAAGATGATGAACTTTGCCAAATGTGTATAAATTTACTTATTCCTGAGAAAGGATGCAGTTTATTCTTTACCTATAAATTCTGACTGCTTGTCTCATTTACGATTCCAGGATTATGAAATTTAACAATGGTTCACAGAATTTTTAAATCCAGGCAGGCTTTTGGAGATCATCCAGTACTAACTCCTACTTTATGGAGGAGGAGCCAGAGACTCAGGGAGACTCAGCGGACTCTCCAGGATTATTCAGAAAATGGTTGAACTGAGACTAGTCTCTTGAATTCCATTGTTTTTCCCAGGTTGCAATTCACTGAGCAATTGCTCCTTTTATCCCTTCGCCATTTAAAGTGTACGCCTGTTTCGTTTCTTAGAGAATTTCATTCCTATGGGGAAGAACATTTTTCACTGGCAAGGTGATATAGATCTTTCAGGATTGGCTCTGATTAAAGGCATCATGGCTGGTCTCCCCACTAAGAGAATCGTGATAGATTTCCAGGATTTCGCGGTAGCTGCTTTCTGTACACCCGAACCATATTTTTCGATCAGAGACAAATGAGGAAGAGCGAATACCGAACTAGTGAATAATTCATGTCAAGCGCTGCGAGTGGCTAACAGCACCACCAAAGTGTAAAAACACATCGCTGGGCTTTTCCGCGGCTGTGAAGTCCTGCGTGCATGCCTGCCGCTGGCTTCTTTCGCTGCGTTTCCTGAGGATCTAAAATTCCGTGGAAGAGATTTAGCCACAGAACAAAAAGGCTTTAGGGCCGGAATGCAATATGATAATGTTGGGTTCTTTGAGGCTCTTTCTCCTGATAGTGTCCTTTTAAAATTAAAATATACCTGAGAGGATTAACCCAGTAAGCTAATTCACTGGAATAGTTCAGTGACTTATCAGATTATATTTCTTCGTATCCAAAAGTCCCAGGACCTAAGAAAGAACATGAAAGAATAATGTCAGGAGGAAGGGCTAGTAACATTTTACGAAGGGTCTTCAAATAAGAAAACAAGTGATTGGGGAGGTAAAGGTATTCCTTCCCGAAGGCAAGCTGTGCACTCAGCTCTGTGCGGGCCGCATCCCGCATGTTGACCATTGTCACTGCTGGCAGTCACGGAAGAGGGGACTTGTGGGAGCCACTAGGGAGGAAGCTGCTGTGCCACTGTAAAAAAACAAAAAAAACTACTTCTTCCTTCATTTATAGTGCCTGAAACACCCAGAAACCTACAGGGGAATGAATAGTTGGGAAATAAATGGCAGTTTTCTGAAATGAACTTATTTCTCCATAGAAATGTGCAGTCAATCCTTGTGCTGTGCGCACTGGCCATAGTAGCTGCCAAAGCCCCGTTACAATTGAAGCGGCACATCCGTATTCTCCTCCTTTGGCCCTGGCAATGAAACTAATGCCATGAAACAAGCCTCGCCTCAAAGAAGCCAGGCAGCTACATGTGCCGAGGGGACCGAGTTTAGCCTCTAATGCCTTGGAAAATGGGTGTGTACGTAGTCAACAAGCCTTCACACAAAAACAAGAAGAAACTAAGCAAACAACTAGAACAGGAATGGAACCACAGAAATGGAGAACACATGCAAGGTTAGCAACGGGAGTGGGAGGAGGAGAAAGGGGGGAAGGTACGAAGAATAAGGAGCATGGATGGTAGGTAGAAGATAGACAGGCGGAGGGCAAGAATAGTAGGGGAAATGTAGAAGCTAAAGAACTTATGACACATGGACATGAACTAAAGGGGGAATGTGGGTGGGAGAGGGTTTTCAGGGTAGAGGGGAATGAAGGGATAATAGGACAACTGTAATAGCATAATCAATAAAATATATTTTAAAAAATAAATAAATAAACAAGCCTTCCTTTTCAATTCCCACTACCTCTCCATGGTGCCAGGGTTCCTGTTTTCTAGCTTTCTGGTCCTTGCCTGCTCCCCACGGGACTGCTTCCCGGCTCAGCCACCCACACGCACACGTGACACCGTATACTCTGTCATAATTCACAGGATCTCTGTTTCGGTTGGAGAGCAGCCACCAGGACTCGAGGGCTCCTGAAACAGGACCTAATGACTGTTGCTAAACCCAGACAGATGGCCATTTGAAGCTTTTCTTGCCAAAGATGGCCTCCTCAGAGGATATTTTATTCCACCTGTGGCTGTGCGAGAGTTTAATCTCCTGTTTTCCACCTTCCACCTCCTTTGTTACAATCCGTATCACAAAGACCTGGTCTCTGTTTCAGTAACAGAACAATTATTTAAATCGCCTAAGAAAACGGAAGCAGAAAGGAGCGGAGTGTCGGGGAGCATGGACGTGCATTTGCAGAGCCGTTCTGGCGGGAAGCTTTATGAAAGCAGATTTGAAAATGCATATTGTCGGCAAGCAAACCGTTTTTGCCCATTTAAACTGAATCTGAATGGAACCAATGAGGAAAATCTAGAAATTTCTGGTTCATTTGGCAACATTTTCTCATCATTGCTCCCAGTTTCCTGACTTGCCTCTTTGTGCAGCCTAGTTCTTTTCAGAATCGATCCTGGCCCTGAACCTTCCATTCCGTGCTGTTGGCCGAGTGGCAGAGGCTGTGACCCCTTGGCCTCACGTGCTTCTGCGTCAGTAAGGAAACAGCGCCCTATACTGTGGGTGTTTTATGGTTCATGCAGCTCATTCACACCATTTCCTAGTTGTTTTGCACGATCTGAGCAGAGTTAACACATAACTTCTAAGTAGCAGAGTTAGGATAACGACAAATAATTGTGAGGCGAAATGCGTGTTTTTGTGATGCTATGATCCCTTCCTTCCTCTTTGAAAAACTGATTCTGTGGTGGTTGACTCTGTGCTTCGTGGAAGCTGGTAGCTGGGGGGTTGGCAGTTGAACAGATGAGGCTTTCAGGAAGAAGCGGTTTGTCTAGAGGGGACACCAAGAAGTGGGGCGGGGCCGTCGTGACCTCCTCATGCCACTCACCTCCGAAGTGGCTTATCGTAAGGAATCCTCACCCAGTAGTACCATCGTGTCCGTTCTTTCGAACCCTTGAAATGTTTAAACCTTTATGTTTGCTAAGCTGATGGTGAAGAACGGCAGCTTGTCTTAATTTGTAAAATGTCTCTTCACATGTCTGTTAGCCACTGAGATTTGCTCTTCTGGGAACCTCCTGGAAATATCCTGAACACATTCTTTCTAGGTTTTCAACAGGGTTGTGGGTGGGGTTTTTTTTAGATTTTATTTAATTTTAGAGGGGAAAGGAGAAAGAGAGGGAGAGAAACATGAATGTGTGGCTGCCTCTCACGCACCCCCTACTGGGGACCTGGCCCACAACCCAGGCACGTGCCCTGACTGGGAATAGAACTAGCGACCCTTTGGTTCGCAGACCAGCATTCAGTCCACTTAACCACACCAGCCAGGGCTCAACAAGGTGGTTTTGTCTTTTTCCCCCCCATTAGTTTATGGCTCTTCTTTATCCTTTGTCTACTACAAATGTGAATATGTTCTTCCAATCTGTCATTGGTACTTATTTGTGTAATTAAAAAGTAATAAAAAAGAAAATGAGGTTATCTATCAAAAATAAATACTGAAGATGTTGGTTGGATATGAATGTTTGAAAAAAGGAAAAACCAAAGCCTGAGGAACGGGCAGGGATTGGAAGGAGGAGGAGAGCAGTAACAAGGTTATCCGTACGATGCAGAACCGTTGAGAACATCCACCTGGCAGAACCGGGGAATTCTCGTCGGATTATAAGGGGCATGAAGTTGAATAAATAGGTTTTGCTCAAAGTGAAGAGCCTGAGTGAGAAATTTGGAATTCGTCCTATGAGAATTGTTTAACTGAAGCTTAATATGCAATCGATATTTTGAAAAAAATTAACCTGACTACAGTGTATAAGGTGACTTGGGGACAGGATGTTAGAGCGCCCATCGGTGCTGAAGCTTAATTAAGTTGGCAGAGGACTGAATGAAAAGAAGGGAATAATTGAAGACATGTTTTAAAGCAAAAAACAAAAAAGCTGTGTTTTGGCAAGGGATCAGATGCCTTGAAGGTTACAGGTGGCTGAAAAAACAGTGATGTCTTAGGCGATTTGGGAGGGAAAACAGCTTTGGTGGGGAAATGGCATCAGACCCTGGACATTTGCCGAAGAGATTTGAGGACAGAAAGAGATGAGGAGAATGGAGTGACCTTGAGATTACAGTTTCAGGTGCCTGCAAGGATAGAACACAGAAGAGCAGTTACAATTTTAGCAACGACTAGAAACTTAGTCAATGGGCGGGGAAATCAAGGCAGGGTGGTGGTTTCATTTATTTTAAAGGGAGAGGGCTCTTCCTCCCTGCATCAGGGCACTGGTGTCTGCACCACCCTCTGCGGCAGGTGCCACTTCCCAGGCTGGCGCCCTGGCTGGGCCCAGGATAAAGCCCGCTGCATGTTGCCACTCCAGGGAGACTCTGTTCAGAAGTCCCGCCTGGGGGAGGCACCCGAGCTTCTCGGGGAGACCTCAGGACCCAAGGCAAAGCCCGCTGCCCAGGAGGCAGATGTGAGCCTCTCTGGGTGCAAATGTGAGTGTGCGCGCGCGTGCACACACACACACACACACACACACACAATGTGGCTTTAGAGAGTTAATTGTAAGTCGTGCTAGTATTAACTCCCAAATGAAACCTCTATTTCAGGATTCACTGATCGTCCTGTATTAACATGTAATACTGCTCTGTTTTTGCTCTGGTCTGATTTAACACCAAGTTTTTTTCTCTAAAATGTTTTCACAACATTTTCCTTAAACATAGTCCTGGTACACAGGCAACGAGATAGAGGAGATCTGCGGGCTGGATCAGTGCAGTCTCCTGACTCACCTCAGCCTGGCCCAGAACAAGATCGCCACGATCGGCGGCTTGGGCGTGCTGCCCATCAAAGTACTGCGCCTGGTGAGTCCGGCAGAAGGTGTCATTCTTTAGCAGTACGAGCCAGCGTTTTAGTAAGTGGATGAGTTATAAGATTATTTACGAATTTTCAGCTTTACAGAGAGAGAATTCTTTACTGATATGTTATTGTCTTCAGTTTGCTCCTTTCCATATGTGGCATGTGTGTGTGTGTGAGATCAACATTTTATGCCAATGGAAAATCATTTTCTAACTTGATATCCAAGTTCAATTTTTCAAAAGACTGACTTCTTACACAGGGGAGAGAGGTTTACTCTTAAGAATTTAAGACATTTTGCAATGTCTTATTGGTGAAGTAACATTCAAGCATGTTTAAGCATTATATTTATTGCTGTTAACACTCTTCCTTTCAAATGAACCCCAAGATGTTCTCCGGGCCCTGAATTTTGGCCTTCCTTCCATGTGAATATATGCTAGGTTCCCCTTCTAACAACCAAGATAAAGGGTCAGTTCCAGTCAGTGTTTAAACTTGTTTATTTTTTCCCCATAGAGAGCACTCTTTTTTAGCTATGTGTAACTTCCTATGTGACTGTGACTCAATGAAAATACAAATGACTTACAAAAAAATCAGCAGGATCATAATCGTCCCACATATACCGAATTTTTGAAATAACAGCATAGCTCGTTACTTCGGGGGCTGATAATATTCTTGCTGGGTCATCCATTTTTTCTTCCTCCTCTCCCCTTCCCTCCTACCTCTTAACCTTGGATGGCTCTGCTCTTCTTTATCGTATCTGTCATAAGGCGGGCAGGGAGGATTTGAGCCATGAGGCTGGTAGCTCATAAAAGTCCTGAGCGAGCTCTCCCGCAGCAGAGCGTAGACTGTTGTTTGAAATATCTTGGGTTTCTGCAGAGTTGTGACATACACAATAGACTGCCTCTGTCTTATTTAACCACAGATAGATGATGGATGGCTGTATGTTAGTTTCCCCCCCAGCTTGGAGACTGAAGTGCGTTTTTAAGAGCCTTCACTCCTTGCAGTGAGTTAGGAGAGGGCAGAGACTGGTTCCCAGGACCGGGAATGGACGCGAGGCGTGGGAAGGTTTCATCATCCCCCCGAGGTTTCATGTTTTCCGCCCACCAAGGCATATCAGCAAAGCATAAATGAAAATGAACTTGATAAGTTGGATTGCAAATTTAAGAACTGCTTTAAAAATCGCACTGTACGGTTATGGTAGTCTGAAGGATCATTGGCCGGAGGCGCTGTTCCGTGTGAAGCTTATCCTTTTCTCTCCATGTCTGACTGTACTGGCGTTCCCAGTACAGCCAGTATGTTCGCTTAGGTGGAGCTTGACACGTAGAAAGTCATCAGGGGTGTGCTTACGGGACCGAGAGCGGAACTCATTATTAAGAATGCCCATAACTCTTTCATCCTAAGAGTTTGTTTCAGTAAAGAAGTAATCCACGTTGCCAGTTTCAGGTCTCAAGTAGCTTTTGGGCAAAGCATAAAAGATTTACTTATTTACTTTGCTACAAATGGATTAGGTGGATGTTTCCCAATCCCTGCACACACCACCCAAGATGAACTAGAACATACAGGATATGCTGTCATTCCTTTTTGAGAATAGGAAGGTTTTCTTTTCCATATGTTAATAAAACATAAAGTAAAATGATACACATTTGTTTCAACAGTTTTTTTTATTTTATTAGTTTATCACAGTTGTCCCAATTTTTCCCCTTTTGCCCCCCTCCACCCAGTACCCCCCACTCCCTCAGGCAGTCCCCACACCACTGTCCATGGGTCATGGGTATAGGTTCTTCGGCTGCTCCATTTCCTACACTGTCCTTTACATCCCCACGGCTATTATGTGACTACTTATTTGCACTTCTTAATCCCTCACCTCTTCACCCATTCCCCACCCCCTCCCGTCTGGCAGTTGTCAAAACTCTCTCTGTATCCATGACTCTGTCTCTGTTCTTCTTGTTTGCTTAGTTTGTTTTTTTAGATTCAATTATTGATAGATATTTTTTGCCATTTTATTGTTCATAGTTTTGATCTTCATTTTCTTAATTAGGTCCCTTTAACACTTCATATAATAATTGTTTGCTGATGATGAATTCCTTTAGTTTTTTCTTGTCTGAGAAGCTCTTTATCTGTCCTTTGATTCTAAATGAAGCTTTGCTGGGTAGAGCAATCTTGGCTGTAGGTCCCTGCTTTTCAACGGTCTTTAAAGCTTATATTTGTTTAATTCGTGGGCTTAGAAAACCAATTGCTTTACTATTGAAAATAGTTTCTTTTACAATGTAGAGAAGAGAGAACAATACACTACACACACCAATAGTTCATTGTCTACCGTCAGCGTTTGTAATAAGTGTAAGGGGAAGTGTGGTTCCCTGGTGGGCCGTCATGGCAAGCGCTTCCCTTAGCAAGTGAGGACCGTGCATTTTAAATTCTGAAATTCATTTTGCCTCAGTAAGAACCATGTGTTGTTTTTCTCCCAAACGGGGAGATGAGTATTTCTGGATTCATTTATTTAAGGAAATGGCTTCTCTCCCCCTTACCTGCTAATCGAGGCAGGAACTGTTCGCGCAGACTGGTTGTCCACTTTGCGGGCCCAGGTGTCCGTGTCGCAGCGTTGGATAAAGGGTTTGGCTCGATGACCTTCAACTCAGAAATCCTGTGATTCCGAGTATTTCTCAGTTCTGCCTTCTTCATGACCGTAGGCCACCTAATTAAACTTTCACTGCCTCACTCGACTCTTGTGCGTCCACCGCTTTCAAAGCCTTCAGAGACACCGTAAAGATTTATGCAGGCCCTCCTCCACATCCCGGCACTTCAGAGTTCTTGGCAAAGAAAGTAGAGTGTATATAAATTAGATATGTGGGCATATTTTAAATAGGATATTGAGGGCTTATTTCAATAAGTTAAATTAATATGGATAATATGTTAAGTTTAGTGTCATTTTTTTCTTTTCCATTACACTTTCTAGAACTTTTTTGAACTCTGAACAGTAGGAAATTTGACTTAACTTAGGCAAATGAGGTCATGAGCATTTTCCTTCTTACAGAATTTTTCAAACACACATAAAAATAAAGAAAATGGTTTAACGAGCCCCCGTGTACTATCAGCCAGCTTTATAGGTCATCAACATTCTGTTAATATACTTTAAAGAGCCATAAATTAAGCCAATGAACACAAATCTTGCTCATTATTGAAGTAAAATCTCAAGAAAAATAGGATGAAAATGAGTTCTTGCTATTAAATGTACCAGGAAAAATCTTATACAAGAAGAGAATACTGTGGTTTAATTTTTTTAGTTCATAAGTGCTTATTAAAAGTTTTAGAAGTTTAAAGATGGGCAGAACTACATTAATTGAAACCTCAAAATTCTCATTAGTATGATTCTCACCTTAAACTAAGTTTAATTTTACTGCCACATATTCTTTTTTTTAATTTATTATTTTTAGAGAGAGGGAGAGAAACATCAGTGTGGGGTTGCCTCTTAAGTGCCCCCAACTGGGGACCTGGCCCACAACCCAGGCATGTGCCCTGACTGGGAATCGAACCAGTGACCCTTTAGTTCGCAGACTGGTGCTCAATCCACTGACCCACACCAGCCAGGGCACTGCTGCATATTCTTATACCTCAAGGTTAAGGACCCCAAGGATTTACGAGTATGTTGGGAAATGTAGAAGACAATGCAAATTGTCGTTATCACCATTTTTTGTCCTTATGGGTGCTTGGGGGTTAGGAAAGAGGACAGCGTTTGAGTCTTGAATCTTTCTTTGTTTTATGCTCATTGAGAAGATGTTTATGCATGGTTTATTGAAGAACTTAGTTTGGTGGCGTGGAGAAATTTTATTAGCTAATCATTTTATGAGCGATTCTACAACCTGAGCTGGGATCAGCGAGGTGGTTCTTCTACTGCTCTTGCCTCATTCAGCTGGCAGATCGGCTGGCTCTGGGCCCAGCAGGGATGCTGGAATGGCTGGGTTTTTCTCTGTACTCAGTCTCAGGACCCTTCTCCATGGGGCCTCTCCACACATTCTCCCCAGTAGAGCAGCCAGCATGCTTACATTGCTGCTCAGAGCTCCAAGACGCAATGGGAAGCTGCCAGACCTTCTTAATTCTTAGACTAGGATCTGGCAAACTTCTGCCATATTCCTTTGGTCAAGACGGGTCATAGGTCCAGCCCACACTCATGCAGCGGGAACTTCACAAGAACACGCATAACTGAAGGCTGGTATCACACCACCGCAGCCCTCATGACATGAAGTGATTATATTCAGAATGTTGCTGAGAACAAAGTGTATGTGGAAATTGCAGTGTTCCAGTAGTTTGTTGTGATGCTGATGGAAGAACCGAATGGACTTTTTTCTGAAAATGAACGTGGAACTATGCTATCATTAGGGTTTAGATTATACAATATTGCCTACTTCATGCCCTACTGATCTGAGTGTTCTTCTAGCCTCAACTTTAGTGAGTATATTACATTCTGAGTGTTCCAGCGGAAGAATTGGGCTGTATGTCTATGTGTTTAGGGAAGTGAGTGATGGAAATGGGGGGGGAGGGGGGGTGAGCAGAATAGCTCCCTGACTTTGAGAGTTTCGGGGCCGTGTTCAGAGTGAAAACTTGTCATTACTCTTTTTCCTGGGGAGGCCTTTCAGACACTGAGTGTCTTTGATCGATTTTAGAGCCATAACCAGATTGAGAAGATCACGGGTTTGGACGAACTGAAATTCCTCCAGATTGTGGACTTGTCCCACAATCAGATCAGCAGCCTCAAAGGCTTAGAGAGCCACGACTTCCTGGAAGTGATCAACCTCGAGGATAACAAGGTAAGGTCGCACTGCATGTGTGTCTCTCCGTGGAGAAGACATGTTAGGACCCATCATTGGTTGGCCAGGGGCTGTCCCATCAAATGCCTGCTTAGAAATGTCATTCCAGAAAACCTGGAGCAGTAGTGGAAGAAGGCCTTCAAAAAAATACTTCTTAATTTTTGAAAATTCGATTGTTCCTAGTTACATTGTTTGAAAGGTTTCCACTGCAACCAAGGGCACGTGATTTTCTGAAGTAACCATGTTCGTGGGAAACTTTGTGTAGGAAGGTAGCATTAGAAACGTCGGGAATGGCGAAGCAGAGAAATCGTAGATGTGAAAATAGCCTCGGGCCGGTGCTGCAGAGCTACCGCTGGCGGAGGCGTGGGAAGCGGGTTCTCGCGTCCCGTGGGTAACAACCGTGCACGCTCCCAATCCGTGTGGGTTGGGGATCGGACTTACTCAAATTCCTGTATCTGGCTTCATGCCCAAATTCCATAAATGGGCTTCCACTCTTAATTATACTTTATTTTTAATAAGTAGTTGTACTTCTAATCATGGTACATTAAGTTGGTACCTACCTGTAGCTGATTTCTTATGCAGTAAGATCCACAGTAAAATAGGATTTTACTCATATTGAGTACCTTATCACGTGTTTAGAAAAGATTTCATAAGAAAATTGAATGTTTATTTCCTCTTGAAAAGTGCAAAGCGTGGCTGACCCTGCGGGGGCCTTGGGCCCTACGTGGGGTGGAGGCGTTCCTCCGTTCAGCCGTGATGGCGCTGAACTTCCGGCCCCCGTTAGGTTTGTGAGAAACGAGATAAGGGCATCTTTAGGTCTGAGAAGCGGGCATTTAATCACACAGACGGAACCGTTCACTTCACTCGCACTTGATTTGTGAGTTAGATTGTTTTCTCCACTCCTGAAGGCAGTCCTGATGGACCACGTCTGTCCACTGTCCACTGTGCCGTGTGTCTCATGAAGTCGGCACAGTCTCGCTTGCATGGGGTTTCAGTGTCCTTTTCGTGGAAGTGCCCTTGCTGTGATTCTCACGTGGGGGCGGGGGACGTCGGAAGGGAGGAACGGCCCTTACCTTAGTAATGGAAATACTAACACTGACAATGGCGTCGTAGACTAACTGTGCCAGTCACTGAACACTTACGCACAAGGCACTGTTCTAAGCACTTTACATAGATCTCACTTAACCCTTATTATAGAACTCTATTATTATTGCTGTGTTATAGAAGAAACTGGGGCGTAGAGAGGTTAAGTAACTTGTCCGAGGTTATTTATCCGGCAAATAGCAGAGCAGGATGCAGACAGAGACTGGTCGGCCTCTGGGGTCCGTGTCCCGACCCTGCAGGGTGGGTGATGCAGTAGGTGAAGTGCTAACGGCCCCTCCTCTCAGAAAAGGGCAAACGCCTTAGAGGAGCATTTTCTGATAAAAATAGGATAGAAAACATAAACGGGTATGCAATTTTAAATTTTCTAGTAGCCACAGTAAAGAGGTAAAAAGGCACAGGTGAAATTCATTTCAAAATATTACCATTTCAACATATAATCTACATACAAAATTATTGATAGGCTATTTCACACTCTGCTGCTTCACACTAAGACGCTGATGTCTGGTGTGTATTTTACACCGCAGCACATTTCGAGGCGTCCTAGCCGAGTGCCAAGGGCTAAGTTGCCGCTTGTGGCTCGTAACTACCGTACTGCATAGTACTGCATAGCGCCGGTCTAGAAAGACCTCACAAATAATACATTGTTCTCTTCCATCTCAAGAGACTTCTCAAATTACATTTGAAATAGTTTAAGGAAAAGAGTGAGTGAATAAAGGAGTGTATAATTTTCGGATATTAAAGAGATGCCACTTAAAAAAAAGTGGCCACATTTCCCAGAGGTGGGGATCCTTTGGCGATCACCGGGCTTGCAACAATAACACAATTCCCAGGCTCCCCCGTGGGCAGGGCGGGGAGCCACCAGCAGCGCTGTGAAATATTCTTGGGGCCGTCCAAACGCTTCCTCAGGGATTTCTCTAGGACTGCTGAGAGTGCTGTGTACCAGGGATGGAAAATTCATCATTTAAAAGAAACACAACATCACCGTTGCTTGTCTTATGATTAATCTGATGCTAGGAATATAGTTTCATTGGTAGCACTTCCATCAGTGTTATTTACTTGGTTTTAGCTGTTGAGACATTGCCGTACTTCTTGTGATTATTTAAACATCTTTTACATTCCTTAGCAAATGTTTCTCACCCACTCGTGATTTGGGGGCCTTTGTCACTGTCTACTCTATCATCCCCATTAGATTGGATGTCACTTCTAGCACTTGAACTTTATCCCAAAAATGTTACTTAGAGAATGCCGTTTTACTTGTCTGAGACTTAGTGTCATCATTTCACAGTTGTCTGTCTGTCTGTCTGTCTACATCTATTTATAAAAAAAGTTTTACTAGGCCCCATTACGCCTGGATGTAAGGCTTGGCGAGCATGGCCCAGAAGGAAATGGAAAAAAAGGAGTCATCTAAACTCCCATGAGTCTGCCTGGGAAATGCAGGTTGACAGGCTTCCGGAGGTGGGAGGTAACTACCACGCAAAGGAAGTTGGAGCAGAGGGGCAGACTGGAATCTGGGGACCGGCCATGCTGATGTGACAGTCTTAGCAGCAGGTGGCTGAAGTTCCTTTCCAAATACAAGCTTGTTGGCAGTTTTCGCTCCAGGTCATTCGGGTGCAGTGTGCCCACGCCGTGTGGAATCGTCCGTGATGCACACAGCCGTGGGTCTTGGCCTTCGAGGAGAGAAGGCACGGGGGAGGGCGGGTCCCAGGAGAGGGTGGGTGGGCGCCTGCAGGACGGCTGGTGCCTGGCGCGCGGTCCTTCCCCAGCCGTGGGAACCGGGGCCAGGCAGCTGCACACATGCTCCCCTCTGCCCTCAGCAGCCCCGTCCTACCTTTGGAAGGCCTGGGAGGGAAACTGGGCTTCTCTGCTTTGACGCTGGAAGACCAGTGGTCCCAGCTGACATCTTAGTGGTAACGCAGTCGTGTGTAGTCCGTGCAGTCTATGGCATTTGAAGATCCTTCCATGTCAGTCACCACAGATGTCACTGTCTTCTAGACTGGGCGCGTGGTGATCCTGTTCTGGGACTGTGCCATGACTCAGTTAATCACATAAGGACGGCGCTTTCGGGAATTCAGACTGTGTTTAACTTTTACCAAGGACAGGAGACAGAGCGTTCTTGTATCTAATTTTTGCCCGTCTTGACGATCTCTTCAGTATAAACTTCCTGGGGCGGGACAGCCGGTTCATCGCTTATGCATTTTTAACACAGATCGCCCTTGAGAAAGAGTGTGCTGGTTTCCACTGTCACCAGCCAAGTCAGTGACTGCCCGGGGCCAGGACTTGGGGGTAAGACAAGGTGACCGCGAGAAACACGTCCTAACCTTTGTGTTGGGTCCCAGCACAAGGGTCGTTTACTGCAGGGAGATCAGCCCATTGTCTGACTGGGCCGGTGTGAGCCACGTCACTCGCCTACCCTGCGGAATCACACAGCATGAAAACCAGGCCTCTTCTCTGGCGGAGGACCCGCACGGCGGTCTGCGGGGCCGGCTGCGGGGCGGGCTGCTCACCTTAGGCGGAAGTCCTGTGTGATGGCGCAAAGCTGCCGTCCCAGGTTCAGGAGGGCAGGGCGCAGACTGGAGCTCGGAATTTGCCTTTCTCGTTGTACCTTGGAAAGCGGCAGCCTCGGAACATGGCGTGTGTGGTCTTGCCCTGATTTAGCTTTGGGAATGGTTAAGTGTTGGCTGCGCTTTGCGGGTGGCTAACTCAGGAAGTCTCGGCGGCTGTGCCATTGGGGCGCTTTCACGGTGCGTGCAGAAGTGACCTGGGGAGGAATAGAAATGAAAAGCGATGATTAATTTTTGCAGAAGTTCAATATCTATATTGGAAATGAAATTGTAATTATGCTAATTATTGGAAACTCACGTAAAAGTGTCTGTCTCTCGTCGAGTGGAAAATTGAGGCATGCCGAAACCCAAGCTCTGTCCCACCCTCTATCCTTGGTCAGTTTAAGGACCCTTTTTCCCCTGACTTCTAAAAGCTGTGAAACGTAACCTACACAGAAGAGGGAATAAAACATAACTGCACAGACGAACAAAAGATTTGAGAGCAAACACACGTGGAACACCCTTGTTGGGGAATGTGTCATACAATCTCCACTTTCATCTTTCCTTAAAATAATTACCTCTTATTTTAAAAAAAAGATAGGGCTACACACGCACACACAGTAAGAAGGCTTCACGGTCACAGCTAACCAGGTGAGCAGGGCAGGCCAGGAACTGGCGGCTTGGGAAGGGGGGGTGGGAGGAGGAGGTAGCCTTCGAAAGCTTTTTTCGTGCTCTGTCTCTGGTTCTTTGTGCTCTTTTATTTCTGCCTTTGCATAAACGTGGCTGAGGTGAAGAACACTTCGCAGTTCTCTAGCCGGAGAGGAGAGAGGAAAATTTCCTGGTTCTATGAAACTCCGTGGAATTCTCACGAAAAAGCTGGATATTCAGTGGAGCGATTTTAAAAATCAGTCGAACTTAAAGGATCTGAAGTATCCCCTCTTATATCAGGCTTCCTGTTATCTTTGTGGGTTCTGTCCATTGCTAATGATTGTTTCTTTGATTAAACAGATAGCTGAGCTGAGTGAAATAGAATACATTGAAAATCTACCTCTCCTTCGAGTTCTCAATCTTCTAAGAAATCCAATTCAGGTAAGAGACCATTTATATCGGGGAGCGGGACGAGGGCTGTCTTGGAAGTCTTCCTCAAGAAGTACTTTGAATAGAGGACATCGGGCCGGTGAATGCAGTGTGCTTACCTTCACTCTCAGCGTCTCAGGAAGCACTTCGAAGGGTTAGACCAGGTAGGGCCCCGCGCACCACTGTCAGCGACAGTGAGGCCTGAGATGGATGGTCCGTTCTGTGCGGCCCTTGGTGAGTCGTCCGGCAGGGAATAAGGTGGCGGGAGGGAGCCCTTGAGAGGGCGGAGGCGCAGGGCTGGAGGTGTGGGCAGAATACGGTTCCTGTCTCACAGCGGGAAGGAAAGTCTAAGATCAGATACCTAACGAAATTGCCTGCATATGGCTGTGAAATCAGTGTCGTTGTAAAATGATCATAGAAAAAAATGTATTTCCTGTGGATTCTTCGCACCTGGGATTCAGAGACCTGTGCGAGTTTTCCAGGCCCTGTCTTCTCGTCCGCGGACGATCCTTTCTCACCGCCACCGTCCCTCCCTCTTTGTTCCTTGGGCCTTCATTCCGCTTCTCTGCCCGTACCCTTCACGTCTCTCTCCATAGACTCTTGAATCTGTACGTGTCTCTGAGTGCCTTTGTTGTGGTGTGTATCTTCATTAAACATGTCTGGACAGGCAAAAAAAATCAGATGAACTTAAAAGTGAAAAATTAGGTTTAAAAATAAAAGCCATCTGTGGGACAGGAACAGCGGCAGGCAATGTGAAAGCCGCTGTGGGAGAGAAAGCCGCAGGGCTTCACGTGATTGCGCCCCGGCTTCAGGTCCACGAGGAGTGCGTTCGTTTAACACGCATTCTCGTCAACAAAATGCATCGGTCACCGTTATCTTTCCCTTCGGAGAGCCGTAGCTTCAGAATACGAAAACTTTAATTGTATCTTTAAAAGGCAGATAACCTTAACACAGCAGATGGTAGGGAGTATTGAGGAATTCACTCCATAAGTGAATACCATTTTATGATTGTAAAACAAATTCATAGTAAATGATACAAATTAATACCAAATGAAACAAAGTCATAAATAAATGACAAACTAATAATAAGTAATGTTTCATTATTTGCAGTAATGACACTCCTTGGAGTTAGGACAGCGATTTTCAGAGATTTTTTTGATCCAGATTTAAAACCGGTGCCCCACAATTTTTAAACCATGCGGTGCCTGACTATCTAGTCAGGGGCACTGGCCTTTTCTCCCTTCAACTGTCAAATTAAAAAATGACAACAACCAACCCAACAACACACAGTGAGTGTGAATGCCCTGTCTTGAGCCACAAATATGTAGGTCATATAATAGAGTTGTGTCTTACTGGCCATGGTCACATCTCATAACAAGTTTGCATCTGACCGATTGATTCTTGGTACCAGAAATCTTTATATACACGTATAAGATAGGCACCCAATTTTTAAAAATGTCAGTTTGGAGCAAAAAGTGTAGGTAATTGCTATTATTATTTTTTTTGGTAAGTCAATCAAAATAATACCAATTTTTTTAGTTTAGATCGGCAAAGAACGTGTCTTTTGGTGTGCTGCAGAATTTCGGTGATCAGTTTACGCGTGCCGTGAGATGAGAAAGGTTGAACGTCACTGAGTTAGAAGACAGGGTTTAAGTCGCCAGCCGTGAAACCTTAGGTTCAGTGCTGCACCTCTCTGGGGCTTGCTTCGTTGGCTTTCTCTTTAGAAATGAAGGTAATCATAGCTGCCCTGCTTGTCCCTCGGGGAGATGAGCAAGATCACACACTTGAAAAGCTCTGTGAGTTGCAACAGGCGCCACGCGCATTTGACTTGTTAGTGTAAGGGGCTGGTCAGGGTGAAAACGCAGAGGCAGATGAGTGTGTGTGCGTGTGATTGACGGGGTTGTGGGTGAGAGACCAATGCCCGTGAGAGTAGAACGTTGGTGCTTGTTAATTTGAGGAAATGAAAGCAATTGAACGGTCCTCTTGATATTTTAAATAGGAAAAATCCGAATATTGGTTCTTCGTCATTTTTATGCTACCACGATTAACAGAACTAGATGAGAAGAAGGTTAAAGTGGAAGAAAAGGTATGTAATCGTAGTATTGCCTGTGTTTCTGAGTTAACAAGCCGAAGCGCCCACACTGCCTGCTGCAGGACCGACATAATCCACACGTGATTTGCGTGTTGTAAATGTATCATTCATCTAGGGAATGTTTCCTTGTCCCGGGGTCCGTCTGTGGAACCCCCTGCAAAATGCAGGCTGGTGGCACTAGGGCACACTCGGAGGGTGTGCCGTCCTGTGCGTCCCTCTAAAAAGTCACTTCATAACAAAATGTGTTCCAATGCCATCCCACCATGCAGACAGAAGGTACCCAAGTGAATCCCTGCTCTGCTATTTTAAACCTTTAATTCTGCTTTTTAAGGTAATAATTCACCTGGATTCACAGTTCCAGAGTGGCTGAAGGCGAGCACCTGCCTCCCCGCCACCACACCTGTGCCAGCTGCTTTGTCTTGCCTTAGCGACTGGAGACAGCTGACATCTCCACTAATGAGGGGTTTCTGACACTGGATACAAATTCGGGGTGGGAATGAAAACAGGTATAAATATGCAGAGAGGCAGATATTCCATTTCATAAAAAAGCCTTTCTGAAATCTTGGTTAAAAATAGTTAGAGATGGGAGCCTGTTATTATTCTTACACTCAAAGGTGCTTATTAGATTTCTCTTTGCCTTTAACATTTTGCAGAGGGAATGAACCTCAAAGTTGTGAATTAGGCAAGGTGTTGCAGACTGGGTCACGTGTTCCCAGGGATGATGGAAACCAGAGGATGGAGAGCTGTACCTCGGGAGGAGAAGGCCCTTATCTTTGAGCAGAGAGAGTTAGGCTGAAAGGGGGGAGGTTTTGGTAGAATTTGAGATAATAGTGCTTGGTGAGATGGCATGAGAAAGAAATTCTGCAGCATCAACTGCCTGGAATCGGGAACGATGTATTTTATTTCTTGTTTTAATACTAAAAGTTGGGGTGTTTACTGTATCAAAAGTAACCTTGGATTTTAGAGTTTTTGTTTTTGTTTTTGCTTTTGCTTTTTCCCTCCTAAACGAGGGACTGTAAAGGAGTAGAGGGCCAAGGGACTCCAGCTCAATATTTTAAAGTAATGATCATTATTTGGGTTTTCGGAAAGTTAGAGTACACATGCAGGCTGAGCACAGATTCACGAGCATGTGTAAAATTGTTTTCCCTAGCTGCTTGCATGTCTAGACTATTTCATCAAAGACAGTCTAAGCCTTGTGTGCCTTTTAGAAATGCAATTTGTTTCCCTTTTGCATTTCAAATTCTGGAAAAGGTTACAGCAATGAATAAATACAACCCTCCCCCGGAAGTGGTCGCGACCCAAGATCACCTGATCCACGTCGTCCACAGCATGATGCAGCCGCAGAGGATCTTTGACAGGTATCCTTCTGCGGTCCTCGGGACAGAGCTCTGGGAGGAGCAGAGGGCACCCTCATCCTCTGCCGTAGCCTTCCGGTTTGTGGCCCGCTCCTTTCTCACCCCGTCTGAGCGAAGGGGCCGGGTCTGTGTGGTTGCCTCAGTTACGGCGTGTTACCGCAGGCTTGAACATGGGCTCTCGGTGTTTTCCCAAGTGCGGTGATGAGTGGGTGCATCTTCCCTCTGTCATCTGGCCTCTGATGGGTGGCTAGCCTGCGACATAGGACAGTGAAATAATAATAATGATTAAAAAGAGTTGGTCAGTGTTTTAATTTATTTATTTTTAGAGAGAGGGGGATGGCGGGAGAAAGAGAGGGAGAGGAACATCAGTGTGTGAGAGATACATCGGTCGGTTTGCCTCTCACACGTCCCAGCCAGGGGCCTGGCCTGCAACCCAGCCATGTGCCCTGACCCGGAATGAAACTGGTGACCCTTTGGTTCGTGGGATGATGCCCAACCCACTGAGCCACGTCAGTCAGGGCAGAGTTTGTTAGTTTCTTTCTTTTTCTTTCTCTCTTTCTCTCTCTGTCTCTCTCTCCCCCTCCCTCTCTCCCTCTCCACCCCACCCCCCTCTCTTTTGCTGTAGGTTAGGACCACAGACGATTGTGATCGTTTCTGTCCATTGTCAGTTTTTCCGTAGCTGTGAGTGAATGCTAGGTACCCCTGCTGGACACCGTCCCATGAATGCAGATTATCAGAGTCCCTAGAAGGAAGCCCAGCTGGCCCAAGGGGGACATGAAAGCCTTTTTTAATGACGGCACTCGGAGTGCTGGCTCCGCTGGGCTGAACACAGGAGTAGTCTCTCACCTCCGAGTTCGAAGATGGGTTTCCCGCAGGTTCTCCTTTGCTTTTCACACAGTCTGTCGGAGCAGATGGCCATTCGTGCTGTAAGTGCAACGCAGAAATTCTATCAATACCCAAAGGCATTTTAAAAATACTCATAAGATCTCTTGGTTATAAATGGCTTCTCTTTTTCATGTGATACTTGCGCCTGTACATCACATGGTTGGTTTCCCACGGGGAGCAAAATGTTTTATTTTGCATCCAGGACATGGTTTTTTACATGTAATTTAATAATAGAGACAATGACAGTTTTATATATTTATGGTAGCCCTCTAGGTGAAATGATTTATCATTTATTTGCATATATCTGGAAAAGCACATTTTTTTTAAAAAAGAGCATTTATGTCCTCATTGTATTCCTTTTTCAGTTTATGAAGATTGCTATTTGTTTCGTGCTTTAGGGTACATTCGTATAAAAATATGTATCAAAGAAATTTACAGCAGTGTCTGATGAACACATATTTCATGATCATTTCTGGCTGTTGAGCCAGATAAGAACAAATGGCCAAGCAGCCCCGGATGCTTGCAGTGGGGCAGTGTTCATTGTAAAGAAGTTGTGGGCACAGGAGCAGCCCTGTCTTTGCCTGTTCCACTCTGGCCAACTCACTGCTCTCTGGCAGCCCCAAAAGAGGAACCCTGACCTTGACCTTGGTACTTTTATGCTGCATTTTGGAGGAATCACTGTTCCCTCTCCTACTGTGATTGGGGTGAGGATATAATTTTAAAATGACCCAGGCCCTGGTTGGGTAGCTCAGTTGGTTAGAGTGTCATCCTGACATGCCAAGGTTTCGGGTTCAGTCCCCGGTCAGGGCACATACAAAAGTCAACCAATGAATGCATATATCAGTGGAACAACAAATCAGTGTTTCTCCCCCTCTCTTCCTCCTTTCCTCCCTCTCTCTCTCTGTCTCTCTCAAAATCAATTTTTTTAAATGACCCAGCAGAACCTTGACCCTAGCCTGGTGGTCATGAACAGCCTCTTGCTCTCTGTAATGACAAGGTTCTGAAGGCTCATCTTCTTGAAGGGCTGTTCAAACTTTGGAATTCCCCATTTCTCCAAGGTGCCGTGGATTGTTTTAGCGAGAAATGGTATTTTCCAATCACAGTCCACGCACTAGAGGGAGTCATTACTCTCGGGTCAGTCGTTGTTTCCAGGCCTTGTGGTGGGCAGAACTAGGAATACAGTTACTTATTTCCTTCCTCCCCTCCTTCCTTTCTTCCTTTCATACACTATTCATCTGTCTGTCCTATTTGTACCTATCTATTAGTATCTACATCCATCCAGTCTGTTTATCTAATCTATATCTTGATGGATCTACCTAATTCAGTCCACACACAGATGATAAAATACCTCCTCGGTTCATACTGATGCTTGCAATTCAATTTCAAGACCACAGCTGAGCTTTCACTTAACACCCTCTCCATTACATGTATGTCTCCTTCTCTCCCACAGCAAGGACACAGAGGAAAGAAGTAGAACATCCCTTAATTACTCTTGTTTGAAAAGCCCACATTCTAGTGCAACAGCCTCAGAATACCAATACCGACACCAACACAATCACTGAAAGCAATGGGAACGTATTCTGCCTATGCTCTTCCCATTAAACCCTGCCCCCACACCATTTTCATTATGGTAAAATATATATATAACATAAACTGTCCTATTTTAACTATCTTAAAGTGTACAGTTGGGTGACATTAATTATATTCGCAATGTTGTGAAGCCATCATCACCATCTATTTCCGAAACCGTGGCACCAAACGGAGACTCTGTAACTCCGTAACAACAGCCCCCACTCCCTGCTGCTCCCGGTCTCCGGTAGCTTCTCATCTACTTTCTGCCTCTATGAATCTGCCTACTGTATATCTGTTATATAAGTGTCAACCACCCCGTTTTAAAAATAGTTTACTGTTCTTACATTGTCAGAACATATACCCATCACCCGCTGCACGCTGTCCTTTGCTGTCATTTAGTTTTGTTCTGTGGATGACTGCGTATTTATTGCTCACTTTCAGCCCCTATATTGATGTCTCTTGCATCATTCTGTCGTAGGAAGCTTGTTGTCTAGTAGATTCCTTAGGAAGGTCTATGGGATCGGTATCCCTTGCTGATGATACCCTCTCTCCTTTATAGTGAAAGTCATTGTTGCTGTAGTATATGAAGTCCATAGCGTGTATTTTTTCCCTTGAATATATTAAAGATGTGACTTCATTTGTTTAGTTTAAAACATTGCTGTCAAGAATCTGATGATAATTTGATTTTCTTCCTCTTATAAGTCATGTGTATTCTTTTTTCTAGCTGAACATCTTTTTCTTCTTTTAAGTCCAGTAATTTCACTAGACTGAGTCTTAGGATTTGTCATTCTGGGCTGATATAGTCAGGTGTATCTCTGTGTGTTTTTTTGCGGTATCCAGCTATGTTTTATTTTTTATTTCAGGAAAGTTTTTTTCAATTACAGGCTTTATTATTTATTCTGTTCCTTTGCTTTGGTTTTCTTCTTCAGAAAGATCTCGTGTGCCTATTTTCAATATTTGTCAGTTTCTCTCAAATTTTTCTTCTCTTTAATCATTAAAGAATTATTTTGAGATAATTTTAGATTCACACGCGGCTGGAAGCACGCAGAGAAATCCTGCGTATCTCTCCCGGTTTTCCCCAATGGTAATGTCGTGCGTAGCTGCAGAGTAGAACCTCACACCCAGAGAGCCGACGTCGGTGCAGCCCACCAGCCCTGCCAGAATCCAGCACTCGAACTCTTGGGTGCATTGAGTTCCGTGCAGTTTTATCCCTCGTGTAGATTCGTCTGAGCAGCACTGCAGTCGAGTGCAGAAGAGTTTTGTCACAAAGATCCCTGTGCTTCCCTTTTATAGCCACAGCCACCTCCCCCTCTCTCGTCTTCCCTAACCCCTGGCAACCGATAGTCTGTGCCCCATCGGTGTAATGTCATCTCACGAATGTGGTGTGAGTGGAATGACATAGCATATAACCTTTGGGAGTGGCCTTTTCCCCCTTAGCCTCATTCCCTGGAGAGCCATCCCAGTTGTGGATGTATCTCTAGTCCATCCCCTTTGGTTGCCGAGTACCATTCCCTGGTGTGGATGCACCGCAGTGAGTTTGGCGATTCATCTAGCCCAATTCCAGTTTCTGGCTACTGCAAACATGGCTGCCGTGAACGTCTGTGCGCAGGTTTCTGTGCATGTACCGTTCCAGCCCTCCCGCTTCCCAGGGGGTGCTGTCTGGGGTTCCCTGTCCTCGGGTCCGGAAGGTGCTGCCCCATTGCTTCCTCATTTCCCTCCCGCACCCATCTGTGGTTCGTGGAGATACCGCGTCACCTGGGCTGTTACACGTGTCCCATGGGCTTTGCTCTCGAGTTTTTCTGTTTGTATGTGGGTATTCAGAGAGATTGAAAAATTATTCTGCCACCACCCCCATTCCTTATAGAGTTCACACCTCAGCCCTGTGTTTGTCTAAAACATTGTACTTATTCTGTGATAGCGTCACAAGTGGAATCCAACACCTGAGCTCCGCATGTTGCGGGAGATTTTAGTAATAAACTCATTCTTTCGTACAGGCTTTCGGGCCCAGGAGCTATGCCTAGGTTTACACATCAGCGCTTACTTATTAGCTGTTATTCTGAGCAAGTCAGCCGACCTCTTGGTGTTTCAGTTTTCATGTGTTAAACAGGGATAATGATGGAAATGCCCTCACTAGCTTCCGGTGATAACTAAATGAGGTAATGCTTGTAAAACTCCTAGTGTAGTGCCTGGAACATACTAACTGCTCGGGTAAACTTCAGTTATTCCATTTCTTTGCACATCGGTGTTCTGATTTAGTAGGCATGGAGGTGAAAGTTTAACTCTCAGAGGGCAGTCTTGCTTCTTTCACTTTGAAATCCCTGGAAGGATACTTCAGCAACCAAGGATTAATATACCTTCCCAAATATTTCCTTTTGAAAGCATTGTTCAGTTAAATTTACTCAGATTTGGAGTTCACGTGTTACCCATGCGCTGAATGCCAGTTTTGGCATAGAACAGTGATCAGCTTGCTTCTGGAAGCAAGACCAGCCTGCTGTGCAGTGCCGCCTGTAGCCAGGGCTCGGCTGCTGAGCTAACTGACCGTGATACGGACTCACTGCGCTGCACTCGGCCAGCACGCTGCCCCCGGGCCGAGCGGACCTGCCCCTGACTCTGCCCTGTGTTCCAGCACTCTGCCCAGCCTGGACGCCCCGTACCCCATGTTGGTGTTATCTGGCCCTGAAGCCTGTGGGAAACGGGAGCTCGCCCACCGCCTCTGCAGACAGTTCAGCACTTACTTCAGATACGGGTAAGTGTGCGTGTGGGCTGGGGAGGCTTCGAAAGGTCGGACATTGCTGTTCGGGCTGTTCATTTTAAGCAAGTTCAAACATGTGCATAGAAGGCGTGTCCGCTTCCTTACCATTTATCGCACTGTGATATACACTGTATTTTTTTTCCTTTAATCTTCCAAATGTTTAACTTTGATGCAGTGACAGCCGAAATCACCCTGCAAGGTTTGGAAATATGTGTGTTTTTAATTGAGCTTAGTGGCGTAGGAACGTGGGCTCACCCTGTCGCTGTGTGTGCAGTGCGGCAGCACAGATCAGAGTGTTGGGAGGTGCGGTGGGCGGATCTGTGCATGGGGGGACCTAGTGACACTGTGACACGCCACCTCTCCTCTCTTAGAGGCAGCACTCAGCCGCTTTATCTGCACTGGGCCTCCCGCTCTGGGCGTATTTCAGGAGGAAGGATGGAGAAGGGGCAGCAGAAGCCTCTCCTTTCCCTTCCCTCAGGTTAGCACTCAACGCACTGTTAGTTTTTTGGAACAAGTGTTTTGCTGTGTGATTCCCTGATGACCCAGATAAAACAGAGACACATCCAAAAAACTAGAACCATCCTAAAGAAACCGTCAGCCGGATCTACAGATTTAGGAAAAGTTCCTGAGAATCAGATTTAGAAGGATCACTATAGTCTTTTAAACTCGTGCCCGTATTTATTTATTTATTTGGCAAAGAAATTACTTTTAGATTAGTGGTGCTTGTCAGTGAGCTGAGGATCTGACTGCAGAGATATATAGGACAGCAAGAAAAATAATGCAAATTATTTGCTAATGTTGTTACAGGGAAGTTTCTCCCTTAAGCCACATGTGTTCAAACAATGTAAACACTATTTTAAACAGGTCCATTTATTTAGATATCTAAAATTGCATTCCTCGTTTAAGCAACCTTAGGATATAAATACTGAAGAATAATTTACTCATTAATACATTGTCAGCACCCTGAAGGTAACACAATAAATTAAAATTTACATTAGAATAGAAACGTGTAGCGTGCCATCATGCTCATGTGAGGGCACTGAACCTGTTAGGAAAGGTGAGTGGACGCAAAGAAAGGCAGGTCGAACTAGGGCAAAAGGGTGGGTGCCTGGGACCTCCTAGAAAGCCGAGTGAAGGGAACCAAGGCCGCCTCTGAGTAGAATCCCTCTCACTTTTGGGATACCGCTTATGTTGCAAATGTTCGGTGGCCCTGACCCTCCTATTCGTTGGCGTTATGCACAGCCGGGGCACGTTGGGTCTGGTGTGCTCTTGGAGGTGTTTATCAACTCATCGCCAAGATTCTGACCCAGTCTGCCTTTACCTTCTCACCTGGGTAGCCAAACCGGCCCCCGATAATTCACTTTCCTTAAATCCTGTGTTTCCTCTATTAGAATGTTTGTTTATCCATCATGTTCTGGTTGATTTGTTTAATGTCTGTGTTCCCTACTCATCTGTAAGCCCAGTGAGGGCAGGGACGAGTGTCAGCGTTGCTCACCGTTGAGTTCTCTGTGCTCTGCAGATGGGCAGGCACCTCGTACGTGCTTGGTGGATATTTGTCAACTGAAGGACTGATGGGCTGAGTGGGCGAATGGGTGAAAGACTTAATGGTGTTGTACACAGCATTTAGTGGGAAATTACTGCGATAAGAAGCATAGGTAAGCCCTGGCTGGTGTGGCTCAGTGGACTGAGTGCTGGCCCACGAACCAAAGGGTCACTGGTTCAATTCCCAGTCAGGGCACATGCCTGGGTTTCGGGCCAGGTCCCCAGTAGGGGGCGCATGAGAGACAACCACACATTGATGTTTCTCTTCCCTGTCTTTCTCCCTCCCGCTGTCTCTAAAAAGAAATAAATAAAATCTTAAAAAAAAAAAGAAGCATAGGTGATTTTTCCCAACCTTCAGTGGTGGATATATGGAAAGATGAAAGGATTTATGCATTTGTTCATCTGTTTCTTTAATAAATACTTACTGAGTTCCTCCCATGTGCTAGGCCCTGAAGGTGTAGTGGGAACAAGATCGGTAAAGGCCTTTTCCTGATGAAATATATGACCTGGGAGGGAGCTCAGACCTTCAGTAGTGTCACATGTGGTGTGTGTGGAGGCAAAGGATGGCGGGGTGGGAGTCCAACGATGAGCTTCAGGCTGCTGAGCCCTTACTGCTGCTGCCGCTGCTTCTCTGCTCTGGATGGAGTTAGCGAGCCTCCACCGGGCTCAGAGCATCGGCCAGCCGTTCACTGGCATCCTCCGGGACAGAGATCCGGGCTTGCTCGGTGGCAGATCACTCTAGGATTCCATCGAGGAGTGAAGGAAGCACCCTATCACTGTATTAAAAAGGGGCATTAGATGGCTAGTAATTGCATCCATTGAGAAAGTGAGATAGCTACTATTATTATATGCAGCAATTTTCCAATTAAAAAATAATAAATCCAAAGCACATCAGGGGCAGGTCACTGCTCTTCTTTAAATTGTATTCTCTTTTAATTTATTTTTTATTTTTTAAATCAGCTTTAAAGGACCATTTATTAATCTTAAATATATATACAACTCATGGATTAAAATATTTATCAATGTATTACCAATAGGTTATTTATTGGAATTTTGTTTGGAATGGGCTTTACCTATTATGTATTTAACAGGTAAACATTATACCTATATAGGTATATAGGTATATATACATTTATACCTATATAGGTAAAAATGTTTATAATGTTTATTTTATATAGGTAAAAATGTTTATAATGTTTATTTTATATAGGTAAAAATGTTTATAATGTTTACCTATTAAATACATAATAGGTAAAACCCATTCCAAACAAAATTCCAATATATAACCTATTGGTAATACATTGATAAATATTTTGATACATATTTGATAGATATTTATCAATGTATAAGGGGGGAATGTGTAGACCTCCTCTGTTGGTTCTGCATGCTTTATCAGTGTGTTTGATAAAATGCATCATCTTTCTCTGATGAAAGAGAATTCCAGGTTATCTTTCTTTCTACATTCTTTCTAGATGCTTTGAACCAGTCCCCTAGCTGTCTCAGGAACTCTCAGTGACAGCCTCACAAACAGACTTTCTAGTTTCCCATCTCTGCAGAGAAGGTCCCAGCGACTTCCTTTGCCACTGCACATAACAGTTCCTCAGTGACCTACTGTGAAAAGCACACTCACACACAAATAATAGTGATACCGAATGACCTCAGAGGTAGACAGTAGCATTCCAGTGGAAAGCTGTAAATGCATAACAGTGATTAAATACCAAAGTCTGGCTGGCCTTGGAATCTCTTCAAGAAATACAGTGAAGGAGAACATGGAGGCACAGCAAGAATTATTCGAAGAACTTATCAAGAAGACTTGCTATTTCCACCTAAAAAAACAAAACCCTGGAGCCTCCAGCCTAAATCGTTCCTTTGCTATTTTGCTAGGCCTCCAGATAAAAACATCTTAACGCCTTAAGTAAATTACTATAAATTACTGTATACCTTAAGCTTTGCATGGTTTTAAAATGTTTATAATGCTAAAATTTATCAGTTTTACACAAAGATATAAAAGATAAATATTGCCATGCATATCTTGTTGACATTTAAAACCACATACAAATAACTTGAAACAGTGTCTAGAGAAATTGCTGTTTCCTACATACCTGTTAATTATGGACTCGAGAAAGCATTTTTATGTAGCATCATCAAACTGAAAGCTTCCAAACAAGCGTAATTTAACGCCTTTAATTGATGTAAATGCAATGCTGAGGGGAAGAAATCAATGTGAAGCAACACTGGAGTGCATGTACCTTTTCTGCTGTGGGTTTTCATGGAAAGGGTTTGTGAATGAGTAGGAGTCCCTCCCAAGGGCATGCTGGGAACATGGGAAGTGAAGTGAGAGAAACCGGGAATGCATCCTCAGGTGTCTTCTTACCCTTTTTCACTTTCCTGAAACAGCCCTGCCTATGACTCTGTGATTAAAAAGACACATAAGCATTTATAAAAGTCCATCAGGTTCCCATTAAAGCTGAAGCCACACACTAGAGGCGGGTGGACTGAAGGCCAGTGGAAGGGTGGTGGCCGGCTGGGCCCGGTCTGCCCTTCAGTGAGCGAGCCCAGAGCTCTGACCTCATACCCAGCGCGTGTCGGAATACAGGTGTATCCAGGGTGTGCCGGCACTCCCCGGGGGTCCGGATCTCCCGGGTGGTATATGGACGTTCCAACCGTCCATCAGCGTTTGGCCGCTCGTAGCCGCTGCCCAGGTTGAGGCCGGAGGAGGCAACGTGTTTGTAGAACCTGCTCTGTTTTCTCTGCAAAAGTCCCCGCAAACGATCGGGGGAATTTTGGCTGCTTGGGTGCGATGTTTTGCAGGTTCCGGGAACAGTCACAGGTGTGAGCTGATCGAACCTGCTCCCAGTTGGTACGTGCTTTTAAGTGGGTGACGGCCATGCAGAGCTGTCAGCTGGACTCCTTGCACTCTAGCGTCTGTGCAGTGGCCACCTGATTGGTTTTCAATGTCATGGCCGTCAGCGTAACATTGGCACTGTGGCCCAGCTTGAATCGGTTCCGGAGGAAAAACCAAGCACAGCCAGCTGGTCCATTGTTATGTGCTATCTCCAGAGAAGGTGACAAAACGGGCCTTGGTGGCCCGGTCTGCTGAGGAGCAGTTGGAAGGTGTCAGAACAGTGGTCCGCCTCTCGCAGGCACAGTCTGTCTGGCTGGTAGGCTAGGATTTCTTCTGGAAGGAGGCATTGCCTTTCCTCCTGCTTGAGGAGTGCCTCCCCAGGGCATTGTGCAAAGTCGTCTTCGCCTTCTCCGAGAGCTCGGGCGAGGATGCTCCACTGCATGGCCCTAACAGAGGGGTGGCTACAGGGCCAATCTGTCCTCGGATCCACAAGATTCCTCTGGAACTGGGGAGGTCCAGTGCGCGGCACTGCCCCGCATTCCCCAAGGAGCTCTTTAGGATCAGTGGGCTCCAAATACTCTGGGTGCCGGAAGGCAGCACCACTGTTCAGTGTCTTGGCGAGAGTACTGTGTAGTCTACTAGTACCATTTACTGGGGAAACGCAACGTTGCTCCACCCAGGCCTCCTCAGGAGCCAGGGGGTGGGGGTGGGGGTGGGGGTGGGGGACGGGCACTGATACCTGTGGGGTGCAGCTGCCACAGCTGCTGTGGGCCCTGGTGCCAGAGGAGCATGGCACTGCCGAGACGGGCAGGCGGGGCAGAGGCCTATTTTATTCTTCCTCCAAAATGGAATTTATTTATTTTTAATTAAATGAAAAAAAAGGCATGAATACAGTCTCATCGTGGAGTATAAGCATTTACAAAGGCACTTTCTCTGTCGTTTGCTTAAATCTTTTCTTCCGATTTTGTCCTGGTATTTGGTCTTCCTTTTTAAATTGCACTGGCTCGAGACTGAAAACTCAGAGAAATTTTCATGTGCTGAGTTGCATGTCCAGATATAGAAATATTGAAAACATAATTGGTTGGTATATAACAAATAGTGTGGTTGAGAGAGTACGCCCTTGTCTTAGGCTCGAATTTACTATTTGGTCCTGGTTTTAGAAGTAGGTTGGATGTTCTTTGCATGTAGTATTTATTAGTGGACTGGAAATACGGATTTACTGCCTTCAGGACCTCTCCATTCCCAGCCCTAATGTTACCTCCCAGATCAGTGGCCCCCGGAAGAGTGCTGAATAGTGCGGGAAACGCAAACAATACCAGCCTGCTCATCTTCCAGATTTAAGACCATCCAAGTGCTCTGAGTTTGGGGCTCTATTGTAGAGCACTTCTGATGTTATAACTTTTTGTATGATGTCAACTACTAAATATATTTTACTCTGAACACTGTAGTAGAGCAAAGTGAAAGACCACAGCTGTTTAGCTGAATGAGCTGGTATGAGCTCCAGCCACCAAATGCAGCCTAGTCCAAACTGTTCATACAGACGTGACTAGAATGGCTCACTTAGCCATTCAGTCCGTGCCTACCGAGCAGCATCCATGAGCCGTGTGCTGGCGGTGAAGCTGTAGAACAGCAGACATGGGTCCCGTCCTCCCGGCTGTGTGTAGTCTGGTCCCTCAGTGTCACCTGACAGGATGCTAGTTTGAGGGGCACTGTGATGACAGATGTAAGTGCCTCTGAGACAGAAAAAGTGAAAGAGGACAGGAGTGGGGCTCAAGTGGGGCCCACATGCCACAGAGAACGCGCAGGCGCGTCGGAGTAACTGAAAGTGCACCAGGCAGACAGGCCGAACCTGAAGTGTGACGAGAGCTGGCAGAAGATAGGACTGAAAAGATAGGCAGCAGCCTGATCCTGCAGGGTCTCCAAGCAGGGAGTGTCGTGGTCGCAGCTGCGTGTTGGAAAGCGCACTCTGACGCACGGCGTGCCGTTTGGGAGAGGGCCTGGGGAGGGAAGGCTGGACACTGGGAGACTCATTAGGATGCAGTGACAGGGGATGGTGGTGTGAGTCAGAAAGTGGTGTGGATTTGATACTCGGACACAGTGTGTGCTGGAATCTTCTGTGTTGCTGGTCTCTTTGTGACCAGCAGGTCAATGACACGCAATTTGCACTGAGCATTAGGCATAATTTAATGTGCCTCCCGCATCCCCAAGGAATACCCGGGCTTCTGTGGATACCCGTGGAAGGAGTTCACTTACTGACAGTATGGTGCACTAGAATCTGCTTGAATTTAGAGGCGCTTACAGCCAAGCCTCTGCCTAAATCTTCGCAGCAACAAGGAGTTGATTATTTCCTCAGGCAGTGTGGTCCACAGTTGAGATTCTAAACCTGTATGCTTCTGAAGCCCACGGACAAAATCTCTACTTCCTCATCCACCTGCTAGCTCTTCTTAGGTATCTTTTTCTTCCAATTACATGTCCTTGGGTATTTGAATGTCGCGGTATTTGGCCTGGCCTTCTGGATTCCTTTCCCACCGGAGCATCTCTCCTTGCAGGGACTTGCTTTGTTAGGGTCCTGGATGACAGCTGGCCAGTGCATTGGTCTTCAGAATGTCTGCCTCAGCCTTAGACTTTCAGGGCTGGTGGTGCAGCCCGGGGTTAATCTCTAACTCAGTTCTTTTGTCTGTTAAGTGAAAGTACCAGGCAGTGTGGCTCCCATTGCAAACCATGATTTGTCTCATTGAGCATGACTTAATGAATAAATTAATTAGTAAATGATGAACCCAAGGAAATTTAAGTTACGATTAAAATCATATTTACAGAGGAGATGAAGGGTATCAAAGGTGATAACCAAAGCAAAGACAAACTTGTTTGTCTAAAATTTGGCGTTATTTTTTCCTAAGTAAGTGTATTGAAACGTCCCCTTCACTGTGAAGTATTTCTTTTTGAAGTGTTCCCATTCAGGCAGCATACTTCACAGTGAGTGAAAACGGGATGACAGATGCAAAAAACGTCAGGTCACCGCAGGTCTTTCTTAATAGCAAGCCCTGCAGCAGGCACAGGTTCAGGCTCGGCATTCTCCGCATCGATGAAGCCAGCTCTCCGGTGACCTGCCTGGGAGCTTCCAACTGCGTCTCTGCCTGTCTTCCTCCTACAAATTCTGAAACAATCCCTGCCACTCCATCTCTTTGCTGGGCGTGCAACGTCGGCGCAGTGTGTGAAAGCCACGCTGAGGGCGTGATGCCGAATCACTGGTTTATCCTTCCCAGCTGTCAAGGACGCCAATGGATGAGGGCCCCAGGTCCTTGCCAAGGTGTGTGAGGAAATGCCAGTGTGCTCAAACTAAACAAGTGTCACAGTGATTTGACAAGTCTCCTCTTCGAAAGTACTCTCTGTCCCCAGTGCACAATTTAAAAATGATAAGACCTTAACATTTGCTAATTTAGTTGATTAGAGTAGAAGATGAACAGAAGATAAACAGTATACAAATTTGTCTTTGACTTTGCAGTGGAGGGGCTTGTGAGGTTGAGACTTTATCCCCTTCGTTTGATATGAAAAAGAATTGACGTTGGAATCATCCTGGCCTTGCTACTTAGTCGTGTCCCGTAATTGCCGTGTCTGAGTGTCATCATCTGTAAAACATAAACAATGCTGTATTCTCATTTCCTATTGTAAAACGGCAGGTTAATCCAATAATCCACTTGCATTCCCAGAACTTCTCGCTGAGAAGTCAGAAGAGTCTGAATCAGGAGTCCTGGGCTGGTTGGGACCCCCCGGTCTGTTCTGGGGGGACACTGGCCTGTTCTGACCAGTCATTTCACAGTCATCTGTGCAGGGGGGTCACCGCAGCTGCTGCCCGAGTCACGCTACGTTTCTTCATCCGTGTTACAAATACTTAGTGAGTGCCTACGCTGGGAAGGCAGAGGCAAAGGAGATGAATACGATAAAGCCCTCCCCTCATTATTCATATGCCCTGCTGGCGAGGACAGGGAAGACAGATGCAGAGCTAAAAGAAAGCAGTTTGGGGAATGGAGGGTAACTGGGGGCGTGGTGTGGCGGTGCTGTTTCAGACGGTGGTCAGAAAATGGTCAGAAAAGGCTCTATCAGCATTGGAATCGGGGGTTCCCAGAGGAGGGTCCTACCCAGTGTTGGCAAGTCCTGGCAGCTCAGCGGGACGAGCTCGCTGCTGCCCTAGAGTGGCAGAGGACAAGGACCTGGGATGCCATTGGCGCAGGCACTGAAGGTAGATGTGCACACCCCAGCAACGGGGGTCGAGAAAGCTTCTTAGGAGGGTGGCCCACAGGGTCCCGAAAGACTGGGGGGCTAGCCAGGGGGAGGGATGGGAGAGGAACATGCAGGAAATGCCCGTAGATCAGAGACAACACAAAAACACTCGGGTGGAAAAACGTAAGCGATAAATATTGTGATACTTCCCAAAGCACTATTTTGTGATGGCAGAGGAGGTGGTTCAGAAGGTCATGAATAACAATGAGCAGAAATATCGGTGTGACAGCCCAGACCTTGCGTCAGCCCTAGAGCGCGGCCGCTAAGTCTGGCCCAGCGTTTCAAAACCACACAGGTTTCCCCGTCGCGCCACTTCCACGTTTATGATTTATGGATCACTGTCAGCTTTTTCAAATGTACTTTATGCTGGACTCACTTCCACTGGAATTTTAAGTTACTGGATTATCTATTTTATCTTTTCAGGGCCTGTCACACCACCAGACCCCCTTACTTTGGAGAAGGGGACCGAGTCGATTACCATTTTATCTCACAGGAAGTTTTTAGTGAAATGGTAAACATGGTAAGAATGCTTTCCTTCATTGCTCGAGAAATACATGTCCTCTGGGAGAAATGTTAAGAAATCGTGATAAAAAAGAGAACGACTCGGTTTTGTGTGTGTTATGAGAGAGGTGTTCTTACCGGGTTGTCTTTCCTTAATCCACTTAATACATCCTCGTTCACATGCTGCTTTACCCTCTGACCTTGGAGAAGACATGGTGACTTTAGACCGAATGAGTAGGCACGTGAAGAGAAGAGCAGGAGAAGCACCATGAAGAATCCTCGTGCCCTGTGTGCATTGCATCGGGCGCTGTTGTTACACAGATTTCACTCCTGTGGGACCCTTCTCACAGACCCGACGTGGTGCATAAAGCATGTGAACCGACATTCTGGGGGCCGGAGCGTTCGGTCCAGATACCCCTCCTTCCCATCGCTGTCAGCGGTGCTTCCTAATTGCTATGCCCTTAAGCACCATTTCGTCGCGGTGTGTTCCGTTCTGTTGTCCTGTCTCGGACACGCACGCAGCCTTAACCATCCACTGTAACGAGGCCAGGACGCCCACCAGTGCGCAGAAGGCCTTGCTGTTAGACCAGAGAAGGTTCCCTCCTCCTCGGAGGTCTGTGTCTTCTCAGCGTAAAGCCTTCTGCCCTGCACTGGTGTGTTTCACAGGGGCCCTGGGCAATCCGACTCAATTTTTTTCCCCCTGAAACCCTGATAATCTCACTGGTAGTAATGCATGACCCCGTTGCTGTTGAGTTCATTTTCTCAAATGAACATAATTCACGTGTCCTTTCTCAGCCTTCTCCTCTGCCCCCTTCCCCACCCCGCATCCCCACAAAGAGGCTCCTCAGGACTCTAATTTGTTTTATCTGTCAAAAGTACATGCTGACGTCAGTACATCTCCACCCCTGACGTCAGGTCTTCATCGCCACCAGTGAATCTGTACGCCTTTCATCTTCTCTTCCTTCATTTTGTTTGTATCGTTCTGTCCATCCCCAAATGACCCCTACACCACTGAGTGGTTTTTTCCTGAAACCCACCAAAGGACCAGGTTAAAGGGGACTCTATGGTTCTGCTTTTGAAAGATTATAATCCAACCAGAGATGCTTGTGTAGCTGCATCTTCCCTCCCCCCCTTCCCACCTCCTTCCTTTTTGTGTCCCCACCCCCAAATAATGAACCTGGCTTATCCTTCAGCGCCTATACTATTGGGACATTTAAGCATAGACTCCGCAGTTTCTACGAGTTTCAGTCTGAATGATCAGCTTTATACGTGGTGCGTGTTCTCTTATGTTTGCAGAGAAACCCACATGAGAAAGGCTTATAATCCCTAGGCCATTTTCCCTCTGACCTTGTCAAAAGTACACTTGGAAATTCTTTATCATTTTCTCTCCTAGGGCTCTGTTTTGACAGTTTAATGTATGAAGAGTACTCTGGGACTTCATATTTCTAAAAGCTTTAATAGAGATTTGAGGGGTTATCTTATTATTAGTGAGAAGCATTCTCTTAAGACTGGATTGAAAGACAGCCAGCTCCCCAACTCAATGCTGATTCTCTCGTTAGGGTCCGAGGCGTTTTGCCTTGGCCCAGAGCTCCAGTGCTCAGCGCCCACGGGCTCCCCGGTGCCCCACACCTTGTCCCATCTGTAGTCAAGTCTGCTTCCGTTCCTCGTCGAAGAGATCGCTGTACTCCCACGCTTGTATTCAGTCTTACAGTTTTGTTCCCGCTACAGCAGTCCTTATGCATTTCCGAATTATTCATTTTATCTCTTCTGATAACATATAGTGCTTCAGAATGACGTTATGTCCTTTAACTTCAGTTTTGCTTCTGATGTCCTTTTCTTTCAAGTGGGCTTGACTGTTTCATGGAGAGAGACAAACCTAGAGACTGTACACTCCCGACCCCATGTCAGCTTTGCCGATCACGTCCACACACTCATCCTTCTGTACACTGAGCCCCACCCCTCTGCAGAACACCCACCCATGGGCCCTGCTCTCCCCTCTTACGGGTGCCTCCTTGATAGACAACCCTGGCGTACCCCATGTCCGCCCACCTCCTGTACACACAGCCTCCCCGACACACAGATCAGCCCCCAGCATGCCCCGAGACACCCTCAATTACCTACATCCCCTCCTGTGGAGATAGGACCACAGATCTGGAGGCATCTGAAATACGAATATTGCTATTTATGAAGAATTCACAGGCAAGGAGAAGTGAAAGGGGTGTCCCTAGCCAGAAGCCAGAGATCACTCCATCTTAATCCTTAAAGCAAACATGAGCAGAGCCTGTTTTGTGCACATAAGAACAATGCAAGAGTCCTCCCAACCCTTCATCCTTCCAGGAAATATATTTGGGATCTGCAGAGGAAGGCTCTTGTCCCCGCAAGTAAACCAGTTCAAGGGTACATTTTGAAAACAGGGTGAGTCACAGGAAACAGGGTAAAGTACATACATGATGGAAAACTCAGTATCTATGTATGTGTGTGTGTGTATCTATAGATCTCAATCTGGATATAATACATAGATTAAAAAGAAAAGGGGTCACAGCATTTGTTCCACAGAACACAGAGGGTATGACACTGCGGGAAGACATGATTAAGGTTACAAATGTTGCATTTTTAACTTTCAGAAGCTGTGACATAAACTTCTTTTGATTGGGGGTGGATTCTCCCACCTTGGGCAGCAGACGTGTGCCCCGGAGCCCCGCCCGAGAGACGCCCTCACTGTGCTGCGAGGCTGGGGGTGCTGCTGTCAGTGGGGTTCGGCCTGGGGCGCTCCACTCCAGGAGTTATTTAAAAATCGTGCGCAGGAGCAGTCGGAGTGGCCCACATTTTTATTCCTTCTGTTCTCACCAGCCTCCCAATTTAGGTTAGACCTAGCGGTTTCATAACTAGAAGACTGTCAGAGAGAAAGACAAGTTTGAGAGATGTGTTTTACTTGATTTTTTTTTGCAAGGGAGTACAGCTTGGGTAGAGTTGGGTTTCCAGAATACTGACAAAGGCAGTAGTTATACTTCAGGTGGCTGTAGGGCACACAGCGATTCTGTGGGCAGTTTTGGTAAAAAGCCACCTTCATTTGGAAAAATAGGGGAGGCTCGTTTCTCACGGCTGACCTTGGGATGCAAAGGTTTCAGGATGTGCCTGTGATGCATGGCCTTCAGGCTTATCTGGGAACGCCGGCTTTTGAGAGTGGAAGCTTTTCTGGGCTACCTGGTGTGCTGGCAGAGCGCACAGGGCTGAGGCAGAGGGCAAACTGAGTTCTTCTGTCTCTATAATGAAGGATTAAGGTGCAGGTTTGGCAGGAAGTGGGTGAGTGAGCAAAATGATCTGTTCTACATATGCTCCGGTACCTTCACTCTCCTCTAACTTTTGTCAGGAGATTATTTCCAAAAGCCTAATTCTTTTGCCAGCAGACAATTCTGAATAAATTTCTCTATCACAGTTCAATATTAACGTTCATAGACCCATTGTCATTCTTACATAATTGGTGTTATCGGTAAGTTTTATGGAATCATATAAAAAAGTAAGACGTCAAATCATTTTCTTTATTAAATTTCACTACGGCAACTGATTTATGAAAACCTTTGTGCTTCTCAAATTTCAGGGGAAATTCATTCTAACGTATAATTATGGCAACCACAGTTATGGATTAAATAGGGACACCATAGAAGCTATTGCAAGAGACGGTTTAGCAAGCTGTGTTCACATGGAAATAGAAGTAAGTGTTTTTCTTTCAATCAACCGATTTTTAATGTGCGTGTGTTTGTATATTTGGGGTTGGGAGGGGCCACCACGTGAGTAGCACACTGCTAGGCACAAGAAGAATGCGTAAGGAAGTGTGACAGTTTGTTTACAAGTATCGGGTTGGCCAAAAAGTTTCAGTTTTTTTCTGTACAATGGCTCTAGTTTCACTTTAACTTCATTCGAAACAATTTTGTTAGCTTGACTTGTGACAGCTGTCATATCTGTGCATTTAAAAAAACTTATCAAAACTGGTGCATTTTTGTGCAGCCATTTTGATATTGAAGATGGAAGAAGATATGCAACATTTTTGGTGTATTATGCTTTATTATTTCTGGAAAGGTAAAAATGCAACTGAAACAAAAAAAGATTGGTGTGTTTGGAGAAGGTGCTGTGACTGATTGAACATGTCAGAAGTGGTTTGCGAAGTTTCTTGGTACTGTTGACATTTTGGCCAAATAATTCTCTGCTGTGGGGCTGTCTCATGCATTGGAAGATGTTTAGCAGCACCCCTGGCCTCCACCCACTAGAAGCCAATGATGGGAGAGAGCCAACATGCTCAAAATATCCAAATCAATGAAGTTATTGGCTAAAATAAAAAATGTGCCTTTTATTTTATGGAGAAAATAACAGACTTTTTGGCCAACCCAACAGTATGTGGGAGGAAAGACAGGTGAAAATTAAGTGACAGAATTAGATCACAAGACAAAGGTAATGCGTGATACACGTATGAGCAAAACTGCCACCCAAGGATTATTTTCTAAGTCATTTTCTGCCTAAATTACCCTTTCTCTCCTGAGAGCCTGGTCTCTGTTTCTGTAATGTGATAGGAGACAAAACCTGGTTCTTACTGGGTGTGGAATGGGTCCCCTGTCCCCTCGAGACGGTGGCAGCTCCGTCAGTTGACCTAGTTCCTTCACGCCTCGTGGGAGCGGTGGGAGCCGTGCTGTCGTTCGACTCCGCTTGTTCCCGCTCGCAGTACCGCATTCTTCTGGCAAGGTGGGCCGGTGGAGTTCAGGCGGCGGTTCTCTCTGCCCCGCCGTCACCCTCTCTCCGCGGGTCTTCCGTGTCAGAGTGCACGCAAGGTCCCCACGGTGCAGGTCCCGAGGACAAGCATGGATATTCCACTCTCGGGTTTAAAACCACGTGGCTCCGTTCACTGAACCTACACAGGCAGCTGACTGTGTTGTTTTTCGGGCTGCCTTCACTGGCTGACACCTCTGTGGTCAGGAAAACAAATGATAATGGAAGTGATTCCGTTAGCCCAAACTTCCAGAAAACCCTGCGCACGTCCAGCAGGCCTTTACTATCCACTAAACTTACTGTCAACTTAAGACTTCGTTCCCGTAGCTTCACCGAGCAGCCACTGCGACTCCTTTTTGGATCCTTGCGTGGGCACAGGTGTCGGATGGCTTCAGTGAAATGGGTCACATTTCTTCCAACTCGTTACTTTACCAAACTTCAAAATCCTGCAAGCCTGATCTTTCTGCATGTGATTGGTTTTGCATCGTTAAGGAGGTTTTCGTTGTTTTTAGGCTAATAAACAAAAGGCCTTTTCCTAAAAATGGTTCCCTTGAACAACTAAGAAACAAAAGCGGATGCACTTTCTGAAGCACCAAACCCCTCCAGTCCCTTGCGTTCGCCTGTTCCCAGTCCGGCGGTTCTGTGGGTGCTGGCTCACGTTTTACAGCTTTCCTCCCTGAGAGCTCTCTCCTGCCTGTTTGCAAGAGGTTACGTCTATAAATCAGGTTTTATTCCCCTGATTCTGTCCAGCAAAAGCCTGTTTCCAAACTGCTCTTTGTCATCAACTCTTCTAGAAATGTTTTTTTTAAAAGAGCCTGTATGTCTTCCCATGAATTTTTAAATCAAAGATTTTACATGCTGAGTTAAACTGTTGGTGATAGGATCGAGCTGGAAGGCATGTAGCATCATCCATGTAGAATAACGCTTTCGTTTCGCCAGTGAGGAAACGGGTGCTCAGGTAGCATGAGGGCTTGCACGGCGTCTGCAGGAGCCGGACTGCTGCAGGCATGACCCAGCCCCCAGGGCTGCACACCACTAATACCGTACCTGCCCCTGCTTCCCGCTGGGAGCTCCAGGTATCATTAGCTGGGCCTTCCTGTGCTCTGGAGGCTGAACTAGGAACCAGCCAACCAGGAGATGGTTGGAGGAACAGGAAGCGTCCCAAGGAGATGACAGAGGGGTCACAGAAGAGCCTTTTCTCTGCAGTAAGAGCCCTCTGTCCTGCTGCTGCCGGGATGCCCTTTGAAACATAGAATTGAAATGACTCTTCGGTAATAAACATGCAGTACTGCTGTGAGTGTACCTATTTGTATCTCGCAATTTTCTTTTCTGAGAATCATATTCATTAGCGTGATTCATTAGGTAGTCAAACGCCGATCTGACTGCTGGCCGCCACAAAAGCCAAACTCGAGAGACAGGCGCTGGTGAAAGGGAAGAGGTTTATTCGAATTTCAGCAATCTGAGAGGATGGGGAGCTCATGCCTCAAAGCCCATCGTCACATCTCAGTGCAGACGGGGGTTTTCGTAAGGAGGAAGAGGGGAAGCAGAACAAAGAGCTCAAGGAGTGGGGCTGGAAAGTTCTCCACGTGCAGACGAGCACAGTCCCCTCCGATAAGGACCTCGACACTGGTCAGGGGATGTTCTGGTGTGTGCCATCTGGTTTTATGTCACCCTGGCTTTACGGTTGAAGGTCAGCAAATGTCTCAGAGCTGGGGTACCTAATGGCAGAGTCTGTATCTTTTGAAGTTAGCTCCTAGGATTCTCACACACACGTGCTGTTCATCTACAAGCTGCATATTGGTCAGTCGGCACTTACAGAAACAACGTCAAAAGAATGGGGGGTGGGTCACAGTTCCCCACTGTTACAGTTCCTCACTGTTAGTTAGAGGATGCCAGGTGGAATGAAATCGTGTATCTGCAATGATAATTTAATATCTAATGAACAGGGAGAAGTGATCCAATCTTGAGATATTTATAGGAAAATAATAGCTAATATACAGATAAAAGAAATCATTCAGTGCAATACTACTTATTATGCCTTATGTTGCCAGACACCTCCAGAATGAATTGTGGATCTGTTTCTGATTTATCTTTTTTTTTTATGGATAGGGTGTAAGAAGTTTGAAGTACACCTATTTTGAACCTCGATATATCCTGGTGGTGCCCATGGACAAGAAGAAATATGAGGGATACTTACGGAGAAAAGGATTATTCAGTCGCGCGGAGATTGAATTTGCTGTTTCCAGAGTGGACCCTTATATTAAAGTTAATCAGGAATTTCCAGGATATTTTGATGCAGTGATCAATGCAGGTTGGTGACTTTCAGCAAAGTTTCATGCACTGGGGAAGAACCAGCTGCAGAGTGCCTTGCTGTTGTTGAGGGAATGCAGTTACTTGTGGCTGCAGGACTGAGGTCCCTGTTTCTTCGTTGAATGTCTGCCAGGGGTTTGGCTTCAGAGGCTGTTCCCACACCCTATCCATGCAATGGACAGTCTTAGAACTCTGCCTACCACAATATTCATAAAATTAAATGGAGCTAAAAAATATCAGTGTCATCAACAGTTGCAAATTGACTGTATTTTGGTGGGATTCTGTTGCTTTAAAGCACACGCTCTCATTTACTGCAGATGACCTGGATGTTGCCTACCAACAGCTGAGTCAGCTCGTTAAAGAATACCTCGGACTGCGTGAGGAACCTGCCAAGACTTTGGCTCCAGCTGCAGGTACTATCCTAGCCACTTTGTGCCAGAATTTTTGTGCATGTGAGGAGAGGAAAGCAAATCTTTCAGTTGTTATTTGAATACTCATCAACTCAAGCTGGTTCTAACTACTTAATCCCCACACTTCCTCTGGGGCCAGCGTCCCCACAGACGAACCACCTCCTGGGCCGGTACCTCTGCTTGTCTCGGTGACCATAGTGGAACTCAGAGGGCCGCGCTTTGGGGACTTGCTGAGCGGCGCCTGGCAAGTTGGCGGTAGATCAGGCGTGGTTGTCGGTCCCGTGGGTCAGAACTGAGCCTTCCACCCTGAGCCTTCCCTCAGGGTCCCTTGAGGTGGGGTTCTGCTCGGCAGGTTTGCATTTAGCGTTGTTTTGGTCCAAGACATTTCTTCCCCATTTCCTTTGTGTTGCCTTTGTCCCCAAAGGGTTGCACTGCAGAGCACAGTGGGGAAAACCGGCCAGGGTGTGTGAGCGCAGTCCTGGCCCTGCTGCTCCTCTGGGCAGGCTGCCTAGCTGGTCAGAGCTTCACTCGACTGTCCTGCTAAATGGACTGAATGCTCCCCACCGGCCTCGGGGGTCGTGCGTGGGCAGCAATGACGTAGGATGTATGAGAGTGCAGCTCCTTGGAATCTAGGATTCTAAAGCCCTGAATTAGAATTTTGGTGCATGAGTAATTTGAAATATACTTAAAAGTTTTCCTCAAATCCACCTCACACACTCTAAGATGGCTACTATTTTTAAAAAAATGTGTTGGCAAGAATGTAGAGAAATTGGGGATGTAAAATGGTGTCGCTGCTCTGAAAAACAATATGGTGGTTCCTCAAAAAATTAAAGATAGAATTACCACATAACCGAGCAATTCCACTTCTGGGTCTGTTATACCTCCCAAAGAAGTGAAAGCGGGGACTTGAACAGGTATTTGTACACCTGTGTTCACAGCAGCATTACTCCCAATAGCCAAAAGGTGGCAGCAATCCAACTGTACCCCGAAGGGTGAGTCAATGAGCAGCACGTGCTATACACGTGCAAGGGAACACCGTCCATCCGTGGAAGAGGAAGAAATTCCAACACACGCCACAGCACGGGTAAACGTCAAAAACAGCGTGCCAAGTGAAAGACGCCAGTCACAAAACCACGAAAACTGTACTGGATGACTCTGCACATGTGAGGTGCCTGGAGCAGTCCACTCACAGCGACAGAAAGCGGAGTGGCAGTTGCCAGGGGCTGGGTGAGCACAGGCTGGGGGTCCGTGTTTACTGGGTGCAGAGTTCAGTTTTACACGATGAAAAAGTTCTGCAGGTGGATGGTGGTGACGATGAAAAAGTTCACAACAGTGTGAATGTACTTAATGCCAGTGAATTCTGCAGTCCTGAAATGGCTGACATGGCAAATGCTACGTGATGTGTCCTTTTCCACCATAATAATGAAAACGGGAGGTTCCTCCAGTGGACGGAACCGCCTTCACCTGTCACTGCAGTGAAACGACAGCCCAGGCTCTCGCTGCCGTGGCGATGGGCCGCAGCCTTGCGTGCTCGCGTGGTTTCTAGCCCTCGTGACTCCGACCGAGGGGGACTTGGCCTGCCAGCTTGCAGCACGCTTCCACCAGAGTTAACACAGGTCAGGTGCCCCTGGCAGTCTGGAGTGAAGGCAGGTGAGACTGGTAACACCCAGGTAGTGACAGCTTTTCCTCCTCCATGTGTCTCTTAGGGGACGAGTGACGAGAGTGGGATCTCCTGTGGATAATGCACCTGAGCAGAGCGTGCCCTGCTGAGCGTGGGCAGGAGCGGAGGGCTGGGCCCCGCCTATAGTTTGGGGTGTTAGGTTAGGAGCGCGCTGCTGTGTGTACCCAGTGCTGCTCCGATTCTCCGCCTGGGTGTGGGCGCTTTAGCAAGGCGAACCCCTCACAGAGCTAGTAGCGCAGTCTATTTAATGAGGCGTCCGTCGCTTGGCGTGAGTTTCTCTGGAGGAAATCTGCCTCCTTTGGCTTTAGATCGTGGCCAGCCCAGCAACCGTCTGATCTTTAATTTGGTCCCCCGGGTGGACCTGTCCCAGTGGGGGCTGTCCCTGACGTTGGAACACCCTGCCCTGCTCCCCGAGCCAGGCCCATCTCCCACTGTAAATTAATAAGTCGGTGTTGCGGCTTTCAAATCAGCCCCTCGTGGGTTTGGGTAAACAGGAGTCGTCCCCCGGGCCTGGCCGGTTCTGAGTACTGGAGAAGAGCCCGCCTCTGAGTCGGTAGCTGGGCGGGGGGCGGGGGCACCTCCGAGGTCCGAGCTTGGGCAGGGCTCTGTCTGCACCTCCAGGCCAGTGAGGCTGCGTCTCTCCGTCCTGTCTCCTGGCCCCACACCCTCAGAGACTCGGGCCACCCTGCACAGTTGCCGCTGGCGAAATCAATAGACCAGATACGGTGTGCGTAGGAAAAAGGACTCCCATTTTTTTTAAAGGTGTAATAAAACGACATTTTTGTACTGATTAGGTTAGCCCTGTCTGACTTACTGAAAAGAATGAATTATAGAATTTGTAAGACCTCAGATCTTTTAATAACTGAAATAGAGCCAGTTATTGACTGATAGAATTCCATCTTTGAAAAAAGTCAGTGGGAGTGTTTGTGATTAATACATCAAATCACTAACCTCAACAGCCCCAGGTTTTCCGGCAGGTTTAGTATTTTAGAAAATCATGTATTTTTCTTAAGAAGCCAAACACTTTACCTTATTTATTCAGTTAATCTGTGAAGGAAGTTTTATTTTAGGTTTTTGTTTTGTTTTGTTTTTATTCAGTTGGTGGTTTACAGGTGAACTTGACTTGGTGGAGGCCAAACATTAGTCAAGCAAGTATTGAAAAGCTCTCATTAACATAGTCCTCATTCAAAGTTCTCATCATGTCTCTAGTGGCCCATGAGGAGCCAGCGGCCTCTGTGAGTTTCCGGCCACTAGGGGCTGCCAAGGCAGCGGGCCAGGGGGGTGCAGGTCACTGAGGGGGACAGGCCCACCCCAACCACCTTAAAGCCACCGCCTGGCTCCCAGCAGGGTGTCACCGCCACCCTCCGGCTCTCCCCTCTCTGCCCAACTCGGACCTGGGTCACTCTGATTTTAGTTTTTGTAGTTTAGGTATATTCATGTAAATACTTGTATTATTTGTACAAGCAGAATGCCTAGAAACAAAAATCAGTAATTTCAGTATAGCGGAATATTTTATATAGGGGTCTGGCAGAAGTAAGGGCTGCTTGAGTGTGGTTGGTAGGGTAGTGATGTGGGTGTGACAATTTATCATTTTAATTTGGACATTTCACCTAAAATGCCATATGGTGTGCTTGAGTGTGATATTGTTAGGTTACAGAATCACATGCTTATGATTTTGTAATAAAGGGCGTTAGTCGTGCTGGACCCTGTACGTTGAATATATAAAATGGAGCTATGCAAGGTAAGAGAGGGAAATAAAAACTGTAAGATTCTGGGAAACACAGCTTTGTCCGCGCAGTTAGAAAACAGGGCTAGGAACAGCAGGCCTTATCTTGTATCCTCAATGTCACCGGTAATGATTCATTTAGAGAAACCACTTGAACTCCCATCTCCCTTAAAAAAATCCGCTCTGTGTGGCATTAGACAGCGTGACTGGAGCCCGGCCCCCAGCGCGGCGGCTCTCCCAGCGCGGGCACGGCCTCCGTGCAGCGGGCCGGGCTCCTCCACAAGCAGCAACCTGGTGGCGGGAGCCAGTCTTTTCACAGACACGGGGGTCCCCTGTCAGTGCTCCCTGAACATTATTCCCAGACGTGTGACGTGATGCTAGATGGCTCTGTCTTGAAGGGTTCTTTGTTGCTTCTTTGTGACTGAGGGTGCAGTCTCAGTTTCCCTGTGACGGTGAGAGTGTCACGCAGTGGAAAAGTGAGCCCCAGCCGGTCAGTTCTGAGTGCAGCGGGCCCACCAGCCTGGCCCCGGAGTGCAGACCTTCCGAAGGGGAGAGACTAATTGAATTTTTATTTAATGCATGTATAAAATGGTAACTTCAGGTACAGAGTGATTATAAACCCTCGAGGTCTTTAGATATAACATTAATTAAAAATGTGTATCAATTAAGGTACAGAATTGTCTTATTTTTTTTCTATAGCTATGCAGGTTAACGTTCATTTCTAAAGTATGAAGACTAAAAAATCCTGAGTAAACAGTATAGTTTGTATGAAATTAAGAAAAACCCACTTTATTCCGAGCTCAGAGCAAGGTCTCTCTTTGCCCTCCACATGCCTCTGCTCAGCCTATTCCTGGAGTAGCTGGTGCTTCCAGTAAAGCTTTTAAAAGCAGATCCAACTTCCGCCCTAAGTTCTCACTGTACAGATCATAAAATTAATTCTATTTGCAAATCATTATTCAGAATTCTGACTAATGACAGAGGAGAAGGATGGTGATGAGTCAGACGGGAAATTGGTCAATTTACCAGTCCATAAAGTGGGGCCTTTATTGCTAATAAAGGACATGGTAGTATTTGCCAAATTATATGAACTGTTAAATTGCGAAAGCGTGTGTTGGGGGATCCTTGTATGTCTGAGTGTAGGAGAGCAGGAGGGCTTAAAGATGGAAAGAACCTTCAGCTTCGGGTTTCACTCCTCTTATATTGCTCTGTTATTGCGCTGTGGAAAACAATAGCAGGACGTTGCCATTTTAACCCTTGTGAGTGTACAGCTTAGTGTCGTTACCTCACTCTCAGCGTTTCCTAACCATCACTACTACCTGTTTCCAAAATTTTGCATCACTGCAAAGAGAAACTCTGTACCCACTAAGTACTAACTCCCTCCTCCCCAGGCCCTGGTACCTGTAACCTATTTCCTGTCTCTATGAATTTGCCTGTTCTAGATACTTTCACTGTGATTATATTTTGTTTTAACCTGTTTCTTGACTAAACTTGTATTGTAATTTATGAGCCATGTAAACTAGGGAGAGAAGAATGTTGAACAGGGCATCCCCCCAGGAACCCCACCCAGAGGCAAGCTCCTCCCAGTCCCCACTCCACCCCCCACGCACCCACAGAAACGTTTGGTCCGACGGGATGCACAGGATGCGCACCTGCCCCGGAAGGTTTGGTCAGAACCTGGAGCAGTCCAAGCTCAGCTTGCCTTGTGGGGGAAAGGAGCTCGTGGTTATGAGCCCGGTTCCCTTCTGGGCATGGACCATCCTGGGATCCCCTCGGGGGTCTGATTTGTGTGGAGTCTCTAAGTTTCAGGTCTCCCCGGAGGAGAGCTGAGCTGAGTTCCTTCAAGGCTGTTGCAGACCACTGGCCTCTCAGAGCCACGGCCTGCAGATGGTTAAGGCGATGTCGGGACTGCAGGCGTCTATCGGGCTGCTATCATAAACAAGTGCTTGCTGGGGTGGCAGTGTCCAGAGGACTGTCCCTGAGACCAGAGTCACCCTGAGAACTCGCTGTCGTGGTGAACAAAGGAAGCAACCCCCCTCTGCAGCATCACCCTTGTTAGTGGCCTCTGAGAGCCATTCATGTGCCAGAGTAGAGTTGGAGGAGAAAGGGGAGCCCTGGGAGTAAGGGGGCAGCAGTTTGAACTGGGGTCCTCGGAGCAGCTTCTCCGAACCACGGTGACTTACGACTCCCTCGGATCTGTTCTCCGTCCCCCTCCTGCCACCCCGGGCTTATTTACGGAGGGCCAGCCGAGCTGCTTGCACTGGCCGAGTGTCGGTGACCTGACGTGACTCCTCCCAGAGCCCACAGTTTCTTTGAGGGGACCGCCACTAGCCAAGGACACACACAGGACTTTGTGTGGCTTAGATGTCCGTCTAGTTGCTGCCATCCAGTGCGGCATTGACCTTTAAAAGGTGGTTAAATTTAAATCTCACTCGCTGAGAAAATTTCCTTGCCACTCTCAGACCTGGATATAAATTTTGGTTCTGTGAATAAGCCTCTTTATGTTTGTTTATTAAAGTTCATGTTTTCAGTGGACAGAGATTGTTCTAAGTTCTTCTCAATAAGAGGATTCCAGGCACATAGTATCTGCAAGGAGAGGGGGTGGATATATTCTTCCATATGTGCAATTTTATGCTTTTCAAGGGCCTTGTGTGCATCAAAAAAAGGGAAGATATTCTTTGTTACTAATTTCTAAAGTCACATAGTCATAGTTGTTGAGATATTTTTAGCTAACTTCTTTTTATGTCAAAGCAGGAGACCCCTCTAACAAGAAGACTTCCTCTGGGGTACCAGCGCACCTGGTTCCTTCCCCAAGGCGCCTGGCAAAACTGCAAGCAGATGGCCGGATACCAGAGCATCTCTCTGGGATGCAGGTTCATGCACAGGTCCCTGAGAACCAGACCCTGGCTCCCTCCCAGAACCAGGAGCTGACGCAGGAGGGGGCCGCCCCTCCAAAAGAGCTTTCTCCCGATAGTCACGGCAGCGCTGAGCCTCCTGCACAGCCCAGCTCCTCAGCTCTCGGTATTTCCCACAAGGCCCCAGACTTAGCCCCAGACCAGAAGGCAGGGGATGATCTTCCTGAAAGTGAGACCGGGACCTCCGAGACGGTAGCAGGTGAAGAAGGACGGGCGTCCACTCGGCACCCTGACCCACCTCCAGTCCACAGCCCTCCGCAGGACCGGGATGAGGAATCAGGGGAGGTCGGGGAAACCGTCCCTGACCCACCCCCTTCGGAACCTCCGCAGGGGCCTGGCGCCACATCCCTCAGCCCCCAGAGAACCCAGGACAAGGAGACTGAGTCACCCAGTCTGCCACCAAGAGAGCCTCCTGACCCCGATGGGGCCGAGATGCCTGGACCATCTCTGGGAGAGTCCCAGCACCCTCTGGAGGAGGGAAGCCCCGAAGCTGCAGGTGCACGGGTCACCACTCCTTACCCAGCACTGCCACACCCCCAAGACCCAACAAAGAGCAAACAGACCCAGGACAGGGAAGACCCAGCGACTTCGCTTTCCAGAAGCCGGCTGGCTCCCACCAGGCTGCCCCAGCCTCGGGTCCTCGCTCCCCTCCAGAGTCGGAGGCCCACCCCCAAACTCCCCTCACCCAGCAGGCAGGAGGCTCCAGAAACAGCCTCAGATCAAACCGTGACGCCCTCTCCGAGGCCTCCGCCAGCTCAGGAAGGCGACCCCGGTAAACTGCCTCTCATCAGCCCTCCCCATCCCAAACCACCGCCACACCCGAGCCCCCATCTGGGCCTCAGTCCTCAGCAGGTCCAGGGAGAGACAGCCGGGGAGGTGAAACTCCCTCTGATCAGCCCCCCCACACAGGAGCCCGCGCCACAGCCGGCCCCTGCCCCACCACCAGCAGAGGGCGCTCCGGGGGTCAGGCTCCCTCGCCTGCCCACGCCCTCCGTGGAACGGCCACCGCCTGGGAACTCCAGGGCACGTCAGGAAGCAAGGCCCGCAAAGGAGAGGCCAGCGCCCAAAGTAGGCCGCGCCTCCAGCAAGAAGGTTCCAGAGATGCAGCCCTCACCCCCAAACCAAGAGCCGGTGCGGCAGGTGGGAGCTAGGAAAAAAAAACTTCCTGTGCGAAGGGAGACACCTAAAGGACCAGCGCACCTGAAACAGGTGCCGTCTGGAAGCCACCAGATGGCCTCACAGCCACCATCCCGGAGTAGAGCCACTCTCCCGAAGGGGGCCGCCCACCCAAGCCCCAGACCCCCTCAGGGGAACCAGAGAGGGCAAGGCCATACCCCAGAAATTCCTGAGCCACTCCACGTGGAACCTAGGGGTCCCCAAACGCTGGAAGAGGAAAAGGAGAAAGCACAATATTCCAGAAAAAAGGCCCATACCAACCTCCCCGCAAATGGCCTGGTTCAGAAAGTAGCTGTGTCCAAAAAAGGACCATCTTTGAAAAGAGAACGCTCTGCGGGATTATCTCAAGAAAGTAAAACTACCCTCAGCAGGGACCAGCCATCTCAGGAGGGTGAAGTTGCACACGGGAGAACGCTCCAGAACGCAAAGGCCTCTGCAGAGTCCGCACTGGCCCCCACGGAGCATCGGAGGAGAAAAGCAGAGGCTCAGGAAAGGGGACGACGGTCTCAGGAGACAGGGCCTGCTGCAGACCTCCCAGGGCAGGGTGACACGGCCCCCTCCCAGCAGCCTGTCGGGGACACCAGTCAGGCCAGAGAGAGCGCTGTCCACGGACACAGTGCTTCCAAGCAGCAAACCAAAGAGAAACGCACCCGAAAACACGGGGGAGCCCCACGGGGGAAAAGCCCCACTGCGCCCCAGGCTCAGCTGTCTGCTGAGGAGCAGGGCGGCCGGCAGGGAAGGCTGCGAGCCAGGGGCAGTCAGAGCACCACCGTTTGACCGTGACAGCGGCCCCTGAGGAAGTGCTGCCCAGGATGGAAAGCTGTGGCCTGGACGCTGTCGGTTGGGACACGGACTTCGCCCTGCACTTGGAGCCACCCGGGGACGGGCCACCGGCGCTGTCCAGCTAGTGGGTTCCTAGAAGCCAGCCCGTCTCTGCACCGCAGGGTCTCTTTTGCAGCTTGTCATCGCCGCCTGCGAGAGCAGCCCCTATAAAGAGGTACCCCAGCCAGTAGTGGCCCCACCGCCGCCGACTGATAGCATCCGTCACAGGGACTGTGTCGGCGAGGAGCCTGGTGTCAGACGCATGCGGACCCCAACAGCAGTGCCAGCTCTGGCTGGGGCGGTGCCGCGTTGCCGTTCAGGTTTGTTCTGCTCGTTAGAAAAAACTGCTTCTACATTAGCAACTTCTCTCACGCCTCTTACATCACTGAGGGGTCCAGAAGCAAGAACACTGAGCAAGGAAGCGATTGCAGCTTCTGGTTTTTGGCTCACTGCCACCCCCTCCCCTCCCCCCGCCCCAGAGATTCCAAATCCACAGACGATTTGTGGGAACCTTCTGAAGGGAAGAGGAAAAATTCTTGTCACACGTGACACTGTGATCCAACATTTTAGATGCTGCCGGCACATATTGCTGTAAACTTACCTCTGTTCGAAATGTATTTCAAAATGAATAGCTTCCTCTCTCTCTGAACAGGAGCCTTATGTAAATTAGCTCATGCCTTCACTATGCTGAACCATCTGGTAGAATCGGTTAAAAGAATTAGTGGGGTTGAAGTTCAGGCGAATTTGTTTTCATGTATTCGTGCCATCAGGATTCTCTTGCTGGCCCGTGACAGGCGTCCAGCCCCAGCCGGCTTCTGTGAATGGCTCAGAAGGGGGTGGAAGATCTCACTCAGCCAGACCGTGGGCGGGGCAGAGTGCAGGGAGACCGGGGAGCAGTTACTGGGCAGAAGCTGGACCCTTCTCATCTGCATGGTTTTTATCATCTACCGGATCCTTATCTCCTGGACTCTTGTCATCTCCTGGACTCGCATCAATTGTCATCTCGCTCTTTTTTCTCTTTGTGGGTTTTCTTCTCTTTGATACAAACGACTGTGTATCAGTTTCTGCACACTAACACCTCTCACGTTTCACGTCATATTTAGCAACGGGCAGCTCCCACTCCTAGAAAGCGATCAACTCAGGTGTTCATTCTTAAACCAGCCTACACAAGCCGGGGACAGGGTCCTGTTTAGACATGCCCACTGTGCCCACTCCTCAAGTGTACGGAACAAGCCTTCCCAGAAGAGAGAACAGTTGTGAGCGAAGCAGCCAACGCAAGTTTCAACTCTTAAAAAGCTGCAAGGTGTTTATTGAATGCTTATTATACTAAGCATACAATGGCATGCAAAGTTGTGTCCTGCATTCTGTATTTTAAAAATGTAATTGACGACTACGTAAATGCCTGTATAAATGTGTCTTGTCTTACACAAAAGGTACATGTCCACAAAACTGAATGTATGTCATTGTTATTTCGAGGACAACAGAGGAAATTGATATTTTAAAATCCATGATGCGGCGATCCTCTTGTAAAACTAAAAGCCTGTGTTACAACTACCCTCTGATTTATCTGGTTTGTCCAACGTGAAAGTAAGACGGGAAATTTTTAACGTTTTGCTTACTTTGATTATGTTAGTTCATTCAGCGAGCACTGATTGAGTACCTCCAACGTGCCAGACACCGTGAGAGTCGCTCCCTACAGCGAGACAGTGAGGGCGCTTCAAGGAGCTTGCTCTTTAATAACGGAGGAGATGGTCAGCAGGGTTCACCCCAACGCCTTGGGATTTGGGCAGCCAGAGGCCCTGCTCCATTCTGGGCTAAGTTCAGCATCAAATGGGCAAGAAAGTTATGTGTTAACTTTTCCAGACTGTCATAAGGATACCCGGGAAGGACATGGAATTCCGCCTGCGATCTGAAAATTGAATCGGGAAATGGTTCCCAGAGGAGGGTGTCCTTCAACTAAGTCTTCAAGGTCGCAGAGTTCGTCAGCTGACTGATGGGACAGCGGGGAAGGTTTCTGAAGAGCGAACAGCACACGCCCAAACATGAAGTCAGGAACGGGCGTAGCATATTCTAATGGCCCAGAGCTCTAGGTGTATGTAAATTCAAAGGGCCTTCTGAGCTATGCGATGAACTGGGGAACTTCATCTCCCAACAGCGGGGAGCTGTAGAGTGCTCAAATTTTTATCTTAGATGTTTCTGTTTAGAGATGGCGTAGAGGACCAGTTTGGGAAAGGCAATATAGGAGGCAGGAAAAATGGCTGAGAAGCTACTGTACAAGACTAGTCCTGACAAGACAGTGAGGGCCTGGAGTAAGGCATTGTGGCAGGGATGGAGATTCAAGAATTACTTGAGTGGATGTATGGGGAGGGCAGATTGTGAAAGAGGGAAAAAATAAGGAGAACCACCTAGTTGGTCATGAGTGGTGTATGGGGTACTCGGGAGGTACCAATACCTCACTTAGGTGAAGGACTCTAAACGTTCTTTGGGCATTTGTTTCCGAGGCTCCTGAAGGCATGTGGTTGCATTTTCATTAGGGTACTGATGGGAAGTGAGAAGCCAAATTTCTGGTCCTTTGACGTGAAGGTCTCTCGCCTCCTTCCCAGGGGTAGTGCACGTTTCTGTGCGTGTTTGTGGCTTTGTCTGGTGGCACAGGGGTCTCAGATTCAGGGCAACCAGACAACATTTTGTTTGTGGTCCGAGGCAAGGAGCAGGAAAGAGCACCAACTGCAGCCTGGTGAGAGGTTTCTGTTGTGACTATTGATTTTCTTGGTGTAAGGAAAACTCCTTCTTTTTAATGGTAGAATAAATATTTTTAAACGGTCAGTTTCCAATCTACATCGACAAAGTGTATGTCACTTTCATTTGCTGTTTCTTGGCAAAGTTACCTTTATGGGGAAAAAAATTTATGGACTTCAGTCATTCCAGTAGCTAATATGATCTTCAGCTTTTTCAAGGAAATCTGGCCCCTTGTATTCAAAGCAGCAGAGATAATCATTCCAATGGACATAAGAGGGCCTTCTTCAAGTGTTCAAAGGGCTCAATCAATTATTTTCAGGTTTCGAAAGGTAATTGGGCAAAGGGCATGATTGGTTAATTTACAAAGGAAGAAATGAAAACCAATAAATATATCAAAATGTACTCAACCTCACTATAAGCTAAAACCAAATAGACGTTTTTTGGGTCCCAAACTGGCAAAGGTGGAAAACAAATCAACACCTGTCCTGGGTGAGTCTGAGGGAAAGGGCACTTTCCGTCATTGTCAAAGGGAACCGGCGCGCCTTCTCTGGGGACAGTCCCACGGTAGCTGTCAGAACCTTAGCGATCATTCACATCTTTAACCCAGTAATTCCAACCCAAGAATTGTCATCAGGAAATAGTTTCTGTACCAGGATGTTCAGATTAATGTCTTTATAATAAAATCTGAACATAATCAAGCCATCTAATAGGATTTAAAAGTCAGTCGTGGGAAAAACGTAGAGTACCGCCACGTGCCAGGACGCTGCGTTGCCATTGGCATCACGCTGTGGCAGAATATGGAGACGGGGAAAATACTGGATCGCCCAAACTTCAGATAATTGCACTACTTATGTAGTGTCTAGGACAGGAATTGATTAATTAGTTCAAGTTGAAAGACATAATTCTAGAAATCACTTTTCTTTATTGACCAAGCATTCAGAGAAGAGGATAAGAAGAGCCTGTTTCTTTGTGTCGATGATAGATAAATAAATTAGAAGGCCAAATCTTTGATCTTAAAGGTGATATTGAGAGTGAACTCATGACTAGGAAAGCTGAAGACTATTTTTTTTTAGATTTATGATTTTAAATAACACTAAATGTCAAAATGATCATTGGAAATTTCAGTTTCAGTATGATCCAGCTGTGTGAACTTGGGCAAGCTATGAAATTCTCATGTATAAAATGACGATAATAATATCAGGTGTCCCAAGGTGGTTGTGAAGATTAGATGAGTTACTGTGTTGAAAAACACCCAGAACAATGTTTGACGTGTAGTTAGTGTTGATGTGAGTGCTTGTTAGCATTAACATGTAAGCAGCAAAAGCTAATTTTTTAAAGAAATTTACATTTTATTTTTCAATTACAATTTACATTTAATATTCTGTACTAGTTTCTGGTGTACAGATTAGTGGTTAGATAATTATGTACTTTACAAAGCGTTCCCCCTGATATTTCCAGTACCCACCTGGCACCATATATAATTATTACAATATTACTGACTGTATTCCTTGTGCTATACTTTGCATCACTATGGCTGTTTTGTAACTACCAGTCTGTACTCCTTAATCCCTTCATCTTTCCAACTGGTCCCTAAACCCCTCCCCTCTGGCAACCATCAGTTTGTTCTCTGTGTCTGTGTATCTATTTCTGTTTTGTTATTCTGTTCTTTCGATTCCACATATAAGTGAGATCATATGGTATTTGTTTCTCTGCCTTATCTCACTGAGCATAATACCCTCTGGGTCCATCCATGCTGTCGCAAATGGTAAGATTTCATTATTTTTTATGGCTTAGTAATATTCCATTGTATGTACATACCATGACATTTTTATTCACTCATCCATTGATTGGCACTGGGTTGCTTTCATATGTGAAAACAATTTCTTAAGCAGCATTTTATCATTAATTAGAGTAGGGACAGCACTGGTCAGAGCCGGTGTAAGAGTTTGGCCAATGGGATGCTCTTCTCTGAAAATCCTTTTAAAAACATTGACAGCCTTAATTGAATTAAGGGGCTTAAGCAGAATCAGGATAATATTGGAAAGAAACTGTGGTTCAGCGAAACATTCCTTAGATCAATAGATTCTTTCGTGGGCATTCGCAGGCAGCATTGAAACGGGCACACGCAGGAAGGACTGGTCAGATAGCACCTGGCTCCGAGGACGTCATGCACGTTACGTATTATTTGTACCATTACTACCTGACTACTGATAAAACCAAAGGCCTTCACAGGCTCGGTGTCAGACTGGTTAAATGGCAAGTGCAGGCAGGGCACTTGGCTCGGGACTAAACCAGCAGAGAGTGGGCATTTGTTTTCTGTCTGTGCTGGGTTGAGACACAGACTGGCTTCTACGAGCTACCAGGTCTAAAGGCCGCCCGTTTCCAAAGACAAAAAGAGAAAAGCAAAGTGAAAAAAGGCAAGCGCTGTCTCTGCTGGAGGAATCGATCGGCAAAACAGCATCTCTGAAGGAGCTGTTGTTGAAGGGTGAGCCCTTGGCAGGTGGAGACCACGCTCACCCCAGAGGCGGTGCGGGCCGGGTGGGGATCACATCCGGGCTGCAGCTATCAACACACTGCTCGGGGAGAGGAAACCTTCGGCGGGTATTCAAGCTCCCTCAGGGCTTCCTGCCGGTCATTGCCACCCTTTCTCTGTCTCCTCCTTCCCAAATTCTGTACACATCCAGATCTTAGGTATCGAGTTTCTGCTCTTGAAATGTACCTGTCCTGTGTGGTATCGCCTTCAAAGTGTCCACGAACTGCGTCATGATAAACTCACCCATTTGAAAGAACTGAAATTCGGGGCACTTTCGTCATATGTTTTAATTAACACATTCTGATGCAATGTCCAGACATCGAAGCCTTAGTTGAGCTCTGCTGCAGACATTTGAGGTACACGGCTTCTGCTGCATTTGAAGTATGAAGTTCAATGGCAAGAAACACTTTTTGAACCTCTCTGTCTCTGTGTGAGAATGCACATTTGCATGCTTGTCTTTGCCCTGATGCGGAATCTGTTCTCTGTTTAAATACTGATTGCTCCTTTGATGAACACTCCAGAATACAGTACTTTACTGTTAGAAAAGCGTAAGAATCATATGCATTTTATCATGTAACATGAACTTTACTTCTGCATTTCCTTGGACTTATATGGTAGCTTTCTACTGTAAAAGCTTATTTTGCTATGGAAAATTGTTACAGATATTATGTAAAATGGTTATTTTTCGGGTTGCTATCATTCCTTTCTTGTAAGCACAGACGGACAAGACTTTTAAGATTTATTTCTGTCCTGAAAAAATAGGTACTTTTGGTGCCCTTAGTTTTGTGATAACACTTCCTAGTGAGCAGAGCTTTTCCCTTTATTTTCACTACAAATTGTGTAATTGTCCTGTTAAAAATAAATGTTTTTAATTCTATAGCAGATTTTTGTGCTTTGTTTTTGGCCATGTTTATGATTGTGTATTTCAATATCGAGAGTCTTTTGCAGGGATTTTGTAGGTATTTACAGTTTATATATTGTATGTATTTGTATTTAATCATGGTAGGTATAAATTACTCTTGTTAAAAACTGCACACAGCATTTTCATTACCTGTTACTATTACCTAAATATTTTTTAAGCTCCATTTGAATGGGGCGGGGGAAACGGAACAGTATCGAAATCGTCTGGCTATCTCAGTACTTTCATCTGAAAATTAAAGCCTGTTTTCAAGTTACAACTTTCCATGTGTCTTCAAACAATCTCTGCTGTTGATTTTTTTGCAAGGTTTTATTTAAATGTTTAAAAATTGAATTAGAAAGTGTTCCATCTCATGGGTTTGAACAGGAGCATGACTCGGTTACTTTGCTGTATATAGAATCTCAATACAGAAAAATTGGTTATTAAAGTAGTGATTTTTGGCCTTCAAGATACAGCTGACCCTGAACAACACATGGGTGAGGGATGCCGGCCTCCCATCGGGTCCACAATCCAGGCGTAACCTCGGAGGCCCGCAAAGCTTAACTACTGATAGCCTCCTATGGACTGGAAGCCTTACTGATAACAATGAGCACACATCTTGTATGTTATATGTAGCATACACTGTAAACCTAGATAAGAGAAAGTGTGGTTATGAAAATCATAAGGAAAATACACTGACTGCGTTTATTGAAACACACACACATGTATAAGTGGACCCGTGCGGTTCCAGCCGAGTTTTCCAAGGGTCAGCTGCACTCAATCAGACCGCCAGGCTCTAACTTCCTTACTAGGTATGGCCGTGCCTGTGGGCCTGTAACAGGAGCTCACTGACGACGTCTTTCATCTTCCCCTTTCCTTGATGCAATAAAAGGCCCTGGTTAGTCTGTGTGATGATAGGACATTAAATATACGTACAAGTGTTTATTCTTAGCTACATGGCTTCTGCTGCACTTACTATTAGGTTGGGCTCTCTGCTTATTCTTTTAAGATGGTTTATACCAATATTATTTTAATTCACTTGACTGCAGAAGGACATAATTTTAAGTAAAAGGTCTAAGCTATTTAAAATTAATTTGAGATGTAGTTCTGGTTGTTCCAGATATTTCATTTATATTTTCCTGCATGTGGTAATAATAGTAATCCATAAAATAACTTTAAAATGTGTCATGCATCATTAAATTCATTTATGCTTCATTGGAGGAATTTAAATAAATTTACCTAGTCTATAGACTGAAGAACTTGGTTTTTTGTGTGCCATAAAGTAATTTTTATATATTTTTAATGTTGCCTTGAGGCTGACTTTAATTTAGGCACTTTGAATAAGATCACATTAAGAAAGTTTGTAGTAGGGCATTCTAACATAGCATGGGAATCATGGTTTTTTATTAACTGAGAAGTAGAATCTCTTGCTCATTGAGGTACTAAGACACTAGAAACTATATTAAGGACTGTATGAGACTGTTTATTATAGGTGTCCAAGTCACTGAAGTGGGGGCTTCACCTTGCAGCCTAATAGTAATCTTTACCCAGAATGCTTTGTTGCTGAGAGACCATTAAGGCATTAAACTGTTGGAATTATAACTGCATTGTATCCGATTGACCTTGGTTTATTTGCATCATAGTACAAATGCCTGATGTCTCAGCTAGAACAAGGAATGCTGACACAAATGCTGTATTTTGAATAAGGTTTATATATATAAACCTTATATGTATTTTATATATTATATGTATAATAAAGGAATGCATATATTTTTTATTTTTATATATATTCCTTTATTATATATATAATCCTTTCCAAAGAAATGATTTCAATGAATATAGCTTCTGTTTCTTTAAATTTTATCCTAACTTTTTTCAAATTAACCTGGTCTTTTTCACAATGCTTTATTCTTACAGTCCCATCGAAAAGACAAGGGTTTTGGTTTAGGTTTCAGTTTCGGTAGGGCCCAGGATCTAGCCTCTCCATCTCCTTCCCTTCCTCGCCTCGGCCCCCTGGAGTCTTTAATTGGTTGTGCTACACATGCTCCTGGGCCCCTCTACAGAGCCCCTCTCTCCATCCCAGAAGCCTTCACCCCAGGCATCTGAATGCCTCTCTTCTTTGTGACTTCAGATCACTATCCAGACTCTACACCCGCAGGTTGTGGTGTCTGGACAAATCCAGATACAAACATTTTTCTCACTCGTGAAAGTTCCTTTTCCCTATGTTATGCCTTTTATGTTAAACTTTGTGTTTTTCACCCCACCAGATACTAAGCCAACTCAGCTGAAATCTCTAAGGTCATCTAAGAAGTGTGGTTCCCTGGATTCTACAGACAGAAACTACTTGATGAAATTATGGACCAAACTGTCATCCAGAAAAACACCAGCGGTAAGGAGGGGCAGATGGGCGAGGCCACTGGGAGGGCGGCATGGGGTCAGACAACAGTGGGGGTGGCCGCTCGCAGGTCCTAGTTTCCACCAAAACCGTCCACGTCCCGTGAAGACGAGTCTTTTCTCCTCTTTCTGCACCTCTGTGAAGAGGCGTGGGATCTAAAAACAGAATATTCATTTCACATTTCAAGAATACCTTTCCCCCAACCTCCGAGTCTACACCCTAACACTCGGCTCTTCTGTTTAGCAGGAATAGAAAAAGCACAACCATAGAATGAATGCCGGTAACACATGTACGTCCAAGGGAAACTCTTTGTTGTTGGGATATAACTTTTAGTGACCCTGTGCTGAGCCTCAGAGTGAGCCGCTCAGACAAAGAGTCCCTGTTTTCATAACGCAGCACTCCTGAAACCAGTCACGTAGCCTCGTCCCAGGCCCGTTCTCTGAGAGCCCGGAGAAATCAGTGTGTGCAGAAGCACCGAATGCGGCTGGCACTGCATGCAAATTGGGAGGTGTGCATTTGCCGTTTCAGTGGTTTGCATATGATGATCTGGGAATACGAAGAGATCTCAGTTGTCACAGAAGCGACAGAACTTCCGCTTGGGTCGCCATTGCCTTGGACAGTTGCTTGTTCTAAGGAAATAATCGCATCATCTTCTAAAGTCAGAGCCATGGGCAGTGGTCGGAAGAATCAGACGGGCTACTTCAGGTGAAAAGCCTCGGCAGCGGTACAGCCAGGCGTAGGCATGCCACTCGGATTGAGTCATAGGATGGGATGTTTGAGGTGGAAGAAACGGATACCCATTCAATTCAGCTTCAGGAGAAGCAGTTCCATCATAAAAATACAGGGAGCGGGTTCCCAGTGCATGGTGAGCAGGGATGACATGCAGACCTCACAGAGACGAGCAAGGGTTAGAAAGTTAGGTGCTCTCTGCCCCCTTCACCTCTGCTGCTCTTTCTCATGTGTTCCGGGAGCGCGCCCCCCACCGGCCTCCTCCACTTAATTTGCGCTCATTCTCATGCACAGCAGCCCCAGCTCTCCTGATCTGCTGGCTCTGTGCCCACCGTTCCCAGCAGCTTCTCTCTGCCTCTTGGGCTCAGACTGTGGAAGGCAAGAGAACCTCACTGGCGCAGCTGGGCGTCTCCGGCCTTCCCACGCGGGTCACACGAGACTGCTTTTCCGGTTCCCTGTGGCGAGGCCAAAGGCAGGGCCACCTGGTACCGATTATGGCCCCTTACAGGGAGCTGTGGAAGACTCTAACCCCCTGTAGATAATATGAATGCGTTCCCTGCTACTTGAGTGCTTATGTGTCCAAAATGAATCTGGAATTGTTCCCACCCACCTAGGATCTGTGGGAAATCAGGCAGCAGTCATTAGGAGCAGGGATCACGCCCCTTCTTTGGATTAAGTTCAAGAGCCCTGAGGCCCTCACCATCCTGGAACACTGGGGGAGAGCCCTGGGCCTCTAGACCTCGCTCCACGGGTGCCACAGGGCTGCTCCTCTAGGACCCTGAGTTCCGTCCGTTCTGAGCCAGCCACTCTGGTGTTCTCCACATGCCGTCCTGCTAGGGCCTGTGCTGACCCTGAGACCTTGCCGTCCTCAGGGGTCCTCCTCCTGCAGGAGGAAGCCATCAGCTTCTGTCCTTCTGTCCTGGTAAATCTAGCTCTTTCCAGGGCAGTCCACTGCACCCTCTCCACTTGCTCTCCTGTCCTTGGGTGGCACGGCTTTATGCTTCCCGGAGCTTAATAACGTGTTCCGTAATCTCCTCTAGGACATGGCGCATCCATAGCGTGCACTCCGGAACATGGGTCTTTGGCACCTTTATGTATTCATTTCTGAACTATGAGCCCGTGTCCTCACACCCAGGGCCAGCTCATGGCCCCATGAGGCTGCGCTTCAACTGATGCGCAGCACACACCCTTGAAGTGCCCCCTCTACCAGTCGGGGGGATTCACGATTTCTCGAAACCTGACCAGTCTGCATATTGCCTGTGAGAAAGCTCTCAGGCCGAACTGAAGGTAGCTTCCCTGGGTGAGGGCCCTCGGGTACCTAGGAGTGGGAACAGCAACAGAGATTTTTTTTAAAAAGCAACATTGTGTATCTTTAGCAATAATTCACTTCCAACGTTTCAATAGAAAGGTAACGAACCGTATGGAGAAATGGGAGAAGAATGAGTGTGATAGAAGGCAACAAGAGGCCCCTGGGCGGCGGTAGACGGGGAGGGGAGCAGATATTGCCAACCACCAGTGTCAGAGAGCCTGGTGAAGTTCCACTTGCCCAGGGTCCCCTCCACTCCACGCCACCCCCAAACTCACCTTGTCCCTGGGCCTTTCCGTCCACTCCCTTCATCCTAACACTCCACTCTTCCCGTGCTCCTTAATGTGTCGCCACACAGATGACAAGGTGTGGTTGCAAAACAGGGAGGCTGCTTCTGTCCGCGTCTCGGGGAAGCGATTCTGTTCCCGAGGAGTTGTATGTGCACATCCCGAGACTGTAGGTTAAGGGTGTGTTTGTGTGTGTCGCTGCGTCTGCGTGCATTTCGAGTCCAGCTTGCCTCTGTCCGCATTTAACTATTGGTGTCTTGACCTGAGAGGAAAGGCAGCGACTTCGAGTTCGTGTGACAGTCTTGCCACCTACTGGGTGATCTTATAAAAGTCACTTGTCGGCTATGAGACGTCATTTTCCTTTCTATAACGGGGAGCTGAGAATATCTGCCCTACAAAGTCATTGTGTCCAACGCTTACGGAGCTTCTTTCTAAACTGTTGACCATAAAACAAGTGTTAATGGTTGTTATGGCGACCGTGGCCAGCAGGGAGGGCAGGAGGGGTTCAGGCCCTCAGCTCTTGCACACCTTCACTTTATACCGTGTTCCGTGCCAGTTCTATAAAGAAGTAATTGGTGTAAATTCAGGAAATTAATGCACCTGACAAGGTTATTCAATACAATGCCACTATGCAAAAATGAATTAGGTTTTAAATAATAGCAGTACTCATTCCCTCTCCTTCCCCTCCCTCCCCCATTCATCTCTCTCTGCCCATCCTGAGTTTGTCTGATCCCTACCATGCGTGCCAGAACGGGATTTGCTTTTCTGTGTACAGCAGGTGTTGGCTGACCGGGCCCTGTTCTAGACACCAGAACAAGACGGACCTGGTCCCGGATTCTGGACCGAATACTCTGGCAGGCCAGTGTGTGTGTAGCTCTTCTACTGCGGCCTTCTTTCTGTGAGCAGAAAATGGGCTGATGGAGTGTGGGGAGCCTCAGCGTCACTGACTCCTGAAAGACCCATGGCTATTCTTGTATCCAGGGTCACTGGGGGTTCACTCCAGGACCCAACGAACTTGTCTTTCATAGGAAGAAATGTCCAAGAATATTATTCCTTATCTTCAAGTCTGGGGAAAAAAATTCTGCTAACATCCCTTTTCTTGCTAGTTACTCCAATAGCTTATCAATATCCAATGCTTTCTTTAAAATCATAATTTAATATGGATTTGCATAATTTTATAAAATAATGTCCTCACTGCCTCATTCCCTGCTTATACAGTCATTCCTCTGCTGGTTTATCTCTTCTCTCTCCGTAGCTTAAATGGTATTTATTTTTCTGAATGACTCCCAACGCACATTAATTTGAACATCTCTAAAGATCCTAGGAAACTATAAATATAGTTTTAATCAGCCTTACTTCTTAAACATAATTTTCTTGTTAGGTTTGAGTTTTTTAAAGACGCACAGCTCTTCTTTACTGCTGCAAAATGCATGTAACCTAAGTACCCAGTGAGAAGTTGTCGATGCGTCCCTCGCCTGCATGGTTGGTACAGGAGTCTAAGTCCTTGTGTTTTGCTCGTCAGGCGTCCCTGTGCTTCCCGTCCCCAGCCTGATGGCAGCCCGGCCACCTCTGCACGGCTGGCCCCCTCTGCACACGTATGTGAAGGTTGTGACGGCTTAGTGAAGATTTTTTGCCCTGAAATTACTGCAAACAGGTCTTCGCCTTCTGGAAGTACCTTTCTGAATTTCAATTATATGTTTCTTCTACAAGTTCCTCGGACCTCCTGAGGGGACACTCTTGCTCCTGGAGCACGCCAAGTTACCGGAAGCCAGTTCTTTAGGAAAAAATAGCCAAATGACCAGTTCATTCAAAGCCAGCTTCGCAAGCGAACGTGTGCGGCAGACAAGGCAGGACAGTTTCAGAAAGGACCCAAATGTGCGAGGGCCGGTGAGCAGTGGCTCTGGTGACGCAGTCGTGGACACCGACGTCGACCAAGCACGGTTTCCTTCCGGTGCTGGGACCGTCCGCTCAGGGAGCTCGTCCTAGATTACACAGCTCACGGGTTTCTGCTTTGACTCCGGAAGAAAACTGCTTTCTTGTGCGCAGGTGCGTTTTCCAGTGCACAGAGTTCAGCACCGTGTCCATCAGCTGGAATAATACGGAAGGAGATGCTTCTCCCCCCTGCCACCCGGTCACCCAGTGGTACAGTTCGCATCATGAATTGGTGACCAATTAACGTGAAAGAATCATTTATGATCTTGGTGGATGCACATCAGAGGGAAGGGTGTCCGCCCACTGCATTTTTTACCCTCGAAATGTATTCTTCCTTCCTTGAAGGCCAGTGGGAGCCGTCAGGTGGCGCCCGCGTCCTTTTGCCCTGACCGCGCTGTCTCCAGTAGCCGCCTTGCCCTCCAGCACGGCAAGACGTTCTCTGCTCTTCTGCTCCTTGCCTGTCCCAGACCAGGAATCGGACTTCTCTCCAAGAAGCTCTGCTTTCTGTGAGCGGGCGATGGCCGTACGCCTGCGCTCAGTGCTGGCAGGGAGGCTCCGTTTCCAGGCCTCTTCGCGCGTAGATAGCCTGTCTCAGGAGTTAATGCAGCCAGTTCAGGGTCCGAGACTTCGGGATTCCTACCTGACTTCCTCTCTATTTCACATATCTTTCCCCTTCCACTCTGAGAATCCTGACCCTGAAAAACATAGGGAATGATAAAAGAATAGCTTATTAATTTTTTTATTTGTCTTATCCACATTACAGGCAAGAGTCTCAGAATAACAATACTAATGTTACCAGCACCCGTTACAAAAGCTGAAAACAGTTATCAAAAGTGGGGGTAAGCGTTCGTCCTCTTCCCCCCGCACCCCCGTTAGTGTTGGCTGCGTCAGAGCCACGCTGTCGGAGCACATGGTCGACACGCACCCTCTCTCTGAACTTCAATCTGTCTTCGTTCTCAGATCTGCAGGAACTTAAGGCTCCTCGTTAGCACCTCAGTAAATGTCTCTGTATCTGTTGTGCTACCTGAGCTTATTCTCTAGTGAAGACAGAAAGGGCCTGGGGGCAGTACTCCCTGCATACTTCCCTGCTAACAGTCTCGGGCACTCTTATGCTTGTAGTTTGTGGGTTTTCTTTCCTTTTTTTTTTTTTAACCTCTTTCCCTGTTTCGATTTCCTTTGTCAAGGACTGAATGGTTTGGATGCTGCTTCTGCTTTGTGTATCTTAAGTATTTGCCATTTCTCTTGAATCCTTTGTACCACTTTTTTTTAGTTTAAAAACTCCTCCATTTAGTTTCTCTTTCCCTTATGGCATTATTTATTGTGTTTATTCACCCTTATATTCTTTCTAGTTTCGTTTTTCTTCCTAAGGTGTTTCCCCCTTATATTTCTAATTCTTTCCTCAGTTCTGTCATGTCTTTTCCGAGTGTGTAGGATCATAATTTATTCATTCCTTCATGTGGTGTGTCCTTTACTTAATGTCTTTGGTTTATTTCGAAGTAGTGGACTATGGACTTCATCTGTTTTATGAGCAACTTTCATTGCGTGTAGAGGTGTTATTTCACTCCTTTCCTCTTTTTTCTTATAATACCTTTGCATGGGGTTTGACCAGAGAATTCTCATATTTATGTGAAATTAGGTTTCTCAAGCTTTAAGAAGGCAGCATGGTTTCTTCAAATAGGGATAAAATATAAAATCGCTTTCTTTTTGAGATTTCCTGGCTGTGTGTCCCTCCCCACTTAGGTCTAGACTTTTTCCTTCCTTTGTCTCTGCTGACCCCGACCCAATTAACTCGTATTCCACTCCCCCAGCTTTCTTTCCCTTCGGTGTGAGGAGGCCCTGCCTCGGAAGGGAGCCCCGCGGGGTCCGTCTCAGGAATTCACGCGGCTCCAGCTCCTTCCCGACCTGCTGTGCACCCACAGCCTCACCTGCTGCTGGAGCGGGAACAGCCCTGGCACGTTTCAGCTGTGGTCCCCTGCTGTCCTGCTGTGCCTTCCAGGGAATGCTTTCAGGCTATTTTTGGGTTCTCCTGTTCTCAGGTCTTTTAGTCACCCTGCCGCCTCCTTCCTTCGGCATCCACTTGCACAGAAACTGGTACCCTGCTGGTTTAGTGGCGGGTGTCACCTGTATTTGGGGCTTGAGACACCTTGTCACCGTGTTTTCTTATAAATGCTTCAGTATGCTTTATTTTACTACTTTATTTTATTTAACTACTTAGTTGCTCTGTCTGTTTCTATGTGGGGATTCTGGAAGATCCCAAAGCCATGCTTCCTCGACCACTGCCGTCTTCCCAGTCATGACGTAATTGAAATCCATCATCAATATAGGAGAACCATGAGGACAATTTAGAGTGAAATCACAATAGCCAGTGAATACGCAAGTACAGAGTGATTTGAGGAAGAAGAATAGATTTCCCTGGAGGAAGACAGCAGATGTGGTCAATCCAGAGTAATTTCATAGTACTATGAAACGTTATAGGCATATCTATGGAGTTACTTAAATAGACAGTTTTTAAAAGGTGAAATTTATTAGATTCTATTTATTTATTTTTAGAGAGATGGGGAGGGAGAGAGAAGGAGAGGGAGAGAAACATCAGTGTGTGGTTGCCTCTTGCACGCCCCCAAGTGGAAACCCTGCCTGCAACCCAGGCATATGCCCTGACTGGGAATCGAACCAGCGACCCTGTGGTTTCCAGGCCTGTGCTCAATCCCCTGAGCCACACCAGCCAGGGCCTGAATGGTGAGATTTAAAGAGTGGATTCCCTTCTTCTCTTCTTGTCCCATTCCAGACCCCCTCCCTCTCCACCCCACACATAGTACCTCCTCACCTTGCTCACACAGAAACATGGAGCTGACAGGCAGGGAGACCCTGAAATGGTCTGGCGGCCACATACCCACCTGAGGGCCCGTGCTTAGCGAGTCCACGGGTTAGCTATCATACGTTGTGCGTTCCTAAGGGTCAATTTCAAAAGCTTGACCACAGTTTCTCAAGCTAGCCACAGTTGATAGCAAATTCTAGTCCAGATTATAAAGAGTAGTAATCATTATTCATTGTTTATGTCACCCTCCCAAATTTCTGTTGTTTTACGTTAAAAATATGTATGGAGCTCCTGCTTTGTGCTAAGGTGTATGTGCGTGTGCAGGGGATACGGTGGTTGGCGCGGAGGCTTCTGGTCTCCAGGGTGTGAATACTTTCTCAGAGATGCTCAGTGTCTATCAGTCTTGGCATCCCCACAGAGCAAAGCCACTCCAGCACATAAGTTTTTGTAATGCAAAAATGTTTTTAGAATCACGTCGACTTAATCCTTGAAACTTGAGTCTTAAAAAATTCCCCCCACAGACATGCAAACTCTTGAAGCTCTGCTAACCTGCAAGGCTAAGCAGGCGGAGAGCCTGGAGGCGTGGGCTCAGCACCGTAGCTGTGGCGTGGATCCTTTTGTCATTGGTGGGAGTCAGGTTCTTGCAGTGTCTAAAGGAAAAGAATTCCGAGACGCGCATGGGGGGTGTGGCTCTGTGGTATGGTTGACTGATGATGTACAATTAAGGGGGTTCCCCTCCTGACGTCCCAGTGTCCCTTCTCCGTCCATCTTCCCATAGGAAAAGTCTAATATTGACTTCAGTAGGGCCAGGACGAGGGGCACCGCCCAGGGTTTCTGCTCCATGTTAAGGTCTAGTCCAGTCCGGCATCTGGCGAGCTCAGCGTGAGTTTCCAGTTGTAGTCCATGGCTATGCGTCGATATGCAGGACCTCTCCCAGAGGCCACGGGCCACACGGCCATGAGAACAGGTGCATGCGCCATGCGAGTGCAGGTCTCAAGCAGGAGAGAGAGCTTCTTCGTTCCTCTGCGATTATAATAGCCAGGAGCTTGGGTTTGGGATGGGCCCGGTGCTTTCTCCAAGTGACCAATCAGCTTCCCATGTTTTCCTTGGTTTTGGGTAGGGTCCACCCCCTAGTTAGACTGCCAGGCCTCTATGATCCAGCACCTCTCCTGCACCCCCCAACAATCCAGTATTGGAGGCCAGGAGGGAAGAGTGTTAGCCCCCTTGGCAGAACACTGCTACAGTCCCCTGGGGTACGAAGCTGTAGCTTCCTGGCTAGCAAGCAGGCTCCTGCTTCCCGGTTTATTAAGCTCAATGTCTAGTCTGTTTCACTGCCCTTCTCAATATCTAGCTGAACACTGATAGTAACACTTACACTGGCACACTTGTTTGTTGCTACTTCCCATGCAATATTAAGTGAATATCGATTTACGAAGGAGCCTGGTACTGGCATTAAAATCAAACCTGGTTTATTTCAGATTAAGGTACTGCAGGCAAAGGTTAGTGTATTTTAAATGCACTGGCTGTTCAAATAAGCGTTATTATAAGTCCCTTAAGAAATGAATAGGCTCTTATTGAAAACAAGCCCTTGCCAATTTGTGTTTTCTGTAAATTATCAATTGTATACATTAGGTTTGATTGAAGTGAAGAAACCCAGTGCGTGGACAGTTGCTAAACAGGCCCACACTCCCTCAGACACTCTCCGTGTGTAAACGCCTGTTGTACTATTTATAAAACAGCATGTGCTATCTTTTCTTTTTCTTTCCATCTTTTTAAATAGCCTTTACCACCAGATTATAAACCTTTTGAATGCTAAGACTGTGTCTTTTGTATCTCTGTGTCCCCATCAAATGCCTATTAAGGATTTAGTGATGGTCACGGTGATGTTGGTGAAATACAGGAGAACCCCCCCCGCTTTGTCCTATTTCCGGATCAGGCATCAACATTATCGGGTGTATTCACTGAGTTAGGTGCTATGAGTGTTACCATGTGGGAAAACTAAAAAGACAAGAATAATCTGGACCCTTGAGAGAAAATCTCATCGGAAAAATAAAAACATAAACATGAAATATTAATAAAAATTTGCCACATTATTATTTAGATGCATATAAATTTATATATTAAATCACAGTCTTCATAAAAGTACTTTGATTTTATTTATAAATGTTTCTCCACCGAATACATAGCAATTTTTTAGGCCTATTTTTATTTTATTTAGGCATATAGTTTTTCACTTTTCACATACTTGGCAATCTCTAGTAACAAGAGAATGACTATAGCTCTTTTAACCACCTCACGTATTTTTAACACCAGTATAATTTTCTGATGACATCTGTGGCCTAGGAAAAGAAGTCTTTCGAGAGGCAGCGTGAGACAGCCCGGCAGGCCCTCCTGGGGAAGACGCCGCCTCATCACACGCTGCTGTTCCAAAGGTAGCGAGTCTTCACGTTTTTTACAGCCGGGCACCTTCAGCTTGATTTTCTAGTACCAAACACAGCAAACGAATCCTAAACCGTCAACACAAACGGGGACCTTTATGCTAAAACGAACCCAGTCATTCAGAATCAAAAGGCCATTTCAATGTGTTTTAAATTACAGTTCTTATTACTGTCTGTAATTTTCAGCTGTCTGTTGACAATATTTCACCTATATAAGTAAGTTTTGTCTATTTGTCTGCGGTGCATGGAAAAAGTGACTAATGCCCTCCGTATCGGGAGGGTGCCTTCGGGGGGTCCGGTTCAAAGGACAGGCTGTGTGGCGCATACAGAGCCCTGCTGGAGGGTCAGGGGGGTCAGGAGGGTCAGGGGGGTCAGGAGGGTCGGGGGGGTCGTGGCCAGATGATCGGCAGCGTTCCCCGTCGCAGCCACAGCTGCGGCCTGTGTGACCCCTGACTGGCAGAGTGGCTGTGCCTATTAAAACACTGGCCAGAGAAACTAAGGGGTTTTAAATATGAGCTGCAAGTGGGTCATGCTAGAACAGAGAGAGGCTTCTAATTTGCATGCATTTACATGCAGGGGGCTGCTCTGCACACAGCCACACTGTTGAGCAAGCCTGGGGTGCGTAGCGGTAGGATTTATTCCCTAAAAAATGGTTAATGGTTCTTTCGAGTTCCTCTAGGGAAACAGGCTAGTATCGATGAAAAAAAGAATATTTTATACTAAATTTCAGTGTAGAATTTTTAGAACCATTTTATTCTGGTATTATTTCACAGCATTAGATTATGTATTAATGATTTAATAGGTAAGGACTATTAACAGCAATACAGATTTGCCTAATCCACAAGTTAGAATGTAGTAACGCCAGCTCTGAGGTGCATATTGAGTGGATACATTACATTATTCCAAATGGACTTTGTTGGCATTTGCATTTATGTGGGATATAACAGTCAGTATTTAGGTATCACATGTGTGTATGTGTGGTATCATTACAAAATTCTTTGGAGTTTTTTTTTGGTTATTTCTAATTTCAGGGGCTCAGTACCAGCACCCACCAATGGTGTACATCATTTCACAGCTTTAGAAGTACAGAAAAGTTTGGACATTTGTGAAGAAGATTTTTTAAAAACTCTCTTATGTACACATCCTGAAAAGAGGTGAGCTGAGTTTTGTTGGATGGAATCATTTCTCCTGCCGGTGAGTGAACCTCATGGCACTTGCCCCCGAGGCTCCAGGGGAACCCCAAGTCTGGGAAGCAGGGCCCCACCCCCCGCCATGGACTTCCAAGGGCATAGATGCTGGCCTCTAGGGAGGGCCCAGGTACATATAACCTAGGTTCCTACAGCTGGGACTCTGAATCCTGAGGGAGTGACAAAAAGATGCAGGCGCAGTGAGAGGTCATTCGAGTCCCCAGTTGGTGGAAGGATCCAGAACTCACCGTGTAGTACAATCAATGACGTGTACCAGTCTCTTCCTGTATCGCAACTCAGCTGTGTTTTGGCACCTCATTGTTAAGCCTGGTTCTCTCGCTTTCAATTAAGTCTATAGACGCCCAATAGCTTTTCAGTAGCTCCCTGTTTAATATTCAAGGTAGGCAGAGTTGGTGTCCATGACTTGCAGTCAACACCTCTGATTAGTACAATGGCTCTATTTCCCAGTCTTTACTAGCTGATGTCCAATGCACAAAATGCCATTTCAGGGTTCCAGGGCTTCACATGTCAAAGTGAGGTTCGAGACCCGGTGATGTGTAAGTGCAGGCCTCCCTGTGGACCACAGCAGGCCCGCCACCGCTGATTTTAGTGCTTGGCTTCTGGGGGCAGCCTACTGCACTCTGTCCCTGCCTCAGCTGGCTCTGCCGCAGTCGGTTGTCTCTCTGCAGGGCTTGAACCCACGCTTCCCAAGCGCAGATCCGGCTGGGTGCTCAATCACCCTCTGCAGTGGGCTGCCACTCCTGGGCAGAGGTCTCCAGCCGGGGCCCTCGCGGGAAACAGGCTGGTCTACAGGTTGGCTGCCCCTGTGCTGAGCACCCATCCTTCCTCCCGTCCTCTGTAGCCAGAGCAGTGACAGAACCGAGTGATGAACTCGTTAGAAGGGGTCTGTGGGTTCGGCCGTCTCTCTGGCGCATCTGAGCACAGGGCAGCACCCCAAGCAAGACATGTGACCAGAAGGAAGCACTCAGACCCCCCTGCCCGTGGATATTCCTCTAGAACAGGGGTACAAACCCCTTTCACCGGGGGCCACACCAGCCTCACGGTTCCCTTCAGAGGGCCGAATGTAGTTTCAGCTCCCTAACGGTTAAGGAGTTGTTACATTTATACAGCCCTAAAATTATTTCGGCCCTTTGAAGTCAACCTCGAGGCTGATGTGGCCCCCGGTGAAAATGAGTTTGACAGCCCTGCTCTGGAAGTATCAGTTATTTTCTTCTTTATCTCTTTTCTGTAACTTCTAAATTGTCTACACTAAATATTATATATAAGTTTATATAGAAATGTGTATGTGTATATATATGTGTGTGTGTGTGTGTGTGTACATATATCCTAAAAAACTATTAAAAATCCACACAAGAGCCCTGGCTGGTGTGGCTCAGTGGACTGAGTGCCCGCCTGAGAACCAAAAGGTCGCGCATTCAATTCCCAGCCAGGGCACATGGCGGGGTTGCAGGCCAGGTCCCCAGTTGGGGGCATGTGAGAGGCAACCGATCAATGTTTCTCTCACACATGGATGTTTCTCTCCCTCTCTTTCTCCTTCCCCTCTCTCTAAAAATAAGTGAAATCTTGAAAAAATCCTTGAGAATTTGATGAACTATTCAAGCAATGGGAAAAATTGATCCTTGAGATATAATTTTCTCATGTCTCTGTATGTTAAAAAATTTAGATAAATTATAAAGAATTAAATACAAATCAGTGCCTATAATAATATAACACTTTAATAAGTGTTAAAGGTCAGATGCAAATGTATACCCCACACAGTGCAGGTCTACAAATATTCATGCACACGTAGAAGAAAAGAGAACACTGAAAAGAAACACACCAAAATTCTATCAGTTATTGTCTTTTAATAATGAGGTCAATTTTAATTTTCTTTGTTCTTCCCCATATTTTCAACAGTGAGCATTTTGTAATTTCCAAAGTATGAATATAACCTTAAAATGTTATTTTAAAAGTCTGCCACAGCAAAAGGTATATAGTCTATGAGGGTGATGTATTATAACGAGAATGACAGTTTTAAAAATAAGTAATACACTCCTTCATTTCTGAGTTTTATTGCTATATCATGTAGGGTTTCCCTCAATAATCTGATGGTGAAAAACAGCTGTCACCTCTGAACAGTCTGCTCAAGCCTGCACAGTTCGCCAGCGCTGAAGACCTGGCACGGTGATGAGCTGATTAGCTCTCTGTGGCAGTGTCAGAACTGCGGCCCTCTGAGGGTTTATTTAGCTGGGAATTTTTAGCACACTAAGGCAGGTTGGCAGGAATACGGTGAGAAAGGGAATGTCGTGGTTCAGGCTACTGTAACAAATCGCTGTGGACAAGTGGCCCAGCTCACGGTCATTTCGCACGGCTCTGGAGGCAAAGGAGCCCAAGAGCAGGCAGGCAGCATGGCCGGGCCCTGGCGAGGGTGCTGTCCCCAGCTGGCAGAGAGGTGGCTGTCTTCTCGCTGTGTCCTCACAGGGCGCAAAACTAGGAGAGGAAGCGAGCTGTCTTGTGTCTCTTCTTTTAAGGGCACTAATCCCATTGACGGAGGCTTCGCCTGCTGACCTGGCCACCTCCCAAAGCCCCCACCTTCTTATACTGTCCCACTGGGGGTGAGGATTTCAACACACGAATTTTGAGAAGGGAGCACAGCATTCAGTCCATAGCAAGAAAAAAAGAAAACAGAAAATGCCTAGTAGGCTGCAGTGGGCTGCGTGTCCTCTGTTCCCACGCTGAAAAGGGACCAGTCTGACCCTCCGTACAAGGTAACACAAGTGTCTTTCAACTCCACCGCTCTTTGACTTCCGACTTTCAAAGCCTTTCATTCTTACTTTTCTTTGCTACAGAGGGAAAGTCATTGCTAAAAGGCAGAACTTACTCTGTGATCCCTTTTTTTGGTGTGTGTTTTAAATGAAGAGCTTTTTTCTTTTTTCCAAAAATAAGATAACCAAAACATATGTGTTATAAGTTGAATGGCATCCCTCCAAAATTCATATATTGGGGCCTTAACCCCCAGTACCTAAGGATGTGGCTTCACCAGAAATAGGGTCGTCACAGATGTAATTAGGATGAGTTCAGACTAGAGTAGGGTAAACCCCTAATTTAATATGATTGGTGTCCATATATAAAAAGGGAAATTTGGATGCAGACACATGTACACAGGGAGAGAGCCCGGGGGGATGCAGAAGCCAAGGAACAGCGAGGAATGCGAGCAAACCACCAGGCACAGGGGGAGAGACCCGGAACAGCGTTCCCCTCACGGCCCCGAGAGAGCCAGCCCTGTGGGCCCCCGGTCCCAGACTGAGACTCCAGAACTGCGAGGCAATGGATTTCCACTCAGCTCGCAGAACTTTGTGATGGCAGCCCCAGAAAACCGATGCAGTGTCTAGTAATCGAAGTCCATTGCTGTTTTTTTTTCTTCTGCTTTAATCCTCACCCACGGGTATGTTTACTGATTTGAGAGAGAGAAACATCGATTGGCTGCCTCCCTTAGCATACCCCGAGCAGGGTTTGTACCCGCAGCCTAGACAAGTGTGTGATGAGTGTGTGCCCTGCCTGACCAGGAGTCAAACCCACAACCTTCTGGTGTAAGGGACAACGCCCCAACGAGCTGAGCCATCTGGCCAGGGCATTCTTGCTCTCTTCTGCGTTCTCTTCAACAGACTACCTTTATATCACTAGAGATTGGGGTTATTATGTTTCTCACTAGAAAGGGGAGAACATTTTTGTTTGTCTAGGTTGGAATAAAAAATCTATAAAACATAGATGCATCTGTGGCTGTATTTAGGGGAAAGACTCAGTCTGGTTGTACTTCCAGAGAGAAGATCCCGGGCCTGGGGTCCTGGTGGCACTTTCCCACTGCAGGGGACAGAGGGAAGAGTTGGTCCGTGCCTGGAAAACCCAGGTGTCAGCAGTATCTCCTCCGATTACACCTCTCCGTGAAGTACTTCCTGAACCAGCTCAGTAACTGCCTGGGAGCAAGAGGTTGGGAGACAAGCTCTTGTGTGTTCTACCCGAAGGTGCCAGCATTCTCCAAGTAGGTTCCAAAAGCCATCCTCTAGCAGAAAGAAGACAGACACGAGAACTCAGCCTGAGGGCCATCTCCTCCACCAAGCAAGCGGTTCGGCTTCTCTGTCCATTGAGAACAAGTAGTCAAAACTTCTAAGCAGCACCTGTAGGTGCAGGGAGATAGCCCCCTCCTGGACCACGTCTGGATGGGAGTATCGCTGCCACATAGCCCTCGCTATAGCTGCTGGGAGCTCGGGTCCAGCGGGAGGCAGGCGTCCGTGCTCAGCTGTGGGGGGCTCTGCGTGAGGGCTGGCTCTGGGTTCTGGCCATGACCTCCCACCCCAGGGCTGCGGCCTCGGCCTGTCATTCCAACCTAACAGACAGTGTGCTTGGGCCCACGTTGGACATGTCACCCTCAGTGTGCATATGCCGCCCACTACATTTCCCCCTGGGTCAAGGACAGGCCCGGAGAGCTAATTGGGCTGCGTTTTCAGGGACAGGGCCCTGAACTCCTGAAGACGCCTCGTTGAGACTGGCTTACCCTTTCCATCTCGGCTCCAGCCGGCATCTCACCGCAGTGAACACAGACGCCCTCACTTAAATGACGGGCTTGGTCCGGAACAGACGCACTTCCCATCAGCCCTTGTCACTGCCCCGTGTGAGCGAGACCTGTGGTGCGAACAGGCGGCGCTCAGCTGGGACTTGATCCCTGAAACATATATATATATATATGTATATGTATATATGTATCTTTTGCAGAGCTAGGAATCACTACGTGGATGGAGAAGAAAGAATAATCACAGCCAACTGCTAGTCTCTGCAGGAAACAATTATCTATTAATTTTCAACATTTTCAGTCAACCTTTGGCTAAGTCTCAAAAAGACAAAACTCTGAGGTCAAAACTTACTCTAATCAATGTTGACGATGAAAAGGAGAGAAGGTTCTCATGACAGAGTTTAGACGGTGGAGGTGGCAAGTCACTGTCACCTGTTGTTGACGGAACAGGAAGTGCAGGTGTTAAACAGGGCGGTGAAGACGGAGCCCTGGCAGACGGGGGGCGGGGACTGAAGGTAGTGGGACCGCGGTTCGGGGCGGGAGCGTCGTCGGGAAGTGGTCTCCGATGAGCTGAATCCTGCCCTGTCGTCGTGGAGGTCCGTCTGAACCAAAGACACGTCTGAAGCTGACAAATCAAGAAATGGCAGTAACAGTTTCGAAGTGAGAAGGCCGTCGTCAGGACATCTACACCAGCCCGGGCTGAAAACGGTTGGCTCCCACGAGAGTGAAGGGGGTGATCATTGTTTTTTATCAGAAGCCCTTCTGTGTAACACGACTTAGTTTTAACTGCATTCATGTGGCAGATTGATGAAAGTGTCAATGAAGTGTTTTGGGAGAAACGAGAAAAATCGCAGAAGAAAAGATGAATATATTTCCATATAAACCTCGGAAGTTTCTGTAGGTTCAGAGTGAAATTAAAAGGGAAAACAGCCAGCTGTTTGTGTTTTGTTTAAAAACACAACAAAAGAGGTGACATTCGGTATACAAAGAGTTCCCTCAAACCGATCGGGAAAACAGGGAGGTCCTCAAAGGATAAATGAAGAAGAGATGAAACAGATCACAAGTTTGACCGACAAGCTAATGAGTAAACGTTCAGCCTTGCGCAGCTACTGCCAGTGCCGTGCGGGCTGAGCTGGCTGGGCGGGCGGAGCTGTGGGAGGAGCTGGGAAGCAGGTGACTCCCACAGGTGGGCACCTGGGAGCAGGGAGTGCCACCACCCAGACGCAGGAATGGATCCCACCCCACCGTCAGCGGGCAACCGGGGGAAATCGCGGTCCCCAAACTAGCACCAGACAGCCCTGCGTGTAGTCCAGGTCGGCCCCCAGCACGCTTTCCTTTCCTGTCTCCTCGAAATGGCAGGAAGCACCGGATACAAAGTGCTCTCGACTCCAAACTGCCAGGAGTTGGGACCTGTGCTAGCCTTGTCTCACCCTCTGGCACCTACCGCAGCGCCGCGCTCCTGGTAGGCACCCAGTTGCGGTTTTATGCTGGGTGAGAAGTGCATGCTAATGTGCGCAGTACCTTCGTGCTGGCTGCTGTGTAGACCTCGCTGCATAGACCCTCGAAAACCTGAGCCCCCCGCAGACCTGTCCGCAAACTCCTGACCGGACTCGGCAAAGCTCACCCGAAGAAGCTGCGGGCATCGGTGGTGCAGCTGCTGCACAGTTCCCATCTCACAGGTGTCGTTTATGTTTCAATTTTCAGCAGAAGGGCTTCCCACGCCACCAGGCCTGCACTGTTCCAGCCTTACCCGTGGTCGAAAGACCTGACTTCTGAGTCTTCCAAGAACAGTGTTTATTCACACCCAGAATCAGACATAAGTGACAGTAGGAAGGACCAGGCCCTGAAAGGTAGGAGTCGTTTCACATCTGGTTCTCACAGAAATCGTGTTATTATCACTATGTATTTCTTACTCCTTTTCTGACTGCTACAGATTGTTTTTGATTCAGTGAGTGTTAAGTCTGAAGCTCTCCTTGTAGCTAGGGTGGGTTATTAGTCTTCCACTGTTACAGAAGAGGAACTAAGTGCAGAAAAGCCAGGAGTGTGCCCACGGTCGCTCAGCGACTTAGAGTGGTGGCTGCTGCCCAGCCCACCTGCCCACATGCCCACAGGGGTCTCCTCGGGCGGGGGGCTTGAGCTCGCTGGAGGGGAGATGACTTGGGCTCCACCTTGGACACGTTGGGCTCCTTTCGGTGAAGGTGAAGAGAAGCATGGAAGGTCCCAGGTTGCTGGCCGATCTGCTCTGGGAGTCTGACAGAATCCTGACAGTCTTAGCTTTGAAGGATCTGGCCCAGCCCCCCCATGTCACCCCCTTTTGCACCCATTGCTCCCCAACACACACGTGAATGCGTACTTTCGGGCACAGGCACATGGTGGTTGCATTTCTGTCTCTGGGCGCACTGGGCAAAGTTCATAGATGACAGTGAGTGAAGACCTTGAACAGTGTGGGGAGACCGAAGGGCTAGAGGTGAAGATGGGCCCGGGAGAAAGTAACGCAGGGTCGGGGTAGGAGGTGGGGCTCTGTGAGCAGTCGATGGAGGCAGGAGGGGGGAATCCAGGACCTGGGGGCTGGGAGGGAGCTGCCATCTGCAGCCTGAGGGGGGCAGGGGTGTTCTGCCGGAGCCCAGGGGAGGCCTTGAGGAGGCCCGGCTTGTTCACGTGACCAGGGGAACCAGAAACAGGATAGAGACTTGCTGGACTGCCAGGGGCAAGGGGACACAATGGGTGGCCCCTCCGTGGTGGGGGAAGGAAGAGGTCCCTGAAGCGGCCGTCTCCTGACCGGTACGAAGGGAGACCCCTCCCCTGCAGTAGCTACAGTCATCACGGCTGGCCGAGGCGGTTCAAGGATTGCACTCAACAGGGAGGGCACAGCAGTAAGGATTAGGGGCCCAAGACCCAGGTGCCAGGAAACGATCCCCAATTCTCAAGTAGACAGTCTGTGTCAGCTTTCAGGAGTGGACGGTGTGAAAGACTGGGACCTGTCATGCCAGTGCCAGAGGGGACCCGGGGGCCCTGGGCCAAACACGTCACCACCGTCCATCACGGGCCTGGCTTCCCGAGGGATGGGGTGCCTGGACCTTTCCCATCTCATTTCTCTCCTCTGCCTGCATCCTCCCTTAAGTGGGATCTGAGGAAACTGCACTCCGAACCCAGGGTGGGCAGGCAGACAAGCTGGGGCGTTACCGGTGGGCGGTACGTGGTGGGAACATCAGGTTAGGAATCAGAAGACCTGGGTTCTAGTTCCATTTCTACTGTTGTCTGCCTGTCTAGTGTCGGGAAATCAGCTAATGTCTGAGCCTTGGCAATGATAATATCTGTTTAGATTAATATAGTAATCTCCCACGTTCTGTTTATTACTGTAATGCACGTGTAGGATAATGTAATATCTAATGTAATCACAGAGGGCCAGACAAGATGCGTCTGGTGTGAGTGAGAAGCAAAGTGCTAGACACCTAGTAGGTATTATGATTGTAAATTTTTATACACATTAGCAGAAGTTTGTGATGATTTTCTTCAGTGACAGTTTCTGGAGACTTAATTCACTTCCTCTGAACAGGCCGTGTTTTCCTGTTCCTTTATATGTTCTGTGATCTTTTGTTGGAAATTGGGCTTTTGAAAAGCAGCCACCGCTCCAGTCTGCAGGCTGGCTCCAGGCAGGGAAGACCCAGACCGACGGATTTGCAGGCTGCGTCCTGAGCCCAGGACCCGCCCGCAGGAAAGGCTTAGGGTCTTTTCAGCTCTTTCCTGGACACGCTCTTTCCCTGGGCCTTTTTCCAATTCCTCGTTATGTGCAGGTGCTTTTAAAAAATGTCTGAATATCCCTAAGAGACTCCTGCTTCTTCTTGGGGCCTTAGCTGCTCTATTACGTTCCTCAGTTAGTAATCTCTTGCCCCAGGTATCTGAGTGTCTGTGGCCCCCTTGTGGATTTTGAGAGCCCTGTCTGGGGCTTCCTGTGCGGCTTCCTCTGGACTGAGAGTCCAGCTGTACGTAGGACTACTGAACTCAGCTAAGTCACGCTCGCACCGATCAGGCAACCCCAGAGAGCTGAGGACACCCCCCTCCTCTCTGGGCCCCAGCAGGGAACTGGGCACTGGGCCCCACTTCCTCTAAACTGTACTTCACTCCCCAGGGGCCGGGGTGGGGTGGAGGACAGGGGTAGTGAGGCAAAGGTGAGTGAAAACACCTTGATATTTCTTAGTTTTTTAATGTGACTTTTTCTTGATTGTTCATTCACTTGGTTGCTGTAGGCCTTCAGCTAGTTTTCAGAGCTCCTGCGAAGTCATTTTAGCTAGTCTCTAGTTGTTTGTTTAATGTTGCCTTGGGGGAAATGAGGGCCTGGAGCTTTCTGGTCTACCACGCAGCTGATGCCCTTCGGTGGTGGCTTTCTGATCAATCACACCCCACCGCTTGGCCCCGGGTCAGTTAAACGCTCAGATCTTTTTCACGGGAACTGACAAACCAGGCTTCCATCATATGTGTATTTGATTTTTTGCATAAATGCAAGTTTTATTTTCATCTTCTTATCATTTTGGTTTCAGCCCCACATTCAAGCTTGATTAGATTGTTCTTCATCTTCAACATTTGCTACTCGCCATATTTCTATAAAGCCAGCACGCATGCCGCTTATGCCTCTGCCGTGGGCACTGCCAGCACTAGCATCCAGGCCTTGGCCAAGGATGGCATCCTGTGACAAGTCTCTGGAGACTCAGTTCCAGGGAAGGTCCACCTGATGTGATTCTGTTACCGGTGTTGGGTTCCCCGGATAGAAATCAAGAGGAAAGCCCAGGGAAATTTTCAGGCAGCTTTTATTAAGCTTGTGCTCGAGCACAAGGGAGGCAGCCCAGAGGAAAGACAGCCTGGTGACCCGACTCAGGGGCTGGCTCTGATTGGCTGCTTTCCTAAGCTGGGGGCAAGGGGCTCGCACCAAGAGACGGGCTTTTTAAAAATGGCAGGCTTGTGGAATTTTCCATATCAGGGTAGGAAAAACAAGTGTTTAGAAGGGAGATAAAATTCTGCTTTTTTTTTCCCCCAAGAAGTGGTGGGGTGCTGACATTCTTGTGTCTGCTTATCCTGCTGGCCACCTGGTCCTAATTCGGCTTCCTGCCCACCGGGTGTTTTTCCACTCCCAGGCCCCAAGTCCCTATACTGTCTCAATTCCCACTCGCATCCCTCTGGTGTATTTACCTGAGAAACTTCAATGTGTGCATTGCAGAAAGCAAGACACACTGTATCGGGTATTTTCCAACTCAGACGTCAGCGAGCTTCCTGGAAAGGGTCAGACGGTAAATGCTGTTGGATTTATGAGTCACATGGAGTGTGGCCACCATTGCAGCGTGAGAGCACCCACACACAGAGAGACGACAGACGTGGACTGGGTTTCCCTGAACTTAATTCACTGAAACGGGCTGCAGACCAGGACCTGAGGGCTCTCGTTTCTTGACCCCTCGCCTTAGTAAGAGGGCGATTAAGTTCATCTGAAATAATTTTTCTTCACAAATCCTTTTCAGCACTTATTACTCACTCCAGTCTTTTCTAAATACACAAACCATTTCTTGAATAAATGCAAATTTGCTGAGGTTCAAAGTCAGGTATCCTGGTTTGTGAATCTTTATTTCCATTTTTCAAATGGCAATGTTATTTGTCGCCAGTAGTTTTCTCACCATCAGTGAATTCTCAAAGACCAGACACTCTCAAATTGCTTCGTAAGTTATTTCTGATGCCTGGGATATACCCCCCCAGGGTGTGGGAACTCAACTGGTCGAGAAGAAGGCCCAATCTTTGAAGCACGTCTTTTCCTTTAGGGCCTTTATTTTCTCAAGATGCTTTTGTTAAACTTTCTAGTTTAAAAAATATCTCAGTGGTGGAAAAAAGGAAGCAAACAAGGAAGAGCCTTTTCTTTTCCTTCTTGTACTCTGCTAACACGATACAAGGAATGTGCCATGTGGTCTGAATAGAGCTTTAAAATGCCCATGTTCGCCTTTAACATTTTGGATTGCATCAGTTTGCCCCGTAGGCTGAGTCTCCCTGGACTTGTGACATAGGTCACTCCATTTTTCTCACTCCCTTTGGAATCCTCTGCCTCACTGTCTCAGTCCCTGCTGCACTGCTTTCTCCCCGATGAGAATTCGGCTTCTGCGGCCCCAGTGCATCTACCTTCAGGCTCTGTCATCCAAACTGTTCTTGCTTAAGACACTCCTCAGTGGAGCCGAGCTCCGTGGTTCATCCTTGGTGTCTTCCTTGTTGGTGAACTGAGCAACCTTAGGGAGGGGCAGTGTGGGTGTGCACGCACACGCTAAGTGTACTTATGCGTGACTGTGAAAGAATGCGGTGCAGGGCGTGGTCACAGTGGCCGTGAGCAGGGTGGAAGAGCAGGACAGGAGTCGCCTGCTGCAGCAACCTTCTGCTCACTGCGCAGGTCGACACGACCCAAGGCTTGTCCAACGCACACGTGACATCGGAACCTCATCCTCTACCTTTCCTGTCTGAACGTCATGTATTCCTTAAAGATCGTTATGGAATAATTCTAAATATTATTCTGGTGCTTACATCGTACAATGCTTATTTTCTTTATTTAGTGTAGCAAGGGGCTAACTACATGTCCTGTATCTTTTTTTTGCTCATGTTTTTAGCGCTACATAAATCGCCACTTCACTGTGAAAAGGGGGCTCTCCAACACAGACGACACACGCTGACAGTCATCAGGCGCCCAGGGTCCAACGTCAAACCCACCCTTCCTCCAATCCCTCAGGGCCGCAAGTATACCAGTGCTTGACATTTGACCTTCCCACGGAAAACTTGCTCCGATCATGCGCAGCGCCTCTGCCTCCCCCGGCCGGGGGTCCCGGCTGTCTCTCTCACAGCCAGCTACCTACAAAAGAACGTCCTTCATGCCTTAATTCTCTCCATCGGTTTCTTTTGTGATTCTCTGAATAGTGTCTATTTGGTCATGTAAGTTATTCTTAGCTCGTAGAAAAGTAATTTCAGTTTTTCCCGGTTGCTATTAATGATTTTTCCAGCTGCTTCCTGCTCTGAAATATCAGATGGCAAAATCTCCCAGGATCCCTGCACTGTGTGTAGTGATTTTTGGATATACCCAGCCAGGATTGTGCTCTTGAAATTTCAGTGTGTCCATTTATAACATTAGTGTATACTCTGCGGAATTGGAATCGTTTATGCTGATTACGAAAGGATTGTAGAGTTCCACTTAACTGTGACCAACGCGGTATCAGCTGCACCTCTCAAAGGGAATTAATTAATGTAAATTTTCATGGTCCTTGACTAGCCTTAGCACTATGAAGGAATAAAAAACGTCAGGCAGTTTTTTCTATTTCACCCTTTCCTGGCTCTGAGTATGTACTGCCTATCTCCAGAAACGTTTTAAACAACTTTCACTACTCGTTGTTTGCAGAAAAAAAACTTACGCAGTTAGAGGTAAGGATGGTGTTCAGCTGATGTGTGCCAGTAAGATTATCCTGGGTGTTAAAACATTGGCACATGTGCATGGGGAGTGGCAAATGGTCTCTCCTCTGAGCCCTCTGTACAAGGCGACTCATGGGGACAGGAGCCTTCCTTCACATAGGGCTGGACTATTATGTACTTTAAATACCAAAACCCTCCAATGGCTTCCCCTTTTAAAATATCAAAACCCTTTAATAACTCCTTTTCGCGTGACTCAGATTTGGATGTAAGCTGATTTGCAATGGCATCTGTCTTCCACCATGCCCTGTTCTTGGTGGGAGCTGGTTAACATTCTTTCCTTGGAGTTGGTGAGAGGGGACGGGAGGGGAACGGGCAGAAGAGGACAAGGCTGAGCAGAAAGAGGGATGTGATCCTCTCAGGAAAAGTGGGAAGGTGAGAGTGGATCACTGTGCCCCCAAAATCTTAAAGAATAGTTTAACTTTCACCAGCATCATCTAGTCTTTTAAAAAGTTATTGTGAAATATTTTAGATGCACTAGAAGATTTGGAAATAGCAGTTTTGCCCTGGCTGGTGTGGCTCAGTGGACTGAGTGCCAGCCTGCAAACTGAAAGGTTACCAGTTCGGTTCCCAGTCAGAGCACATACCTGGGTGCAGGCCAGGTCCCCAGCTGGGGGCGTGCGAGAAGCAACAAAATGATGTTTCTCTTGTATGTGAATGTTTCCCTTCCTCCCTTCCCCTCTCTCTAAAAATAAATGCGTTAAAATCTTTAAAAAGAAAAGAAAGAAAATAGCAGTTACGGTCTCAGGTAACATGGAGGAGATGCACTTGTCCCGATTGCTCTAAGTACAGCTGAAATCCTAGTCATTACACAGAAAACGAACACAGGGAGGCCGAGAGGAGAAAAGGAGAAGAGACCAGCTGGGGACCTCACAACCCGAGTGCCATGGAGGTGAGTTCCCTGGTTCTCCTTTTTGCCTCGAATATCCTGAACTGGGTGTGGGAGAAGCTCCAACCCCAAACCCTAACAGTCCAGCCAACAAAGACTTCAACAAAAAGCCTGCTCTCTGGCCAAAGGATAAAGAAGGGGCAGCCTCACACGACAGAAAACTCTTAAACAATAACTGGCTCACTTTAGCCAAGTACTGTGACACAGCTGTGGCTGTAACAGTGCCCTTCTTTCCTCCCTGCTGGGACACTGTCAGAAATTCTTGTGGGGGGCAGGACTTTGTGCCCACTCACTGTCAACGAGAACTCTTTCCCCCAGTGTCACCACAGGCCATTTAGGAGCCTGGGCTTGCACTCCCCAGCTGGGGACAGGTAGGGAGGACCAGAGAGTGCCCCTTGCCCTCCCAGCCCACATGGTCTCTGTGCAGGCCTGGTGGGGACTGGAAACTTCCACATCCACCCGGCACTAGTAAGGCATCATTTCCACCTTTTCCACCATAAGTATCAAAATCATCCAGGATATAGAAGAATTCTCATCACCGTCAACCGACAGGATTGAATTTGCATTTATAGAGCATTCCATCCAATGACTGCCAACAAGCGTTCTTTTCAAGTTCTCATGGAACATCGGGCAACATAGACCATATCCTGGGCCTTAAAAAAAACCATTGAAATCATACAGTCGGCTCTCTGACCACAATGGAATCAAACTAGCAGTTAATAACAGGAAGATAACAGGAATATTTTCAAACATCTCTGAATCAAACAGCATTCAATGAGGAAGTCTCAAGATAATTTTAAAACTATAGCAAACTGGAGAAAATGAAATACACCGTGTAAGAATCTGGGGGATGCAGCTGAAACAGCGGAAAGAGAAATGTGTAGCACTAAGTGCATGCACTGGGAGAGAGGAATTCTAAATCAGTAAGCTCCTTCCTCGAGCACCTAGAAAAAGTAAAATAAACCCAAAACAGAAGGATATAATAAAGAGCAGAAATCAATAAAAATGAAAACAGAAAAATCGGTAAAACAATAAGCCAGTCCTTTGAAAAGATCAATAAAATTGACAACTTCTCGCTGGTAAAAATTAACTAAGAAAAAAAAGGACACAATTACCAATATTAGAAATGAAACCCATCCACTCGGAATCAGCAGCGGGGCAGCAACTAGAAGGGCACCAGATGCTTACAGGAAGTGGGGGAAGTGACTGGAACCGGGGCTGAACAAGCTGAACAAGCAGCATTGTTCCCTCTCCAACCACTCCCCCACATGTAACACCACAAAGTGGGAAGTGGGCTGCCCCACCCTAGTGAATACCTATGGCTCTGCCCCTTACAACGTAACAGGTGTGCCAAGCTTGGGAATCAAAGCAGCTTACCTAATATACAGAAACACAGGAAAACTGCCAAAATGAAGAGAGAGGAAGATAAGGACCAAAAGAAGGAACAGATCAAAACTCCAGAAAAAGAACTAAGTGACACGGACATAGCCAACCTGTCAGATGTAGAGCTCAAGGCACTGGTGATCAGGATGCTCAGAGAAATGATTGAGTGCAGACACAAAATAAAGGAAGAAGTAAAGGCTATACAAACTGAAATAAATAAATACACACACACACACACACACACACATAGGGAACAAACAATGAAGGGAAGGAAGCTGAGATTCAAATCAACGATTTGGAACAAAAGGAAGCAACAAACAACCAGAATAGAAAGAAGAAACAAGAATTCAAAAAACCAAGGAGAGGCTTAGGAACCACTGGGACAACTTTAAATGTACCAACCTCTGACTCATAGGGGATCCAAAAGGAGAAGAGGAAGAGCAAGAAATGGAAAACTTACTTGAAATAATAATGAAAGAAAACTTCCCCAGTTTGGTGAAGGAAACAGACATACAAGTCCAGGAAGCTCAGAGAGTCCCAAAGAAGTTGGATCCAAGGAGGAACACACCAAGGCACATCATAATTACATTAGCCAAGGTAAAATGAAGGAGAGAATCCTAGAAGCAGCAAGAGATAAGGAGACAGTAACCTACAAAGGAGTTCCCATCAGACTGTCAGCTGATTTCTCAAAAGAGACCTTACAGGCAAGAAGGGGCTGGAAAGTATTCCAAGTATTCCAAGGCAAGGACCTACATCCCAGATTGCTCTATCCAGCAAAGCTATCATTTAGAATGGAAGGGCAGAAAAAGTGCTTCCCAGATAAGG
>CM052549.1:71157667-71211107 GCA_028533065.1 Trachops cirrhosus
GGAGGCGCTTCAGCCTGCGGGGCCAAAGCGGTCACCGGACGGTCAGCTGACCCGTGCACTACATCAGGAGGATGGCAGCTCCGTCTGAAGTAACGTGTCCCGGTGACGGTAACGACTCCGTGCCTTCTACCCTCCCCGGGTCCACGCAGCCGCTTACATTATAGAACAAAGCCTCCTTGGAGTGTTTCCCAAACTGCTTGTAGAGAGTCTCCTGGAAAATGCCCATCCTGGCTGACATCAGCAGAGCGAAGGTCAAGGCTACGATGCCTGCAAGACACGGGTCAGGTTACAGGACACTTGCATCTGCACATTTCCAGATATTTTCTTGAACATTTCCTGGTTGCTTAAATGCACCACAAATGTTACAAACTAACTGTAGAATGTGGACAGAATTTTAAAAAGAAGTAAAAGTCAACCGTAATAATACCATCCAGTGCTGTACAGTTTTCTCCATCTCGCTAAATACATTTGTGTATATTTTAGGCTTAGCCAGGATCATCATGAGCACACAACTTCGTATCTTGCTTCTTTTCCTGATCTTTCTCCTGGATTTTCCTTCAGGTTATTCATTAAAATTTTTTCAAAAGTACGTTTGAATGGCTCTATTGCTCTATCATGTGGATTTATCATACTTAAATGTCTTATGAGAATGATTAGATTACTTCCAAGTATTTATTCATTAAAATCAACGTACATCCTTGTACATAAATAAGAAATGTTGATTACTTCCTTCCCTGGATGGTGTGGCTCAGTGGACTGAGTGCTGGCCTGGGAACCAAAGGGTCACCAGTTCGATCCCCAATCAGGGCACATGCCTGAGTTGTGGGCCAGGTCCCCAGGAGGGGGCATGCAAGAGGCAACCACGCATTGGTGTTTCTCTCCCTCTTTCTCCTTCCCTTCCCCTCCCTCTAAAAATAAAAATATCTTTAGAAATGTTGATTACTTCCTTAGAATAAACTCTCATACGTGGATTTACTGAGTCAAGGTCATAGACCTTTTAAAAACTCAATACATAATTTTTTTCCAAGAAAGGCTATGTCAATTTATACTGTAAATTGTTTATGTGAAAATGATTTTCCTGCTGCACCCTCAGCAGCGAGAACAATCATTTATTATCTTGCCAATATAATGGATCAAAAATAAAAAAGCACTACATTTTGGTTTCATTTGCATTTCTTTATTAGACTAATGAAGCTGAAAATAAAATTATTGGACATTAATTTTTCCCCATGAATTATATGTTCAAATCCTTTGCAAATTGTTCTTATTGGATAAAGTATTCTTCTACTAGCTCGTAAAGATCTTTCTACGTTAAGAGCAGCAATGTAGAGGGCTTTTCAAAGCCAAGAAGCAGGGAGGGCTTTCCGTCACTGCTATTTCCCCCCCACTTGGTCCACCTCAACCTGTCCTTGCTACCACGGGCTGCACTGGGAGAGCATTCCACCTCCGCATCGCACAAGGTGAGGGCCAGCTCTGCAGGAGTCGCCTCGTTAATTCCACGAAGAGACACTTAGCCATTTTAACCAATTCCCTGGGACATTCTGCGGATCGGTCAGGTCTGGGAACACTGCCATATGGAGGAGCTAACTGCTGAAGAAAATAAACCTAAGGCTGAGAAACGGGCCCCTCGGAAATCTCGACGGCCACCCGCGGCACCGTGCGCTGCTTCTGAAGCAGCCTCCGCTCGGCAGACAGACCTGAAGCAGTGCACGGCCCTCCAAGCCCGCTCCCAGAGGGAGCGCCGGGCAAGCAGGCCCGTCCTTCCCTGTCCTTCCCTTTCTGTACCGCCGGCGACCAGGAAAAACACAGATCCATGTCTTAGAACAACACAGGCCCATGAACCTGGGCGTTTTTTTCACTTCTAGAACACTAGGCTCACCAGGTGCCTCTCCTCTGCGGCATAATTTGTTTAGCTAAAGGTCCTTGCCAAGAAACACATCCCTTAGGAGAAAACTCAGCAAACAGAACTGCAAAGGCAATTATCTTGATTGTAATTACCGTACTTGCCTAGTAACCACCATGCAAATGCCTGGAATCCATCATTCTCACTCAAGCTGGACTGGGAAGTCTAGAAAATAAGAGAAACACTAGGTAGAGAGACCAGCGCTGCAGGCAGGGGGCCTGGACGCAGGGAAACGTGCGACCGGTTTCCCTCCCCTCTTCTCCGCATCATTAACAAGGACCTGGTCCCGGGGCCCCGCGGCCCGCGGTCAATGTAAGTGGTTTGTGACCCCTTCTTACCACCTGCTTTGCTGACATGGAGGTGCAAATAAATATCCCCACAGACACCAGGGCGATGGAAGTGTATTTGAACATACTGTATCTGCGAAAACAAGAACGAGAACACCTCAGGAAAGCACGGGCACCAATTTCCACGTGCTGTCTTCCGCCACGGAGCCTGGGAGGACAAATCACCACGAGACGACCGAGGGGCTCCTTTCCCGGCGGAGTCCATGTAACTTCATGTGTGGGAGAATCGGGGTCCCCGCTGGTGGCTGCAGGACTCCCTTTCCTGGTGCTGCTTAAAACAGTGTCTGACAGTCTGCACACCAACAGCCTGTCTCATCAGAAAAATTTTTTTTAAAGAAGAAAATAGACCAGATGTAACATTCCATTCTGCTCTCAAGAGCTCACAGGAAGGCCTGGCCAGCATCAACTCTTCCCCGGCGTGCAGGGGCACGGGCCTGAGTGTGAGGCGCACCCCGCTCAAGGGGAAGAACGGGCCTGGGTGCGAGGAGCAGGCCTCGACTCTCAGCAGCACTCAACCGTTCGTTTTCAGGGGAGGATTCTCTTGTGAAGCCTCCAAATGACTGAAATGTTTTTAAATGTCAACGAAGTTGGGTAAAGGGAGGAATATTAAACTAATGGGACTGCTGGCAGTAATAACAGTGGTATTTCACATTAACTAAAATACGATCATTAACATCCTTCCCAGGCTCTCCGTGATAATGCAAAAGGCTTCGGGCAAGAACGAAAAGAAAGCAAATTTACGAGACGAGCTACCCGAAGTTTCTACCCAACGACTGCGCTCAGTTCTGGTCACAGCAGCTCACAAAAGGCCAACAACAGAACTGGCTGCGGAGGGAGCGGAGCGAGGCCCCGCGCCCTGGGCCAGGGCCGAGGGCAGGGCGAGGGACCCGGCGCAGCTGGAGGCCGCTGTAAAAATCAGGAACCGCTTCCGTCTGGAGAGGTCACAACAGAAAGGTTTATAACTGAGACCTAAAAATAATGAATGAGGAATATACTATCAACTTGGGGGGGGGGCTCCTACCCAAGATAAATACAAGGGAGTGTTAAAAAATAATAAAAGGGACCGCTCTGAACTGGAGTCAAAGCCACCCTCTAGGGGAACCGCCTGCACATCTTACAGCTCAGACCTCTGATCGTGCCAACGGCAGACAGCCTTGGGGCTGGGCCCGGGCAACGTCCCACCCCAGAGAACTGTCTGCAACACAACAAGCAGGCAGACGGCGTGACAATGGGCCTGAGAACCACCTGACTGAAAACTAAACACGCTGTTTGGAAGCTGTTTGGAGTCGGTGTCCCCACTTAGCTTCCCCGCACCAACAGGAAGGCCTGCCTTTTATTCATGTCATCATTCCCCTGCCCAAAAACACACCTTGCCTTTGTCTCCTATTCGGAACCCTATCTGGAATTTTGCCTGATTCACTGTTTCCCAAATAGTTTTCTTTTTTAAAATCTCAAATGATTATTGCCTCTCACTTTGGCCTTTTGAGGTTGACATAGGTGCTAATTCCTGATATTAGATAGTTAAGGAAATTCTTGCTCTCCGACACTGAGAGGGTCGGAGAAGCCGAGAGAGAGATTCAGGATGACAGGCCCAGAACAAGTTAAGAAAACCCGAAATGCTCAAGAAGGGCTCCAGACATTTTGAGGCAGCACCAGAATACATTTTTTACATAAAATGTTCTTTTGTATCCCACTTATGAGCCAAAATCAAAGGTTGGAAGAAGCACAGGCTCGTCCCAAGGGGAATTCTCTTCTACCAAGAAGCATACGGTTACTTTAAACATGACGAACCTGACTGTTACCAACGCGCTGGTAAGTGCGGGGAACCTAGGGATGAAATCACCTACAGGGGCCCTTTCCTGGGGAATACACAGGCCTCGGGGAACACAGGGTTCGTGGTAAGCAGCCCGGTAAGACAGGACAACTGTCCTTTACGACACAGCCCTTCCTACCTCAAAGCTCTGGGTTCCCACACTCGGAACTAGCAGCTCCTGCCCAAGCTGGTTCGGAGTTCTAGTGCCGGGGGTGGCTGTTAAACACACTGAGAAGCCAGCATCGATTTGTACAACTCTGGATGTAACAGTGAGGGTGAACTCCCCTGAGGAATGTTCCAGATGGTGTGTGCTGTCTTTTCTCAATGCCCCTCCTCCTTGGGAGTGAGAGGAGAGGCTCAGAATGAAGGTGGGTGACAAGTACTTAAAGAAAGCATCCCGGACACTTCTGGTGTCCCCCACCCTGTCCCACACAGAGCCACTGGTGACACTCAAAAAGAACAGTCCTGAAACTCCATTCCACCTTCTTGGCCATTTGGGCCTTTATTGGAGATTTCCTTTTTAATAACTGTGATTATTCCTTAGTTCGCTATGGTGTATGGATAAACACCTTCTCTGACAGCACTGTCCCACCCCGCTAGCTCAGAGGTTGCAAATATTCCACACTGGGCTCTCCAGTATGGTCACCACTAGCCCCATGTGGCTACTGGGCAATTAGCATGTCACTAATGAGACTGAGAAAATATATAATTTTAAGTAATTTCAGGGTGAAATGTAAACAGTCACACGTGGCTAGTGGTGACCAATGGGACAGTGAAGTTCTAGCTCAACTGGCTTCATAGGTTAGTGTGGCTCTAAGGGCTCGGTGATGACAAGAGCTCATTCTACCCGGAGAAGATGCTTCTCCAGAGCCACCGGTGGGCCCTCGTGCCTGGTCAGCTGCTTCAGGAATGAAGGTCGCTGTCACAGAGAGAACAAGGACACAAAGAAGGTCAAGAGCAAACCATCTCCACGGTAGACGGGGCTAGGAAATGCTTCCTCTGCATCCACTACGAAAGTGTATTGCTTACCTTTTCTTCAAAATGATAATTCCTAGAATCATGTTGGCAATTAGAGAACCCTGTGAAAGGAGATGGGAGAAAGTTTCAGTGCACGAGGGAAAGACGGTGTCATTCAAGATAAATAGGAGCGTGGACAAGGGGGAAAAGCAGCTGGGAAGGAGGAGGTTAGGATGATCAGTAGTAAGGTCCAGGTGTTCGTATAAGGGCAACAGGTATAAACCACGAAATCCATCTTGCAAAACAGTACAACTTTTTAAAGATGACAATGGAGATGAAAACGATCAGTTCTCAATAACCAGTCCTAGCTGAAGCTGTGGCTAGCAGGAATAAATAATGTTAGACTTGTTTTTGTCCAATTTTCCATCTACCTTACTTATGAGAGCTTTTAAGAAGCTTCTCGCCCCTCATCTTAATGAAAGAAGACACAAAGATCCCTGCTCTCTGGGAGGGAGCCTGCCAACCAGCCGCCGCGCGCCTGTCGGAAGTCTGCGGTGCGCTCAGCGCTCTGAAGGTCTCTGGGTATTACAGTAGCTCTGCACAGTCCTTTTAGGAACAGCACGTTCGGTCGCACAAAGATCCCAGGCTGCGCCGAAGCGTTACAGTCCCGACAATCACCCTTCTGTACTCTTCTGCCGTCCTAGCCGCACCTCCCTTGAGGTCTTTCCTGCTCCTCAGGGAAAACTGTTCTTATTTGTATAAAAACTAAATGCAGATCTGTCACCATACATGAGGCAAAGAAAAAAACTTCTACTACGTTCGAAGAAACACGTCTTCATCAAGAATTTCCCTTTATCTCAAGTCTCTGCTTAAAAAAAAGAAATCGGAAAAGAGAAGGGTCTGTTTCATTTACTAGAAGTAAATGTAATTTTATGGAAGAAAGAAAAAGTGATGAGAAATAACATGCATAGCGAGTCTGACTACAAAATCAACCAGATGAAAGGGAATTAAAGGCAAAATCTGTTTCTCAGGAGAATTTTAACTTTCCTTTTGTTCATCACCCACGAGACCTCAGATACGTCCCAGCAAACCCCCCACGTTCACACTTCTCTCTCTCTGCCTCCCTTCTCGGATGGAAGAAAGTCAGCCTCTGCTCACGGTGACGAGACCTGCTGTCAGACCCCAAACACTGCTCACTGCGAGCCCTGCCCACCTCCGCCCACCCGGCGCTTCCAGGAGGAGCGCGCTCAGCGCGCCGGCGGTACTCACAGATCTAAAGATCATGTGCAGGGGCATGGCGATGTTGAGGTTCAGGGCGTAGTTGTTCACCACGCTGACGGTGAAGAACATGGTGACCATCGTGGCATAGTATCTAAAACGCAGAGGGGACAGCCTGTCGTCACACGGAACCCACCATTCATAGAAGATCAACTACAGATGGCAACACGTATTTTTAGTTTAAAAGTATTTGGCTTATTTCCTCTTTATTAAGATTGCATCACTATTATCCGTTGAAAAATAATAAGTACCTATAAAATAATACTTCACAAGGCCAGACTAACATGGATAAAGTTTAAATTATAGAGTATGCTTCAAGAAACAGTAATGTTTCCAATATACATAGCAAATGAAAACTGGACCTCAAAAATGTCACTTAATAGACACCGATAGGTTTTTACAAGTCAATGGAGACAGAGAACGTCAGCATCGTGGCAGAGTGAGCAGACGCCACTGTTTCTCCTCTTGTGCTTACAAGTTGGACAATTTCAGCTCAACCAAGGACCCCGCTCAACAGCAGACCTGTCTGACAGAGCCACGCATCAGGCCACCGGAAGGGGGCACATTGGAAGGAGTAGGGGAGGCGGGATGGAGCAGGGCAGGAGGGGAGGCGGCAGGCACAGTGGCCGCAGGTGTGGTCTGGTGCCCAGCCTGGCTCCAGCCCGCACACTACACCCTGGAGGGCAAGAGGGGCAGAAGCAGTGTTCTTCCTAGAAAAGGCACCTCCCTTCCACCTGTCCCCCTGCAGCAGAGCTGGCTAGAGGAGGCGGGAGGCCACTGCTCGAAGGGGGTGGGGCGGAGCCATAAGACTGTGCACTCGCCTCCTTGCCCCGCAGAGCCTGGTAAAGCCAGGAGCACAGGGCAAAACCGCGGTCGCTCTGGGAGCGTGCAAACCCAGTTCTCACCACGAGTCACACGCCCTGTCACAGCAGTCATGACCCACACCTGCGGTGAGCTGCTGACAGAGGGGACACCCGGCATCTCAGTGGGTACAGGGCATCTTCCTTAACCTAAGCAATGCCACTCCACCGTGACCCCAGAGGCATAAAGGGTGCACGGAAGAGAAAACAAAACCTGCACTGTAATGCAACTCGTGGGAAAGGAAAAGGCAGCCTGCCTATGAACCTGCTGAACTGTTACGAGCAAAACCAAACACCGACAAGAGGCCACTACCTCAAACACACACAGAGAAACCACACACCGAACACCAGGAACCACCGAGGTAGCTGGGAGCACAGAAAGGAAACGAAAATTTCCAGAAACCAAACTCAGAAGTCACGACAGACTGATTTAAATGACAGCAAATGCAAGACTGCAGTGATGAAGAAACTCAATGATGCACCAAAACCAAACTCAGGAAGACAGTTTAATGAGCTCAGGAATAAAATTCATGAACATGGAGGGTTAGCGACAGGGGAGTGGGAGGAGGAGAGAGTGGGCAAAGGTACGAAGAATAAGTAGCATGGATGGTAGGAAGAAAATAGACAGGGGGAGGGCAAGAATAGTAGGGGAAATGTAGAAGCTAAAGAACTTATGACACATGGACATGAACTAAAGGGGGGAATGTGGGTGGGAGAGGGTGTGCAGGGTGGAGGGGAATGGGACAACTGTAATAGCATAATCAATAAAACACATTAAAAAAATTCATGAACACAAGGAGTACTTTACCGAAGAGAGTCAAACTACAAAAAAGAAATTCTGGAGCTGAGGAACTCGGTGAGATAAGGCATAAACCAGAGAGAGCACCGGAAACAGAGCGGACCAAGGTGGAAATGAGAACTCGAGAACTTGAAGACAGAAACCTAGAAATGACCCATGAGGAAGAGCGAGAACTGAGAGTGTAAGAAACAATGAAACCGCTCTCTGCATACATCAGAACGAGCAATCTCAGGGTAACAGGGATGCCAGAAAGAGAAGGGAGGGAGGAGGGAACAGAGGTCCCACCGAGAGCAGGAGCTGGTGGGAGCTTCCCAAGCCTGTGGGAAGAGCTGGGGTTTTAGAATACAGCAAGCCAACACAACACCCGATTGTATCAATACAAAAAAGCCCTCTCCAGGACTCATCTTATTCAAACTGGCAAACATCGGTGGTAAAGAAAAAATTCTCCAGGCAGCCGGGAACATAAAGACTGACCTACAAAGGAAACCCATTAGATTATCACCACCCGACTCTTCAGTGGATACATTTAAGGCAGCAGAGAGTGAAAGAAAACATTCAAAAGAGAGGAACCATCAGCCAAGGATAAGATACTCAGCAAAGCTATCCTGTAGCTATTAAGAAGAAAGAAAGGCTTTCCCGGACGGACAAAAGCTGGGAGAACTGACCACCCTAAGACCTGCATACGAGAAATGTTGGAAGCAGCTCTTCTGTTGGAAACAAGCACACAGAAGCAGACGAAACTTCGAATGAGATGATTCAACAGACAGCAGCAGGCAACTGAAAGTCTACTTCAGAATAGGTTATTAAACACTTCATTATAACATAATGGTTCAAGGGGGAAAGGACATTAAAATAATTACAGCTACTGCAATTTGGTAAGAAATGCACCACATAAAGAGGGATAATTTGTGACAACAAAATCCTCAAAGGGAGGAAAAGGACTGATGGGTAAGGGTGAATCAAGAGGCAATTAGAAGAGAAAGGACTACTGTTACGCATGAGACTCTTTACACAGTCCTAATGGTAACCACACAGCAGAAATCCAGAGCCCAGATACCAGACATTAAAAAAAAAAAAAAAAAGAAAGAAATGGAGGAGGAAAAAGTCAGAGAAAACTGCCAGACTAAAATAGCAGATAGAATAACAAGGGGAAAGACTCAAGGGAGAGAGAGCAACAAGGAAAGGTAAAGCAGCTGTAGTCCGTCTCCATACAAAGTTCATCACCCAAATTATCAACGGACCGAACTCACAAACAAAAACGCAGGAAGTGGGAGTACGGAGTGAAAACTGAGACCCAGCTACACGCTGCCTGCAGGAGACTCCGCGAAGGGGTGGAAGATGACACTTCAAACAAGGGGCGCCAGAGAAGAGTGGGTGCAGCAGCACTTACATAAGACACCACAGAGTTCAAGGTCAAAAAGAGGTAACAAGCGACAGAGAACGACATTTTATAATGACAAAGGAGACCATTCACCAAGAAAGCATAACGCTTAATATATATGCACCCAACCTGGGAGCACCGACATATGTCAAGCAACCACGAACAGTCCTAAAGGGAGAAACTGACAATAATACAATTATTGCAGGGACACGAGTACCCCGTTGACGGCAGAGAATAGATCACCCAGACGGAAAGGCAATAAGGAAATACCGGCCTTAAATGACCCATTAGATCAAATGAACTTAATGATATTTATAGAACTTTCCATCCCAAAATGACAGCACACACATTCTTTTCAAGTGCACACAGAACATTCTCAAGGGTAGACCATCTGCTGGGGCACCAAACTAGTCTTGATAAATTTAAGAAGACTGAAAACATACCGAATACATTTTCTGACCACCATGGTATGAAACAAAATTAACTCCAAGAAAGCTGGGAAAAACACGAACATGTGAAGATTCGACAACATGCCACTGAGCAACTATCGGGTCAAAGAAGGAATGAAAGAAGAGATCAAAAGACACATAAAGACAGCCCTGGCTGGGTGGCTCAGTTGGTTGGAGAGTCGTCCCATATACCAAAAGGACGCAGGTGACCTAGGTCTGGCACAGTCTGGGCACATGACCTAGGTTGCAGGTTCGATCCCTGATCAGGGCACGTATGGGAGGCAACTGATCAATGCTTCTAACATCACTGTTTCTCTCTTTCTCTCTCTCCCTCTCCAAAATCAATTGTAAAAAATATATCCTCAAGTGAGGATTTAAAAAAGATACATAAAGACAAATGAAAATAAAAATACAACATACCAAAATTTGGGGTATGCAGAAACAGCAGTACAAATGGGGGAAGTTTATAGCATTATAGGTCTACCTCAAGAAAGAAACAAACAAAAATCTCAAAGAACCTAGCATTACACATTAAAAAACTACAAAAAAAAGTTCAAGATAGCGGCAGCATAGGGGGCGTCTGAACTCGATCCCTCCCATGAGTAAACTCAAACATACACAAACAAACATAGATACGGAACAATTACTCCTGCAAGACAACCGCAGGCTGAATAAGCAGCTTCTGAACAACAAACAAGGAGAAGAGGGCAGGCTGGCAGAGCCACAGGGGCCCTCCGGGCGGGAGCTGCAGGAACTCTACGGGCTGGAGGAGCCCGTGAGCGCACCAGGGCGGCCGGGAGCTCTGGGCAGGCGCTCGGGCTTGCCTGCAAAATCACAGCAGCTCTCCCAGCTCTGCTGCCTGATCCTTCTGCCTCCCGGCAAACAGAACAAGCAGGAACAATAGGGTGGCACCACCCACTCCTGGCCACCCCACTGGGTTCCAACAGGCTTCCCCAAATGGGCTGGCACTGAAGCCCACACAGAGGTCACTTCTATGTAACACCCCTTTCTGTTCAACAAATGGAGGGACTGCAGAGAAGGTGGGCAGCTGCGGGAGCTCTCTGGAGACTGTGGGGATTATCCCGGGTGGGAGGTGCCAGTGAGCAGCACCACTGTTTACATCCCCCTCCAACCAGCAAGGTAGCTAGACAATCACCCAAATCCATTTCAGCCCTGAACAAGGGAGCAGAGAGGATCAACAGGCCATTACTATATGCACCTGGCCGAAATCTAAACAAACAAAATTAGTAACAAAATTCAGCAAGTCTCCTGCTGTAGATTTTTCTACAGCAAGCTACTCAGGAATGCTGCGAAGTAACATCAACAAGGACGAGCCTTAACCAGTCCTCGCATGCATTCATACCAGCATGTCCCCCTCAAAGGGACCAATGACACGAGCGTATTCAATGCTCACAAGGATGGGTTACACATTGATTTCAAGTCCCCACAGCAAGCGTGCTGAGTTGTGACACACTGCTCATTATAAGAACTGCTGGTTTCTATTTGGCCCCATGAACACAGCTATGTAAATCTGGACTAATGGTCAGAGGTCTAGAATCAACAATTTGCCTTAGTTTGCCAATATTTTTAAAGGTGTCACTTACTTTTAAAGAGAGGGGAAGGGAGGGAGAAAGAAAGGGAAAGAAACATCAACGTGAGAGAGAAACATCAATGGCTACCTCTCGTAAGCGCCCCGTTAGGAGACTGAACCCACAACCCAGGCAAGTGCCCTGACCAGGAATCGAACCAGCAACCTCTTGATTTACATGACGCCCAACCGAGTCACACCAGTCAAGGCAAGTCATTTTCTTTTAATTGAGGTGAAATTCACAACATAAAATCAATCACTTTAAAGTAAACAATTCCATGGAATTTATTACATTCACAATATTGTGTAACTACCACCTCTATTTCCAAAAGCCATTTGTTTTTTAAAAGGAACAATGATACCACTCTTACCACTTGTGATAGCATAAGGATGGCATACATAACTATTTTAAAAAGTTGGTGACGACACTAGGGCTCTCACTGACCACATACTAGAGACACACACACACACACTACCCACACTCACATGTATACACATGGTCGTCTCCACCAGTGATTCGAAGCGTTGTGGCAGGAATTTTATTTTAAAATACATTGGCTTCCTGGAGTTTCACAACATACTAAATTCAGAAAATAAATTATTAGTCTGCGGATATATTTGATACGAATCTCATCAAAGGATGTCTCATATTCCTTTTATGTAAGTACCAGAAAAGCTCTTAACTTTACAAAGGGAAGAAAGGCTGAAAGAGACTTCCACGTGCCATACCTTATTGGGATAGCTGGCCGCTTGGTCCCCAAGTGAGCTTCAAAGAGGAAGCCTTCCGCAGCGATAAATAAAAACTGTGCAAACGTCACGATGTTCCCGCATCCTGGGTGCTTCCTGTGTGGTGAACAACGAAAAGGCATAAAAAGCCAGGACCAAGGCCACCATGCCTCGTTACCCTGAAAGCTCAGAGCGACAGGGAGAGAGTCCCCTTACACAGTCCCCCTCAGTTTTCATGCCCATGGGCCACAGGCACTAGGCAACGCCCCCACAGAAGAACGCCAAGCCTGCCTCGCCCTGCTGGAGGGTCACTCCGCTACACTCCCTGCTCGAACTGTGACACCACTTTCCTCGTGAACTACAGGAAGTTGGCCGAATGGTCTTTTTGGGATCTGCACTGAACCAAGAGGACTTCAGTGAGGATCCCAGTCAGCTTAGGCAGCAAAGCCCAAGGACAGAAATATGCTCAGGTCTCCTAGAAGTGTTTACAGATCCCGCTGACCAGGAACCCCCAAGACCACTGTCAACCGAAGATTCGTGCCCACTGTTGATGGCAGGGACGTTACCTTTGCTCCCCTGTCGGGGCAAAAACTGGCTCCTGGGATGGGGGAAGATCTTACTATTTTATAAGCATAAAGCACAGATGTACATACAGTACATAAGGGGGTCCTTTTTTGGGTGGGGGAGGGCAAGGAGCAGTAACGGAAAAGTTGAGGACGCTGCTAGGGTATGCTGATCTCCACAACTCTTAACGCACGTGCGTCAGGCACTCAACAGTGTTCGTGAAGTTCCATGGAACCTCTCCGGTGGCCTCTGGAAGGGGCAGGGGACCCTTCACAGGGACCGTGAGGGGAGAATCACGAGCTAGGAGAACTCCTTCTGACGCCCCTCCTGCGGTGCTCTGTGGGAGCTCGTTCCTTTAGGTGTCTGTGGTTTTCTCGAGCTCGCCCCCCATCAGGCTCCGCTGCACCAGCGGAGGGGTTCAAAGTGAGCAGCTATCTGTCTTCCGGAAGCTCCCCGATCTCCCGTATTAGCGACTTTGCCTCCACATGGTGCATTTCACCTTCACCCGGGACATTTACCCAACGCCAGTGACTAGAGATGTAATTATATTACTAAATGTTCATATAATGCTATTTATTATAAACTCCATCCTCCGCTGGTGGCATTGATATTAAATAGCAGTGCCAAGCATGCAAATTCTTAAATATAGCCCTCAGGCGTAAACATAAAGACCTCCAAGTGCAAGCCATGCATTTTTATTTTTGAGATTTTATTTTTTTGATTTCACAGTTTTCTTACTTTATTATCTATTTATTTTTTGTATTTTATTGATTACGCTATTACAGTTGTCCCAATTTTTCCTCTTTTGCCCCCCCTCCACCCAGCGTCCCCCACTCCCTCAGGCAGTCCCCACACCACTGTTCAGGTCCAGGGTCATGGGTATAAGTTCTTTGGCTGCTCCATTTCCTACACTGTACTTTACATCCCCAAGGCGTGACTGCCTATCTGTACTTCTTAATGCCCTCACCTCTTCACCCATTCCCCCACCCCCTCCCATCTGGCAACCATCAAAACACTCTCTGCGTCCATTATTCTGTCTCAGTTCTTCTTGTTTGCTTAGTTTGTTTTTTAGATTCGATTGTTGATAGGTACGCATTTGTTGCCATTTCATCGTTCCTTGTTTTGGTCACCTCCTTGTACAGAGTGAAGCGTACCATCTGAAGCAGAACAGCCGCTACTCTGTAGGATCTCTACTGCCGATGAAGGTTTCCTCGAAAACTACTGCTTTCTATTCAGCTCAGTGACTTCTTTTAGCACTTTTTATGTCAAGGGACGGGGCTCAAGGTTGCGGGAATCCATAAATAATCACGTAAGACATTTACCTCATTCAAGGAGCAATTAAAACCATTAGCCTCAATATGAGCGACAGGAGAAGGAACTTGAGGTGCAGATGATAGTTCCTAGCAGACTCTAGGCAACTCTGAACCGGCTGCTCTTTAAAAACCATGTGCCTGGGGGACCCACCCCCCACCCCAGTGTGGACTGGGCTGGTCTGGGGTAAGGCCCTCGAACCTGCCCTCCTGAAAGCTTCTCCCTTGATTCGGCCGGCCGTGCAGCCAGAGCTGGGAGCCACCAGTGCAGGTCTGGGGGAAAGGCCAGGCGGGGGAGGGGTGTGTGTGTAAGATGCCCAGCTAATTCTTCTGTGCTGACACAGGGTTGAGAACTGCTGTGCTCCGTGGCTACAAGTACACGGTGACATGCAGGTTGCAGCTCTGTCACTTACCCTGGGACAGTGGAAGTTAATTACCCTATCTACATCTGGTTTTCTTATCTTTAAAATGGGAACGGTATCAGCGCCTATCTCACTGGTTTCACTGCAGAGCAAATAAGCCAGGCCCCTAGTGCCTGCTGTGGAGGGAAAAGGCAAAGACTGGAACTCTAGGACCACCAACTCGCAGGACCGTGCGCACCATACCAGCAGGTCTTCTGCTGAAGTCTAGTAACCTTTTAACAGATACCTATACTGACCATTCTCCTCAACTGTAAGACGGAGGTGACCACAATTAGCATTCTAGCGAGGATTCAAGGAGAAAATACACATAAAGTGCCAAGGCACAACTTCGCCCACAAGGGGCTCATGAAGCTTCGTGCTCTCCCTCCCACGTGCTCTTTACCAAAGCCTAGGTCCCTTCGGCTACAGAACAACCGTGGGGCTAGCTGCCAGGAAGCTGTCCGTGTCAGTGAGCCCTGACCCCTGACCCCTGCCCTCAAACGACAATACTGTCCGTCGGGGAGCCACACGTGGGGCATGAGACAGTGAGAAGCCAGTGCCACAGAGGGCTGGTCAGGGGGCGGTGCTCCTACTCTGGGCACAGCGTCCGGCCCTCACGAAAGCCCCTGAATGAACGTGGGGACGCCTCACTGGAAGCGACCGCGATCTAGAATATTAAAATTGTACGAAAGAAAGAAAATTTTTTTCAAAAAACGATTCACCTTGCAAGTGTATTCTCCATACTGTTTTTAAACGGCATCATAATTACTGGTAATTTTATCTTTATTTTTAGGGAGGCAGGTATTATTACACCCATTTCACTGCTATAGACACCCAGGGCCACGTGGCACCGAGTCAGGTAAACCCCCAGGGTCACGTGGCAAATAAATGGTGTTCGCAGACCCCGTCATCACCTGTATTATTATCCACACAGGGCGGTGGGGGGGGGGGTGTATTTAGTGTATTTGGAGTCGTGCAGCATCACCGTTACGTAATTTTTGCACACCTCCGAAAGAAACTCCACACGCATTGGGAGTCACTTCCAATCGTCCCCTTGACAACGCTAATCTACTTTCTCTATTTCCATAGGACTTTTCCAAAGAGATTTCATTTATTTAGTTTTAGAAAGAGGAGAGAAACACTGAAAAGTTAGAGAAACATCGATCGGCTGCCTCTCACCTGCCCCCTCCGAGGACCTGGCCCTCCACCCAGGCCTGTGCCCTGACCAGGAACCGAACCGTGACCTTTCCATCGGCAGGACGGCGCTCAATCCACTGAGCCACACCGCCCACGGCTCTGTTTCCATAGGATTTTTAAATATCCCTAATGCACTTGCATCATTCAATTTTTAAAAAATCAATTTACAGAGCTTTGTAGGAACACACTGTTATAGAGAGAGACACACTTATACATCACTAACTGCAAACGGTTTCTCTGACTTTGCATTCTCTTTAGCAAGAATCCAAATTTTTTTTTTAAAAAAAAGCAACTCTGAAGAGAAAGAATTGGACAGATAGTGTAGACCTTTTGTTATCTCTTATTCTTTTCTATTAGATTCAGCATTAGGCACGTGACTGAAATAAAAAAGGGAAAATAAACGTTCCGGGTTGTTTCCTCCCGGAAGACACGAGACACCTTGCCCACCCAGTCAGCTGACGCAGATCCCCCAGGGCTGTGACTTCACAGCTGCTCCTCACCCGCACTGTGCTTCGTATTCTATTTTAGATCCCAACTCCAGGGATGAACATCAGAAAGAGACACCTACAGCGGTTTTCCAGTTTGGGGAAAGTGATTATAAATGGCTGCTTCTCCCTGCAAGTCGCTTTCGCATTTGCATTTACACTAATAGTGCGGTCCGCCTGCCACTTCTTAGGGCGCCCGAGGTCCCAAGGAAGCCATATAAAAAGCACAGTTCCTGCTCTATAAAAAACTTACGAGCTGTGGTGTCCCAAGACCAAGTCCCAAATCCCGAGGCCAAAACTGGAAAGACCTTTAAAGACCATCCAGTCCAACCAGCTCTTAGGTCACTGATCTGTCACGTGACAAGTTGTGAGTTGCCCGAGCAAATCAGGAAAAAGCTGCTACTCAGTCTGGCGTACCATCCCTTAAATCAATGAATATACCCCTCGCCATCTTATGGAAACCCATTCCAGATTTATGGGTCTTCTGTAAGTAAAATTCCAGATTTACATAAAAAGGTAAATGAAGGACGATTATTTACAAATTATTTCAAAGTTCTAAATAGACACTCCCATAATGTGTGACAACATTTCTGTACAAGTAAAGTTAATTTAGCCACAACATCCCAGGAAAACATTTCTGTACGAGTCAAGTTAGATTTAGCCACAACGTCCCAGGAACAAATTCATAAGACAAGATATACCTGTACTGAGATAAAAGTTTTGAAGAGGAAGCCCACTGTGAGTGTGCCTCAGGCTTTGCACGTGAATCTCATTTAATCCTTCAAAACCACGAGAGGCTGGTCTAACCATGCCCCCCCTTTCACGGTCGAGAAAACAGACTCCAGGAAATCAAGTAATTTAGGCAAGGGCTCGTAACTAGTGAAGAGTGCCTTCAGCTGCTACCATAACTGGCCTCACACAGCCTTTGACAAGATTTAATTTAATGCACAGGTGGCAAACACAAGGCCCGTGGGCTGAATCTGGCCCTCCACCTTGTTTTACCCGCCCCGGCACCTGGTTTCTACCTGGCGGCAGTGCCGAGCTCTTGCTTAACTGTTCAGTAGTTACATTTATACAGACCTAAAATTACACCCGGCCCTTTGAGGGCAACCACGAGGCTGAGGTGGCTCCCGGTGAAAATGAGTTTGACACCCCTGATTTAATAGCATATTCCAAAACAAATATTACACCTTTATTTGGCTGGCCTGACTTTATCACTTTTTCATATTTTAAAATCAATTTTCAAAGTAACTTTCCTTTGAAATGTACCAGCTTACAGCAGGACCTATTTTTTTCCAGATCCCTCACCACCTACTCAAGAATGACAAATGACAGATCTTGATCAACATTTTCTGCATAACAAAATTTCGAGCTCGGTAACTGCAAAAATTAACCCCACACAGAGTTCACCTTAAATAAACTGGTTGCTTCAGAATGACTTAATCAGTGGTATCAGGAAAATAAAATACATTTCTAGCAGGTACCACATGAGGAACTGGGTAAGCGAAACCTATAGGCCGCTCAGGTTCAAAATGAAGAGGGAGGTTGAAAACGGTATTGGACGAGGAGTTCAGATACCCTGGATTCCAGGTCTGCCTCTGCCACTTACAAGCAGTAAAAGAGCCTTTAACTTCCTAGGACCTGCTTCATTTTCGGTAAAACAGAAATTATAACTCTTGACCTATCTTGTACACAGGTTGCTCCAATAGTCACGGGAGATAAAGTGTAGACTCAGAAACACAGTGGTGGAGAGCACCACGGATGGCATTTTACAGCAGGAAAAAGGAGGCCCAGAGACGCTGAATGATTCGAAAAGGTCACACGATGGGGGTATGGCAAAGCCAAAAACGAAGTTCATCATTTTGAGACTTTTAGTACGGAGGCTGTTCCAGGACACCTGCTGCCTTTCCTGTAGCAGTTACTACTCACTGAGTTTTGCACATTACCCAACATTATCTGCATACCATCTCAATAAAACAAACCCAGTCTCCCTTTGGTAATGTTCCCAGCCATTCTGTTCTTCTTTTTTCTTTTCCTTTTTTTGAAGGAACATTGGTTTATAACATTATATAAATTGTGGTGTGCAACTAGAATTTGACATGGTTATAAAACCCCATGCTCACTGCCAAAAGTCGAGCTACCATTCATCACCCCCTTGACCTGTTTTGCCCTCCCTCCACCCCCCATTATTAAACTGAATCTATTGGGGTTACACTGGTTAATGATACCATACTGGTTTCAAGTGTACAACTCAATAAAACATCTGCATACTGCATCATGCGCTCACCACCCAAAAGTCAATTCCTCTTCTGTCCCCATTTATCCCCCAACTTTGCCCACCTCCCCCTCCCCCACTCCCCTTTCCCTCTGGCTATCACCATACAGTTGTCCAGGGCTATTGTCAAATATGTGTACTTTATTTTCTTAACCCTTTCACTTTTTTTCACCCAACCCTCCAAGCCCCCACCCCTCTGACAGCTGTCACTGTTCTATGTATCTATGAGGTTCTGTTTCTATTGTTTAACTGTTTTGTTGATTAGATTCCACATATAAGTGACATCATACGGTATTTCTCTTTTTTTTACTGTTCATTTCACTTAGCATAATAATCTCCAGGTCCATCCATGCTGTCCTAAAAGGTAGGATTTTCTTCCTATTTACAACCAAGTAGTTTCCATTGTGTAAATGCTCCACAGCTTTTTTTTTTAATCCACGCCCCTACCCCCAATCTTAGTTTATAAAATCACATCTCGAAACACATGCTTCCCAGCTTAAAGACTAATACGTATGTTAAGTGTGGAAATGTTCTCTTGGGTCGGTAACACGGACCTTACACATAAATAGGAATTGATTCTGCTCCATCACTGAGGGGCAATGTTTGGGCCAAGTCAAGTGCTCATGCCCGCCTGCCTATAAGGGTAATAAAAACTGCTGTGCGGGCCACTTGAATACACATAAAACTTTCTTTGCAGCGTGTACAAAATCAGGCTGCCTTAGCCTTATAAGTCGAAAAGCTTTGCTCAAGTCAAACGTGGCATTATTACCAGAAAGGGAAAAAAAAGCTGAAGAAACCTAGCCACGAGTTCCCCGGTCACCTGGGGCCAGTCACGTGAGAAATTCTCCAGATTTAAACCCCCCAGTGCGTGTAGAAGTGTTGACGACAGCAACACCCAGAGTGTTCCCTCCGCGGGATGCCGTGAAACTACTGGGCGGGAAAACGGACGGTGCGCAGGACGAAGGAGTGGTCGACTCCGCAGGGTCCCAGGCAGCGGAGAGCCCAGCCGCTAGGGCTCGGCCGTCCCACCCGGGCTTCCGCCCTGGCGTGGTGGGGGTGCGGGGGGGGGGGAGCGCGAGGGGAAGAACACAAGGGGACGCCTTTCCTCCGGCTTTCTCAGTGCACCTCCGGGAACCGGGCGCGGCCCGCGGGGTCACTCACCTGACCAAGAGCTCTAGGAAGATCACGTTACTGCAGCAGCCTGCGAAAACCAGGCCCACCGCGCAGAGCGGGCGCATGCCGGTGCAAGAGAAGGGGGGCGAGCGCGCAGAGGAAGCGCCTGCCTATATCACTACCCCAGGTAGCCGAGTTGCTGCCTCGGCCGTGGCACAGAACATCGCCACCTCCCCGGAGCGGAACTCTTCCCCGGGGCTGCTGCACTCTCCCCTTCCCCAGCGACCGCCACTAACGCTGCGGCCCGAGAAGCTGTAGTTCGCGGTCAGCCCCGGCCCCATTCATCCGAGGGGGCGTCCTAGGCCCGGCCAGACTACATATCCCAGCAGGCCGCGCGCCCTTACGTCAGCCTGGGACGTGTCCCGCTTCTGCTGGGCAGCCATACCAAAGAGAGGAGGGGCGTGGTGACCGTCCTGCCCCGTGCGATAGGAAGCCGCGAGGTTCGCTGGGAAGTGAAGTTCCAACCTTGTCGATGTTTCTTAGGTTTCCAAGGACTCAAAGGGATTCGTGCACCACTATCTCAACAAACACAGCTGGTGGCACTAGCGCTACAGATCTGTGATTTAGCGCTGGGGGCATTGTGGCATCTGAAACAATTCTGAGTTGAGTGAAAGTAGAATTTCCTCTGAACGTACTTTTCTACCTTTTGAAAGGAACACTGTACTCAGAAGTTTCTGGGATTGAATCTTTGCTCAACTACTAATCAGCCCTGCTATCTCAAGCAACTTCTTTGAGCCTTAGACTCATCATTGGTAAAAGTGGGAGCAGTAATGCCAGTCTTACTGCTTATTGTGAGGGTTACAAGCTATGATCACCTGGGGATCTTGTTAAAATGTGGATTCTGATTCACTGCGAGCTGCAGTTTGCCCTGAGATTCTGCATTTCTAACAAGTTCCTGGGTGCTGGCGATGCTGAAAGAGCAGACACCTATAAAACAGTTGACGCTGGAGATTTCTGTACCCCACCCCTCCCACTGACTCAGGAGCCTCCTGCCACCCAACTTTTCCTTAGTCTCCTCCTTCCCCTTAGCCTACAACCATGCTCAAACTAATTTATCTTGCTCCTTCACTTCACCACCAAATATCTTTAAAGGGTAATCTAAGTTCATAGTCTTTGCTTTTACACTCAGATCAAAGCCAGATTTTCAAAAATAGTATCATTTAGAGTTCTCCTGACTTCTTAATTGTCAAAACCATATACGGCAGGTGCTTGATTTATGTTCATTCAACACCATTTAGTTGTAATGTTGATGGATGCCCTTAGAACTTAACTCTGGTTTTTATCAATTAGCCTGTGGCAAAATAGTTTTCAGTGTTTCACTTAAAGTCTTCGTTTCCAAGAACCTATCCATGATGTTGTGAGAATTTACTGTACCATAGTCTTACTTGACCTTGCAAATAGCTTTTTACAATAAAAATTCAATTCTCCTGATATTCTCTTGTCCTGCTGTTTATAAGACTCGATACTTCTCTTCTCTGACTTACCGTTTTCAGTTCTTTGCCCTCCTCTGCTCACTGAATTCCCCTCTAAAGTTCCATCGTTTGTCCTGAGATTTATTGCCCTGAATCCATTCTGTTGGTGATCTCCTCTCCATGACGTCAACCATCACCATGAAACTGATCCTGCGTGTATGTATATGTACAGCCCCACTCTCCCTCCTGTCTTATAAGTTGACGTTTCCAACTGCATATTTGACATCTCCAATAATGTAATGTGAGGAAGGAAACTTTCTGCTCACAAAAGCTTTCCGTGTGGAGCTTTTCAATGCACCCTTCACAGCTCCCTCCTGCATATCTCCAGCACCCCATCCGTACCCAAACCACTCCAGAAATCAGGGTGCATTGCGGTTATCTGTTTTCACGTCAGTCTCCCTCCACCCCTTCAAAGACAGGAGCCAAGAATAACTAATTCATCTCTAGATCCTTAGCATTAACTACAGTGACTAGTATGTTATATGGACCTTTTTTGTTGTTAAATCAATGAATGAACTTGACTTCTTATTTGAGTAAAATAATTCTCACCTCATAAATTCAATAAATATGTAAATTTTATCCCAATGAACTTAAAATATGCAAACAGCAAAAATGCACCGTGCAATGAATTTTCATAAGCAATGACAGAACCAGGACCCCGGCTAGGAAACAGAACATTACCAGCATCTCAGAAGCTCCCCACGCCCCCTTCCAATCACAAATCCCCTCTCGGAATAACTACTTTTCTCACTTTCTAGCACCAGAGGTTAGTCTTGCCTGTTTGGGGACTTGACATGCATGGAATTGTACAGAATATTTTCTTTGGTTTCTGCTTCTTTCATTCAACATTATGTTTGTCAGTTCATCTGTGTCACTGCGTGTGTTTGCAATTCATTTATTGTCATTGCTGTATAGCAGTCCCTTGTACGAATATACCACCATTTATTTGTCTCTTTTCCTGGTGATGGAGAGTTTTGTCTATTATAAATAGTGCTACCAGGAAACTTCTTGTACATAGCTCTTGGTGAACATAAATACACATTTCTGTTGAATATTGGTATATTAATCAAGGTCCAGCCAGAAAACAGAAATCACCAGTAATTTGAACAGGGAAAGTTTCATATAAAGAGCTATTAATTAGTAACAGAGGATTAGTTACCATGAGGGGCTAAGCAACTCCCAAGATTACAGGGAGAGCAGATATAAGGAGCAGCCACCGCCCAGGACTGCGACAGACCAAGGAAGTAACAACTTGGAAAGAGGGTCTTCTCCCCTGAAAATGGAGACTCAGGTCTTACTGAAGGTTTGGCTGTAGCCATCTGGCTAGCAGAGAAGTTCAGTGAGGCGCTGAGAAAACTCTCTATGAGCTGCCTCTGTGGTCCAGCTGGAACATGGGCCAATTTCTCCGGAAGCTGCTGGTGGGGCATTGTACTCTCTAGGAAGTTGGCTGGGGCTCTGGCAGAACCTGCTGGTGACCACCTGTAAGGGTGCTGCTGAACTCACGCAGGTGAGTGCCGAAGCATAACACGCCACAACCAAGAAGACACGCCGCCCCCTCCTATCCGGCTCCTGCAGCGCCCTCCCTGGCGGAGCTCGGCATCACAAGCAGGGCCGAGAAGAGTGGATTTGGAGCCGAAAGGCTGTAAATGGACGACTGGAACGCCCTGGGTTTTTTTCGGGGGTTATTTCAACTTTAGTAGTATAATTGTTTCATCATAAAACCCAAGTTATGAAGTACAGGCATGGCTTCATCTCCTACACCTTTGTCTTCGTTTTCCTTTACCTGAGTTCCAACTTCTAGCATCTTTGAGTGAATAGCATCTTCTTTTTTTTTTTTTTAAAGATTTTATTTATTTATCTTTAGAGGGGAAGGGAAAGAGAGGAGAGAAAGGAGAGAAGGAGAGAAATATCAATGTGTGGTTGCCTCTCATGGGTCCCCTGCTGGGAACTGGCCTGCAACCCAGGCATGTGCCCTGACTGGGAATCGAACCGCGATTTTTTGGTTCACAGGCCCGCGCTCAATCCACTGAGCTACACCAGCCAGGGCTTGAATAGCATCTTCTTAGACAGCAGCTGGGCACACCCTGTTTAAACCTTTGCACAATCCTCTTCCTTTGTGAGAAAGGACCTATTGCTCTGCGAGAGTTCATCACATTTGCCCCCAGGTTGCAGTGGCCAAGGTTTTTCTTCTTCTGTTTCCAGCCACTCAGACATATTTTGCATCATTTATAAAATCCGCTTAATCAAATTGTTGACCAAAAACTTAAGAGAGGTGACTCCTAAGGGAGACTGCCTGACAAGTGTCCTCACGTGGACGGTCCCCCAGAGATTTGTCATTTGGTTTTTTTTAAAACTTGTTTTCCCCGTGTATTACATGAGGATGATTTTTTCCTCTCCGTATCACATAAATCTTGAGGCGCTTAGCACTGTGCACAGTAACTGTACTTAAAGTACGTGTAAAGCCAAAATATTGTTGTTGCTTGTTTCGTAAGTCAGATTCAAGCAGCGCCCCAGTGTACTGATAGGCTTACATAATCTAGCTTCTTCAAGGATGTCACTAAAAGACAGATTTTCTTTCTCAGAGTACTATAGTTTAGGCACATAGAGTTTGGGCTTAGGAAGGAAATCTTCTCCACCAGAATGTTAGTGGCACAAGGTCACGGACTTCAGCCATGGTATCCTCCACATTTAGGTGGCATCGGGCTGTAGTAAATGGTCAGTGAGCAATGGTAGGACAGTAGAAGGAAGGACAGACAGAGGGGTTGCGGGGCAGGAGGAGGAAGGAGCACCGTTAGCAAAAGCAGCTCCCTTTTTAGGGGGCCTCATACATGGGCCAGAGAGGGGCTGCAGACGGCCCCTGGCCTGGGAGAACGTGCAGAGCGGAACAGCGCCCAAAGGAGCAGCCCTCGGGGCCCAGGCCTGGACGCAGGAACCCCGTGCTTGCCCCACGGGCCTCGCGGTTCCCGTCACGGCTGCTCAGCTGACGTTTGTCAAATCGAGTGACTGAATCGAGGTGGCAAATGGAAATGACTCTGAGGCAGCAGACGCTGTTATAGCGCGTACCTTTGGAAAAAGGACAATGCCAGAGAACCGAGTTTCTACACCAAGTGTGACGTGTCCCAAAGTTACTGGTTTCACTCCCTGCTCCCCGCCAGAACTGAAAATATGTTCAGGGAGGAAAAAACCACGAGATCGGTTAATTTTAATTTTCTTACACTGGTTCTGTCACCACTTTCCTGTCTCCGGGATTAGGCGTATGTGAAGATGTCACTCACCCACGTACCAAAACACGCTTTGATCTGTTCCAGAGGGTGACTGCTTCCGTTCATAAATGCCTCCACGGGTAGCTCATCTGCCCCTCCATCCGCTATGGGGCAGAAAGGGGTTATTATGCACAGGAAAACAATCCGAGGGTCAAAAAGGTTAAATGTATTTCCTAAGGCCCGCAAATTTGAACGCACGTGGGACCAGGCAGGTGAGGTAAATGTGGGACAGTGATTGCAAAGCCCAGGTGTTTCGTTGGGGGATTGGAAAGTGTAAGCTCCATTTGGATATTTTCAAATTCACGTTAAAAATAATATTTTTAATTGTGTGACATACACATAACAAAATCTACCATCGCAACCATGTTTAAGTGTACAGTTTAGTGGCATTAAAGGCATTTATTTGCATTGCTGTGCGACCATCGCCACTGTCCAGCCCCAGAACTCTTTCCATCTCGCAAAACTGAAACTCTGTCCCTTTAAATGATCACTCATCCTTCTCTCCTCCTCCAGCCCCGGTAAACCAGCGTTCTGATTCAGTGTCTATGGATCTGACGGCTCTAGATACCTCGCGTAAGCAGAATCCTGCAGTAGTGAGTATGTTTGTGGCTCATTTCACTCAGCATGATGTCCGCAAGGTTCATCAGTGGTGTAGCTTGGGTCACAACTGACTTTCTTGCCAAGGATGAACAATATTCCATGTGTACCATGCTTTCTTTATCCGTTCATCCATCAAGGAACACTGGTGCTGCTTCCACCCCTTGACGTTGTAAGTAATCCTACACAAGCGTGGGTGCACAGATATTTCTCTGAGACCCTGCTTTCAGTGCTCCCGAAATATCCAGAGTGCATTGCTGGGTCGTGTGATTCTGTGTTGAACTCTTTGAGGAATCATCATACTGTTTTCTACAGCTGCCACACCATTTTATATCTTTACCAACAGTTCACAAGGGTTCCCTTTCCTCCATATCCTCACCAACACTTGTTATTTTCTGTTTTTTTTAAATAGTTGCCACCCTAATGGGTGTGAAGTGGTACCCCATTGTGGTGTTGATTGGTTGGCATTTCCCAAATGATGAGTGATGTTGAGCATCTTGTAATGTGCTCACCGGCCCTTCATCTGTAAACTGTTTTTGGAGAACCGTCTATTGAAGGTCTTTGCATTGGCCACTTTAAAGCGTGGAGCACACCAATCTCTGAGCCAGATGCTTTCCGTAGGCCTCTGTCACACCCTAAGTGACAGAGCCAGGCAAGGGAGGAGGCTGCCCTAGAGCAGCCCTCCTTTGACACTTGCTCTGTCTGGACCACCGTCTTACCCCAACATGTTTCCTTCGGGACTGGTGACACTGTTTTCATTTTCTTAATTAAAAAAATTTGTAAATTTTTTTTACATTTGTAATACATGCAAAAGTTAGAAAATTCAAAAGGCACAAAGGCTATCTGTGTAAAATAACTTTCTTTTCCCTCCTGAACCCCAGCCACCCAGCACCCCTGCTATGGGACCACCGTTGTCACCAATGTTTTGTGGATTCTCTATTCACAAAATATGTAGCTTTCTTTCACTCTGGTACTATTTTTTCCCCTTAGCAATTTATCTTGGAGAATGTTTCAGAGTAGTGCTGGCTTGTTCTTTTCAATGGCTGCGTAGCATTCTATCTATAAATGCGCCGGCTTTGACTTCATTGGCCCCTGTAGGATCATCAGATCGTTTCCAGTGTTACAAGCAGTGCTGCACCGAATATCCATGGCCCGCGTTTCTGAGTAAGTCAAACAGATGGACAATTGGCCTTGACTTCAGCTATGAAACAGTCAAATCAACAGACCCGCTCATGTTTTAGATTCAAGACTGTAGCATTATTAGTGCCACGCTCTTACAGGACTCCCATAGCTAAGGATTCTCCTTCCTAAACCTTCTTTCTAGAACCAGATAGTTAAAAGAGAGACCAGAATAGATACTTTAATACTTATACAAGACAAAATATTATATATTATACCTCAAGCATTCTCTGAAGACTATGGCCTCTTCGATCGACAATCACCAGGAAGTCAGTGGTAATGCCACAAGGGTAAGATTCCTACTAAGCAAAAATGTCCACTTAACACGTCAATTTCAGAACTGAAAATTGTACTGAAATAATTTTGAATGGAAACCTTCATGTAAGTTCCCTGCTTGAGCTTGTGCACTCGACAACATTGCCGTGCGGTGATTCTTATGGAGTCACCGGATGAACCCCTGCCTCAGTGCCCTGATACTAAAGGGCTCCCAATTCCTGCAGGAAATGGGCTGGCTGCGTTGAAAGCTGATCGGTGCTCTTCCAGCGCCCTCTAGTGTCCTGTGCTCAACCTGGGCTATCACTTAACACTGTGGAGATTGTTTCATTCCCTCCTGCCCCCGCCACACCCTACACTCTGTGCCGGCAAGGATGATGCTCTGGTCACTTTTGTGTGCCGAGCTCCCAACAGCCATGCCCCGCCTACAGTAGTCACCGTGAGCATTTGTTGAGTGAATGAATTATTGAATAAGCGAACGAAGGAGTGAGTGAATAGATTCCTGTGTTCCTTTCTTGAGCTCTGCCTGCTTTTTACAGTTTTAATTGTGTCTTCTTTCCCACTGCTGTTCGCTTTACACGCAGAAGGTTGGCCTTTGCCTATGGTCCCTTCCAACTCTTTATAACTGGAGAAACCCGACTGACTGGGCACGTGATTGGATTTAAAAGCAAATATAAGGAATGGAGAGTTCTCTTTGGTTTAAGTGTATAGTTTTAGTGCGTAATCTTTCTGAGAAGTGTTTTGAAAATTCAAAGACATTTAGTTTCCCTTCTGGTTCTTGAGTTCTAAATATGGTTGTCAGTTAGTTGGTTACTAGGTTACAGAATCCTTGCTGTTTGGGAAGGCTACAATTCATTAGGGGTTGAATTAGGTGGTCAGCACAGTGCTAGGAAGTGGGAGACAATATACGACGAGGTTTGCACGTGATAAGGCTTAATCCATATGGGTTGATTGATAAAGGAAAAGTGTAGGGCATGGTCCCCTGCCCTCAGTAATAATAGCTAATATTTGAAGCACTTTACTCAAATATTCTAATTTAATTTTCACAAAAATCTAACGAGATAGGAACTGTTATGATTTCCATTTTATGGGAGGAAATTGAGGCTTAGAGAGATTAGGAGATCTTTCCACGGCGGTATCAAGTTCTGAGCTTGGCGAACATCAGATGCAACTGATACTGGAGGCTGCAGTCATAACCGCTCTGCTCCGTCGACCCAGGAGATTGTCCGTTTCCTCAGAGAAGCAAGACAACCCCAGGGAACCACCAGGACTTCTGCATACACTCCAGCTCGCCATCTGGCCTCTGGGATCTCCTTTGATCATCCACCACTCTTTCCTGGGCCAACTGCTCTGCAGCCACGCTGAACTACTTGCTGTTTCTGCAAAATCTGAGCACAGACCTGCCCCGGGGCCTTTGCACTTCCAGTCCCATGCCTGGAACACTCTTCCTCCGTGCACACCCGTGGCCCTTTCCCTCATTCCACTCCGTTCTGCGCTTAAATGTTTCTTCCTCCGAGAGACGTTTCCTGACCACTGGATCTAAATAACATCCCCTGACATTCCATCTGGCCGCACCCTGCTTTATTTTCTTTATTTTACCAATACCTAACATGATATTGATGATCTTTTCATAGATTTATTTTTAGTATTTTGCGTGTCTCCCACTAGGTAGTAGACTCCAGGAAGCCAGGGACTTGGAGTGGGTCTCCTGCAACAAGAACTGTGTCTGGCACATAACAACACCTGTCGAATACAGGAGTCACTCTATCAATTGTCGGCATCCTTTAAAATGAAGGACAAGTACTGAACAGCAGTCTGTGCTGGGCACCTGCCAGATGTTTTACAATGTGTTGTAGTGTCTCCTGTATTACTTTGCCACACCCCTATGAGAGAGGCATGTTTTCTCTTCATGTTATAGACACAGAAAAGGAAGCTGAGATCAGAGAGGCTGGAGAACCTGCTCTTGGCCAGTTAGTGGCTGAGCTGGGATGTGGACATGCTCTTCCCCACTTTGGATCATGTCCTTGGTGCTTATTTTTCTTGCAGAACTGCTCGCCAAAGCCCTCGGTGGTAAGTAGTTGTGCTTCCATTTGCTGTGATGGTCTTTCAGCAAGTTCTGCAAGCAGGGTGCTTTACCGGTGCTGCTCTGATAGCTGGAAGGTGCATCGCTCACATGTGTGGAAAGTGAGGAGGCCATCCCTGATCTCCTTCTGGAGAATCGTCATATTCTGGATGTGGACCTGGTCGATCCCACTTTAATAAACCTGTGCCATTCTGGCCCCAGGCAGAACACAGGAGCCCCTACTACCCAGGAAACCCCAGAGCCTGCGCACCCAGTGGACAGCTACAGACCACATCGGAGCATCACCACCCTGCCCCTGCACAGCTGATCCTCCAAGGAGGGCAGAGGTTCATGGTCAGTGGTCACAGCCGCTGCCTGTGACCTGGGTAAATCCCTCCCGTTGACTTCCCATCAGCCATCCAGGCTCTACTACAAGAGGAGGGAGTACTCAGCCCACACAAAGGGTGATAGGGCAGGCTGTGCCACTGGACCCTATAGGACACCCACTACATTACACCACACTACTAAGACAGGAAGTCATAGCAGCTCTCCTTAATACATAGAAACAAACACAGGGAGGCTGCCAAAATGAGGAGACAAAGAAACATGTTCCAAATAAAGGAACAGATCCAAACTCCAGAAAAAGAACTAAACAAAATGGAGACAGGCAATCCATCAGGTGCAGAGTTCAAAACACTGGTTATAAGGATGCTCAGGGAACTTAGTGAGGATCTCAGTAGGTCACATAAAGAAGACCCAGTCATAAACAAAGGATACATTAATCAAAATAAAGAACAATTTACAGGGAAACAACAGTAGAGTGGATGAAGCCAAGAATCCAGTTAATGATTTGGAACATAAGGAAGCAAAAAACAATCAATCAGAACAATAATAATTTTAAAAAAGGAATCCAAAAAAATGAGGATACTGTCAGCAGCCTCTGGGACAACTTCAAGAGGTCCAACATTCACATCATAGAGGTGTCAGAAAGAGAAGAGAAAGACCAATAAATTGGAAATCTATTTGAAAAAATAATGAAAAAAAACCTTCCCCTAATTTGTGAAGGAAATAGACATGCAAGTCCAGGAAGCACAGAGAGTCCCAAACAAGATGGATACAAAGAGACCTGCTCCAAAACACATCATAATTAAAATGCCAAAGGTTAAATATAAAGAGACTCTTAAAAGCAGCAAGAGGAAGGAAGTTAGTTACTTACAAGGGAGTTCCCATAAGACTGTCAGCTGATTTCTCAAAAGAAAATTTGCAGGCTAGAAGGGATTGGCAAGAAAACTGTTGAAAAGCAGGGACCTACAGCCAAGATTGCTCTACCCAGCAAAGCCATCATTTAGAATTGAAGGGCAGATAAAGAGCTTCTCTCATAAAAAAAAAAACAACACTAAACTAAAGGAGTTCATTATCACCAAACCGTTATTATATGAAATGTTAAAGGGACTTATTTAAGAAAAAGAACATCAAAACTATGAGTAATAAAATGGCAATAAATAGATATCTGGAAAAAAACTGAGCCAACAAGAAGAACATAGACTGAATCGTGGATATGGAGAGTGTGTTGGTGGTTACCAGATGGGAGGGGGTGGGGGAATGGGTGAAGAGGTGAGGGGATTAAGAAGTACAGATAGGCAGTCACAGAATAGCCACAGGGATGTAAAGTACAGTGTAGGAAATGGAGCAGCCAGAGAACCTATACCCATGACCCATGGCCAGTGGTGTGGGGACTGCCTGAGGGAGTGGGGGGTACTGGGTGGAGGGAGCAAAAGGGGAAAAAGTGGGACAACTGTAATAGCATAATCAATAAAATAATTTATTTAAAAGAAAATCTACCCCATTCTTGGGGGAAGAGATGAGGGAAGGCAGCTCTTTCACACGAAACCCAAACACCTCAGAATGAACAGGAATTCTATTTCCCATGAGGCACCATTGTGGTGATCTGGGTTTTTGTTACAAATAAAAGTTTTGACATTTCTTTATTAGCAAGCCCTGTAACAATGCAACCGCTCTTTTTGTCATTGTAATCGAGTCAGCATTGGTTTCCCATCCCAGGCTCCCAGCACCCACAATTTCATGAAATGGTATGGGAGTGTTACAGAGGAGCGTGGGCGGATTTGAAAAGAGAGATTCTAGTGTGTGCAGCGTTGAGCGTGTGGTGGTGACAGCTGAGGAAGGGGAGCCACAGCACACCCTGAGATGACAGGTGTCGCCGAGGCAGCCGGGGGGCGGGGGGTTGGGGGGCCCAAGGAACTGCTGTGTATGAGAAACTCCTTGGCTACAGGCAAGGTGGGCCATCCTTAGAGATGCATGAGGTGGACCTCGTTACCTGCCATTCGCAGTTACCCCAAAATGAAATAGAAACTCAGAGAGGCAGAGAGGCTGACAGTTAATCCAAGTTCATGTACCTAAGATTCACTTCTCTGCTTAAAGACCTTCATTGATCTCCTGGATCTGTGCAGACAAAAAAAATCCAAACTTCCTTCCAGGGCCCTTGGCCCTATCTTCCCACTTGTACACCCATAATCACTTGCACGGGGACCTCGGTTATGAGAACCACCCAGGCCTCCCTGTGCACGAGTGTGACAACCTCTGTCCTGCCTTCCTACACGGTGCCTGTCATTTCCGTCTGCAATGCCCTCCCTTCCCAGCTGGCAATGTCGGCTCATTTCTTCAGTTCTGCTCAGGTAGGGCCTCATCTTCTAGGACGTTCCCTGATTTCATCCCGAGCCGGGGCTCTCTAAAGCTCCTGTAGCACCCCATGCTTCGTGCACTCTCCACAGCACTGCTCACATCCGACCACTAGTCGCTTCCATACCAACACTCCTCAGCGGCTACCCATTGCCCACAGGCAAGGTCTAGCACATGGCGTGGAACATTTTGAGCATCAAATGGACCTATAGCCCCCATTTTGAGCATCAAATGGACCTATAGCCCCCTTGCTGTGAACCCCAACCTTTTCTCCTAGAACCATATTGTCTAATTTGGAAGCCACTAGCCCCACGTGGCTATTTAAATTTAAAATATTAAAATTAAGTAAAATGAAAAATTGAGCTTTTTAGTCACATTAGCCACATTGGAAGTGCTCAGCAGAAACATGTGGCTGGTGGCTACCATGTTGGATGGGTTTCTAGAACATTCCCATCATCACAGGAAGATCTAGGGACAGCGCTGTTGTAGAGCCCCAACCCCACTTCTTTGTCACCCCTGTGCCTCTGTTGTGTTGGCCTTCCCGCCCGGACCGCCCTTTCCATTCTCATTCTCCTGCATAAATACAATGTGTCTCCCTGTATAAGCTCAGGCATTACATCTTCCAGCAACCTTTCCATGCATCCCGAATGGGCTGCGTGCTCCTCCTTGGGTTCTTGTAGCTTCCTCTGCCTACCTCTCTCATAGCACCTGCCTTCTTGGGTGCTGGGTGTACCTGAACTGGGGGGACCTGAAGGTCAAGGACCCTGGGTGTTAACTCATGTATATCTTGCTCTGTTGCCTCTGTTAGGCAGGGCTAATCTTTTTCAGCACCGGATACGTCGTGCCTAGCATACTAATCGATCCACAGTAGATGCTCAATAAATACTTGCTAGGTGAATGAGGGAATGAATGAATGAATGAATGACGCCATGGGCAGCAGGACACATCCTTGGGAGAACCTGGGGCTGTGGACCTTGACATCCCTCTGAACAATAAAGTGTGTTATGAGAACATGTCTCCCTTTTCTTTGTTTTTATTTTTTCTTTACTTTTCAGGGGGTGTTCTCTGTTTATCACAGAATAAAAGGAAAATACCAAAGGTAGCAGGAAAAAAACCACCTGGAGATCACAACCTTCTAGCATCTTCTCATGTAACAGTATTGCTAACGCTCCCTCGATGTCCCTTGAGTCGGTATTCACTGTCCAGTAGTTACATGGTTTGGCACAGTTGTAATTTGCACTCAGAAGAGAGAACCAAGGGCAGCTGGGCAACTGTGCAGAAGGAGCCTTTTCCAACAAATGAACATTTGACCTTAGCCAAAAGGCCGAGAAGAGATTTTTCCCAAGGAATCTGGAGCGAGAACTCTGTGGTTATTCTCTGAGGAGACTCTCTGCAGGCTTGCTACTAGTTTTTTCCAGAAAATGTCCCTTCTCCAGTTCCTGGCCCCAAAAAGATGGTGAGAGGGCAGTTTAGGGGAAAATGGATCGACTCATAAAAACTCTCAGTGGAGCAGCGATGCTTTATCATAGAAAACGGTGCTGTTTATTCCCCATTGTCCCTCCGGACCCCGCGCCCACCCTCCTCTCTCCTGCTCTGAGCCCCGGGAGTCCCCTCCGCGGGACACACCGCTCAGGCTCCTTTGCTCACTGGCTTCCTGCTGAGTCTGATGAATAGAAGGCGCCAGCCAGGAGGTCAGAGGGCAGGACGAGGGAGACATTGGGGTCTCCCTGGGCCATGAGGCAGGCCGTGACTGTGTCTCCCCACAACACCGCCCCTGACAGAGGGCTCCTCGCCCTCGAACAAGCTCCTGCCAGGTCCCACCTCTGACGTTCCTCCTCTGCCCTTCTGTGTTCCTGGCGCTGCTGGTCCCTGCGTGATTCGCATTCTGTCGCTGGGTCTCTTATCCCTGTGGCGAGTTGTCCCGTTATAAAACTCTCTTTATTAACCCTTTGACTGTATCTTCTTTTTCCTTCCGGGATCCTGACAGAGGCAGCATCCACGTCACGCCATCTTCTTTGGGGTCTGGCCGTTTCCCAGCTGAACGTGGCTGTTGATTTTGTCGGCAAGACACTGCAGAGCAAGACTTGGCCAGCCTCGGACAGGGAGGCGGCACAGATCCGTCCTGGTTGTGTGAGCAAAGTTTTACTGGACCCCCGTCGTGCCAAGACGGCAGAGCTGAGTGGTTGGGACAAAGCCTAATGTAGAACTATCTGGCCCTTTCCAGAAAAAGCTGGCTGACCCCGGCTGTAGAATGATACATACAGAGTGGGCAGAAGTAAGTGTACAGTTGTGAGTGTGTGTGAGACACAGAGTGTATTCTTGTGTTATTGTTTATGAATTATCATGTTCTACACAAACAACTGTAAACCCGTACCCACCCCTGTGCCTCCTCTAGACTTACCCCACATTGGGGTTCCCGTCTGTGCCCACAGACTCACGTATTAAAGGCACACAGCCTTTGCACATGCTGACCCCACCCTGACTCTGGTGTTGGTCAGCAAACCTTTCATAGCTCAGGCCACAGCCTCTGGCACCAGACAGACCTGGGTTCAAGTCTCAGCCCTGCCATCTGCTGGTGACCTTGGGCAAGTTTGTAGAATTTTCAAAGCCAACTTCATGTTCTTAATCTATACAAAGGGGCTAATGATGCTACCTCCCACCGGCATCGATTTGTAATGAGAAACGAATAAGATAGGATGTAAAATAATATGATGACATAGGGTCTGGCACACAGAGAATAGTTCGAGTCTGTTAGCGCCAAGCCCTGGGCGAGAGGTGGGAACACAACGGTCCATAAGGCACAGTCTCATGCCTCAGGGAACTCGCAGATATAGTGATGGGGAGAGATGGCTTCACTGCAGAGGTTTCCCCATGCCCAGTTTGGGACTACAGTACAACCTGAACCCTCCCTCTCCAGCCCCCAGTCCTTTAAAAAAAATGTCCTATGTTTATTGATTTTAGAGAAGGAAGAAGGGAGAGAGAAAAAGAAAGAAACATCGATGTGAGAGAGAGCATCAATCACTTGCCTCCCGTGTGCACCCTGACTGGGGATCAAACCAGTAATCTGGGTATGTGCTCCCCCCGGGGAATGAACTCACAACTGTTGGTTGGTACACGGGATGATGTTCCAACCAACTGAGCCACACCGGCCAGTCCTTTCTAAACTCCCAAGGCTGCCCCTTTGAGTCGCAGCTTGGCAACTGCAAAACCTCACGACCTTCGTTATTGGTGCTGTTTTCATCCCACCCGGCGAGAGAGGCTCTCTGCCCCATTAAAGGTGATTTGTGCTCTCTCTATTTGGATGTCAACATTTCAAGGCCACCAACTTTCACTGGTTTTGCATAGAAAGACGCAGCTACTGTACTGTAGAATGTTCTTTACCTTCTATTAACCCGCGACCCCGTGAGTCAGCTGCAGCAGCAGCTTCCATACCATAATCTCATCAGAAAGATCTCAGCTTCCTTATTCTCATTCCATGGGCGCCTCAGTGACAATGCTGAGCTGATGGAAGGGTCTTATGAGTCATGAATATGAATATCATTATTCAAATTACTCTGGTAGATGTCTAAGATAAAAGGAAATGTTTTATTTTGTGTTCATTAAGCACTGGAGGGTATGTTTCCCCGGATGCCGGCTCATTATGCCTGGAACAGTTAATGGGAGTTAAATTCCAACATCACATCAAGGGGGAGAGATGATCTCGTAAGTATTTGGAAACGCCTTTCTCCAAATGGCAGATCAAAGCTAGGTTGTGAACTTCTATGTTGTCTTGCTAATGGATTAGACTAACTGTATATGAGTTTTTTTTCCTCCCTCCAAACACTAAGTTTCCCTACATGGAGATGATGATGGAAGTTTTGGGAGCCTGAGGGATTGTGAGGTCTAACAGCGCTAGCTGCTGTTAGAGGCTTCCCCTCCTGGGGAGAAAAATGGGGGGCTGTACTTGTACCCTTTTACTCATAACATAAGTGAGATGCTTCTGTCCTGCATGAGAGGAGGCTGAGGCCCGGGATGGCCAAGTGACCGACCCCCAATCACACGGCTGATCGGAGAATGAGGCAACAAGCCCCAGACTGTCTGTTTAAAAACACATTCAGATGCACTGTTTTTGGGCCATTTCCCAAATGCCCGTCAGATACCTGCTCTATGACAAATGTGATACACGGGGCCGGGGAGGGCATACGAAACGAGAAGCTACAAAATCGCCAGAGCCGTGCGACTGTTGTGTATGAACTGGTACAAGCTATCCGGTGATGTGCTTCCCCCTTCCATAAACCTGCGGACGAAAAGTTGATTAATCCCAGATCGTGGTGAGGGCGCTGCTCGGCAAGTGCCCTCCATGTGACTCAGGGAAGGAAGGGTCACGCACAGAGGAGAGGAACGTGGTGACAAGGCGCCTGCTGCAGGTTGCACCCTCGGCGTGCTCGGGCGGCGAGATGCACCCCCCCCCCTGTGTCCCACCTCATTGTACAGGAGGCTTCTAGTGCCTTCCGGAAGGAGAGAACCCCCCCGAAAGCTCAGCTCCAGGCAGGTTTTAATACCATTTAAGGCAATATGTCTCCACTGTGGTGGAAATAAAGCCTGCTCTGTCACTAGCACAGATGTGAAGGCGAAAATGACTCCCTGCCTTCTCCACGCCATCTTCCCGTGACTGCTCTGGGCTTTGTCACCGTTCCTCCCAGGACCTGTTTTCTGGGTCCGGGTAACACGTGTGCCGTTCCCCTTTGTGGTGTCTTTGGCTTTTCCTGTCTGGAGTGAAATGTGAGGGCCCAGAAGAAGAGGAAATGGACCAGCTAAGTAGCACTCGCAGAAACAGCCTTCCCTGCGGAGACCCCACCTGGAGGGCTGTGCTCAGAGCCCAGCATCTAATCACCAGCCAGGTGCAGATGAACGGGGTGAGTGCTGGGTGAAAGGCAACCGCAGTGATGAAGGAGGAGCTGGCTTCGTGAAGAAAGATGGAAAGAGCTGAATAAGTAGAACTCCGTACGCGATGATCTGAGGGAACTTGGGGACCATCCGAAGGCTGTAAACAGTCAGCAGAGGAAGAATTACTTTGGTTCGACTTAAGATGTATAACAAAGAGTAATGAAAAGAAATATATAATAATAATGGACTGTAATTTTAAACCTATTCCCACCCCAAGAAGCCTCAAAACATTTTATGGCTCAGTATAATATACACACCACAGTGGGATATATTCAGACTGTAAAGTGGCTTGTAATTTAGCTAATGTTTCTGCAAAAATATTTAGTGAGACGGTAAGGGCACTTTGTGCATAAAGGGTGGGACCCTGGCTTTGATACCTGCCGCCCACCCCCAGGCACAGGGTGGGCGGGGCGTTGCTTTAAGTAAGACGGCTCACGCAGGAATCTGGCCCCTGACCATTTCAGAGGCGCGCACAATCCAAGCCCCATTGTACAGAAAGAGGTTGATGGATCTTCACGGGCAGAGGAATGCAGGTCTCAGAAAACCAGGAGAGGCAGCTACAGCTTCCATCTCAGCACGGTCCCAGGTCGCCAGCTACCTGGGGGTGTCGGCAGGACTGTGGCCAGACCTCCTGTCCAGACCGGGCAACCCTGTGGATGGGGCGGAGTCTCCACCCCTCTCTGGGCCTCAGCTTTCTCAGGCTCCACCTGAGGAAGCGAATCTGTGTCTCTCTGTGATACTGCGGGACGGGTGGGCTTTTGCATTTTCCTGTTCCCTCTGCTTAGAGTCATCTCTCCTCAAGTATCCACATCGCTCACTTCTTCATTTCATTCGGGTTTCTGCTGGAATGCCAAGTTGTTGGAGAGACTGCACCTGCCCAGCCTGTCTAAAATAGGAGTGACCCCCCACTCCATTACCCGCCAGCCCTTGCTCTTCTTTATGTTTTAGGCAAACTTATCAATACCTGAAATTGTGATATGACATGAGATTAGGTTTTTTTTCCTCTCCACTGACTAGAATGTAAGCTCCTTAATGACAGGGACACAGCTGTCCTCTTCCCTGTTGCATCACCAGTGGCATCGAGCTGACTCCCTGGCCACCCACAGTAACCACTCAGTAAATTCACCCAAGTGAGTGTATTTAATGTACCCTGATTGTCTCAGAATAAAGGAACCGTATCGATTTTAATCTCTTAAAATACGTATCCTTTCAATAGCCCCGGATATACTCATGGTCTTCTCTCCAGTTTGCAGATAAGGAAACCGAGGCACAAAACACAACTTGAGAAAACTTGACATGGCAGGAGCCCGATTTAAACCTCCAGCTCCTGAGTTTCCAGACCTTTCTTGGGGCCCTCGGGCATCTCTTGTCAGAGCCCAAATTTTATGTTGATGAGCTGCTTGCCTCCGACATTGTATACACTTGTAGAAAGTCGTAAAGGGACTAGAAAGAAACTCTTCACGCAGAACTGGGTCGGTGTAGAAAATAGTGATCTCATCATAGGGAGTCTACATCTGGGCCAACTCTCCTCTGCCGCGAATTGCAGGGACCCGAGGTCTCGGGCACAGGCTGGCTGCGCAACATACACTTCGGCCGGGTGCAGGCAGAGCTGTTCCAAGGAGCTGCGAGTGCAAGGGGTGCTTTGGCGCTGAGCTTTTTCGGCCTCCCGTTGGGTTCAGGTTCTTCACGGCCGTGTGCGCGGCTGGTCACAGGTTTTTCTTCCTAAATTTTCAACGATTGTCCTTCATTTGCCGTTTGCTGATGCACCGAAAGGATGTGGAGGTTTCTCCACTGCAGTTCCTTTACTGGCTGGTGTCAGATTCACTTTTATTTTGGTCATTAGTGCCTAGTCACTGATGTGCCAGGTGGCAACATGGGGACGTGGAGGTGGGGACAGTCTTTGACAGAGTCCCCACGAGAGCTTCGCGGCAGATTAAGTCACAGAACCACGAGTGATAGCTATTGTGGTCCTGGGAAATGAGGCCATCACGCGCTGTTCTCTGTGTTGGGAGGCTCTGGGACCACTACCAGCAGGGAGATCAGGGGCGATCACCTGTCCAAGGGCAATCCAGGGTGGAGCCCACAGACGCACAACCCACAGGGGCCCGTTGCGAGGTCACGTGACAGATAAAACACTTGGGCCTGGGTTCCCCCACCCCCCCGGCTCCTGGACTCTGCCTTGTGTTTTCAGGGAGTTCAGGCTTTGCTTCATTTTTGCAGAAGGCTTCACTCTGCCCAACAGCTCAGCAAGCGAGGTCCAACCTCTTGGTCTTCCTTATGAACTGCAGGAGAAATGATAAAAAAAACCACGAAGATTCCGGAGCCCACTGACTTGTGTCAATTTGCAATTATTCCTTCTCCGTGAGAGTTGACCCCTGCCCCCAACTCCTCACAGACCCAAGATGCATTTGGGGAAGGTCAAATCAGAAGTACAAGAACAAAAACGCCAGGGGCCAGCGAAGAAGTACTTTTTTTCAAAGCAAGTGTTAATAGAGCCGGCCACCTCAGACTCTGCGCAGGCTTTTCCGACGAGGCAAGTAATGATTAAGTAACCCCTCTTCCTTCTTTTTAATCAAAGATTTTTTTTTTTCGGTCCTTCCCCCGGCAGTGCAGAGAATTCATTAGCTGGGCGAGCAGAGGGAGCTCATTTGGGCACTGCGCTTTAGAAAGGAAGGAATTAGGTTCATTTGCTGTCTGATTCTACCTTTTGTGAAACAAAAAAAAAAAAAATCACACAGAGCGATTTATTCTGGCTTCCGCAACGGTGAACAATAGCGTTGCCTGTGCGATTGTTCTGTGTGGTTTGGGCACAGGGGCCCTCAGTGGGTGGACTTCAACCGCGCTGAGCCTGTGCCAGGGCGAGGCCTGGACCACATGTTCTCAAAAAACAGAGTGTCCTCCTCCGCTTGCAGAGAAATTCTACTGACTCTTTGAGAGGTCATGGTCATTTGGCCATTCTGAACACACCGAGGAAAGAAAGAGCCGCAGAGACGGAAGTGGCAGGGTGCGGGCAGGGAGGGCTTCGAGCAATGGGTGGTTAATGATTTCCACTGGGCTCAGTATGTGAGATTTTTGTTCTGTGAAAATGATTTTCTTGAGGTTCCCTCTATTGACCCTTCATTTAAGAATGTGTAACACCGGACTCTACTATTTAACGGGCTTTAATATTCATGCAAAACCCTGAAGAAGGGAAACCGGAGTTATGAAAAAGTAGGTGTTTTGGAATCCGATGGATCTGGCCTCAGACCCTAACTCTGCTTCTTATTAGGTGCTGTGACTTAAGGAAGTTGTTTAAAACCCTTCAGTTTGGGCCTGGCCAGGTGGTTCAGTTGGTGGGAGCGTCGTCCTGTGCTCAGAAGGCTGTGGCTTCGGTCCCCGGTGGGGACGCACACGGGAGGCAACTGATGAATGTTTCTTTCTCACGTCAATGTTTCTCTCCCCCCGCCAACTTCCTCTCTCTTTCTAAAACCAATAAACATATCCTTGGGGTAGGATTAAAAGTAAAAAATAAAATAAAATCTTCAGCTTCGGTTTCTTCATCTATAAAAGGGAATAATAGCACCTACCTATTATACCCTGAGAATTCCATAAAATACCTAGTGAAGCTCCTGGAACATGGAATGCAGGCAATTAGCTTCAGTCTCCTCCCCCCGCTGCCCCTTTAAACGGCCTCTGCCGAAACGCACAGTCCAGGTTAACAGGGAAGGCTCTGTTTAATGCATGAGAGAGCTGCTGGCTGCAGGCACGGCCCTCACAGAGGCCAGGTCCAACTCAGAGCCGCGAGAAGCTCTGGGGCTCCAAGGGGGACTTCGTGCAGCTGCTTTCTGCACATCGGCTTCCTTCGGAATCCAGATCCTTCCTTCCTTTGTTCCTCCTTGGAGAGGCGGTGTGACCTCGGGGAAGTCAGCCTGGCCTGCAAGTGCGGACGGAGGCTGGATGACCAGCGACATGGGCAAGGAATGGAGTGAGGAATGGACGCATCCGCGCGCACGAGAGAGGACCTGGCGCTCCGCTGCGCTCTCACTCGCTCAGAAACCTGAAACGAACAAACGCTCGCCAATCCCAACTTGCCGTCCTATGTGACACTTCTCTCCTCCCGGGGTCAATACATCCTGCTTCCGAAGGACACGAGCCCATTTGCCACGCAGGGGGAAACCTCGCCTTCCACGATCTCCTCCATCCTTTCAGATTCTCTGCAGGTTTCCCCCCCCCCTTAAATCAAGCCTTGATGGACACAAGTGGGAAAAATCACTTCCCTCAAGCTAACGGCCTCCATAATTCTTAGAAATGCTGATAAATGCCTGGTGCACCTTAAAAGCCACTTAGGATGTTCCCGTGGGAGGTTTGCTGGTTGCAGGAGAGCGAGATGGGGGTGCTGGAGGTGGTTTAGGGGTGAGCAGGACAGCGTGAGAGCCAGGGCGTGTGGTGGGGGACGCGAGGATGTGTGAGGAGTAGAGGGGTGGGGTCAGGAATGAGAAGCTGGACGGTTCTGGGGGAGAGAGTGCAGAGACTGGCCAGGGAGCCCGGCTCTCTCTGCCTCCTTCCCGCATTTACTGAAGACACACATTACCTTTTAAAGCTTTCAGTAGGAGAATTTGTATTTCTTTTTCTTTTTTTGTTTTATAAAAATCACACGTTTATGCATTATGTCCAAAAACATAGATAACAATTGGGGTTCTAAATACATTAGTCTCTTAAATCAAGTAAAAAACAAAAAGTGTAGCTACAAACCAGTTACAACAGCACTAGCTTTTATAATCCACGTATTCACGAGATATTTATTTCTTCATAAGGCTTTGAGTTCATGTCCAGTGTCCCTTCGTTCCAACCTGAAGGACGCCCTTCGTACGAGGCAGGTCTAGGGATAAAGAACTCTGTGCATTTTGTTTCTCTGGGAAAGCCTTCACTTCTCCCTTCTTTCTACAGGACAGTTTTGCCAGGTGCGGGATTCCTGGTCGGCAGCTTTTCTCCTTCTGTGCTTTGACTCTATCAGCCCGCTGCCCCCGATCCCCAAGGCTTCCCGTGAGGAATCTGCTCTCGATCTTACTGGAGAAAATGTAATGAACATGATCTTGCTCTCGGCTTCAGAGATGTCAGTAATGCACCTTACTGTGTCTAACACAACGGAACATTTTCTTACAGTATCGTGGTATCGGTTAAGCTGTAGCACCATTTTGAGACCAATCCCAGTAAAAGGAAAAGAAACGGACTGTTTTAAGGGTAGACACTATAAGGTCTTTAAAAGACAAAAATGACTACAGCTTTTCAAACTATGAATAAAAAGGCCACTGAAGCATCCTACAGATTTTCATATCTAATGAAGTAAATATTCTTTAGTGTCCCACATAAACACAAAACTCTTTAAGTTCCTTTTACTTTTCGGAGTAAAGGGGCCTTGAGACCAGTAAGAGAAAAAACCCTGGCGCTTCAGCCCCAGCTGTGATTGGTCCATTTGTTGCTTTGACCTCAAACACACCGCTGTGATGGAATCACAGACGACCCCTCTGTGGAGGGCCCTGGCTGGCCTGAGGGTTTTGTCCTCTGCGCCCCCCAAGCTGATTTGTGGGGATCTGTCAGACTTGGGCCTGTTGGCTTGTCTTCTCCAATTTCCCCCCATTTTATTTTTCCTCTCTTTTTTACTATCCTTTTTCTTTTTTTGGTTATTATTTTTCTTTTTCTTATTTTTCTTCACCCTCTTTTCCCACTTTTCTTTATTCTTTTGGTTTTTTTCTCATTCCTTGAATTTTAGTTTTCTCAATTTTTTGTTTTCTCATTTTTTCTTTTTTTATTACTTTCGTGTTTCTCACTTTTGTTTTAAAACTTTTTAGTATGTTTAGTTAGTATGGTTAGTACAGTTAGTATCGTTGGTATTGCTGTTATAGTTCATACAGTTAACACAGCATAGTTGCCACTGTTTATCAGCATAGTCAGCATTGTGGGTGTTGGCACAGGTAGTATTGTTAGCACAGGTAGTGAGCATAGGTAACACTGTTAGTATCATCAGTTAGTGTGGTTGGCAAGTCACCGTGTGGCCTGACCTTGCAGCACACCCGCCGAGCTCCCACGCAGGAGCTCGGGGTGGGGGGGCAGCACTCACAGGAGCGTGGAGCCGGAGGAAGTGCTCTCTGATGCTCCCAGGAGCATGCACACGTTGCACTCGGCACTCGGTTTACCAGGAACAAGTTGAGCACGTTCTGTGAGATCCACCCTCCCTTGTGCAGCCCCAGAACTCTTCCTGGAACCAAAATACATCGGCCTTGCGGAGGACATATGGAGCCTAGGAGAGGTTGTACATACGATGATCACCGGGACCCTTCCTTTTATGGGGGAGAACTTCAGGGGGCTGTGACAATACCCCGTGCCATTTTCCGTATCTTTTGAATTGGAAAAGACCCTAAAGAAATTGATGACTCTTGACCCCAGGGACAGAGGAAGTCTAAAACAAATTATGAGAGGCCTGTGGCTAAATGTGGGCCAGGGGGAGGAACTCAGGTCTTAAACAACCCACCCTGTGAGGACAGGGACCCCTGGGTGACAGAGGATGGACCGGGGGTCTGAGAGGGACCAGATCCAGGAATCCTTCATCGGCAAGAGGTCTAACAGAGTGATGGCCACACACCTCGTCCTGAGCACCACAAACCCAAAGCGGACGGAGAGCTGCACCGTGTGGCAAAGCCTTTCCACCCCCCAACTCCAACAGCCGTCCCTCCCCAACTCAGCAGGCCCAGCCAGACTTCGCCAGGTTCTGCCAACCACAGCAGCGGCCCGAGGGCCAGGAGCCAGGGCAGAAGGCCAAAGAGCCTGCCAGTCCCCCAGCCAACCTGGAGTGGAGGACGGCCACCCCTAGCCCAACCCCTCAGTGCGGGCCTGGGGATGCCCTTCCACCCACAGCAGCAGCAGCAGCAGCAGAACCCCGGAGGGAACCAGCCGGGGCTGGCAGGGGGTGGCCAGGAGGTTCTTGGACTTTATTTTGGGAAAGCTCTGCTTTAAGCCATTCAAGAAGTGTCATGGCAAACGGAACAGGGCAGGGCTGATTTACATGGTGGGCAGCCAGGGCAGGACGACAACCAAAGGTCAAGCGTGACTCCCTGCATTTTAAACGCTGAACTCGAAGGTGCTGAGCTCCAGGGAGCCTGGCCATATATTGTGGGGGAGATCGGAGAGAGGTAGGACTCAGACCCGTGGTGGCAGCACAAGAAACACAGCTGTGCGCGCAGGGACCCCTGGGCGAGAGGGCTCGGTCCAGTGGATGGTGGAGATCTACTGCAGCGTTCTCTGCACTGGACTCACATCAGGAGGGTCCCTGGCATCTCTGTGGCCGTCAGAAGCATGGGACCTAAAATACACGGTGAGCTTGGAGGATGCCCTGGAGCCATCCTGGGGACAGGGGGAGAGGCCACCCTAGCTGCAGGCCCGCCACTTGGCCCCCACCTGGCTGAAACTTCAGAGACCGAACTGGTTTTCCTCCCTTGCTCTTTTTTCTTTTTTTTCATGTTTGTGGGAAGGGGCAGTTTTAATTAAAGGGCTTGGTTCTTCCAAATCTTGTACTAAACCAATGCTTCAGAAAGATGTTTGGGTACTCTTGTTTTGCATCCTCCCTGCAGAGAATCGGGGCTGTGCCTCCTCCCACTTGAGAAGCGTGTAGTGATGTAGTACTTGGACTTAATCGAAACAACTTGGCGTGTTCTGTTCCTCTTGCTCCTGTGGTCCTTCGGCTTTGACCCCTCAGCCACCTGGTCCATTTTCTCCTTGATGGCAGGACGGTGTGGGTGGCCCACCCAGCTCACTGCCTTCTTCCCGTGGACGCTGGATGTTCTGTGATGTCAGCAGGTATCATCTCTCCTCACCTCTTGGCTTTGCTTGCTTCCTCTGTCCTGGTCTCAGGTGAGCTTTCCCTCCAAGAAAGCAAGACGGCTGCCAGCAACCACAGGCTGCACTATCCCCTCCGTGCGGCCACGGAAACAGAATTTGGAATGCAGTCCTGCACTGAGACACACGTTGTCCACGGCGCCAGTGAGCTCCTGGAGCAGCAGGAACCCAGTTAATCCACACAACGCACCTGTGCCGAGCCAGACAGTGGGAGTCAGTCCTCCGGGGCTTTAAACTCAGGATGCCTCCTAGGAATACCCTTCTGGGCTCATAGTTACCCTCCGCGGCAAACAACTCCATGGCTTAATGATTTCTCAGGAGACGTTCAATGCCTCAGAGAGTGCCCAACCACGCAAAACTTGGAAAGATAAACGTAGGCGAAGAAAATCAGCAAATCCAGGACGCGGTCAAGTATGGGAATCGATGCCTAATTGTTATTCAGGGATAAGAAGTAAAAGGACATCAAGTTTCTAAATTTAGTATGTACACCAGAGTGGGCTTCACATATGCTTTTGGTGGATGTACAAGAAGTTCCCCCCCCCCCCCGCCCCCCAATGACATTGGGGCAACAGAGAATGCAGGTGGGGAGGAGGGCGCAGTCCCTCACCACGTAGGCGTCCTCACTCTTGCTTCTGAAATCAGAGGGCAGGGGCCTGGAGAAACTCAGAAGAGCAGAAACTCGGGACTGGAAGGAACTTCGAAAAGTCATCTAATCTGCCCCCTAAATCATCCGAGGCAGGTCCATTTTATTTTTGAAAAACCCCGAGGGAAAATCACGCGGAAACCTCCTTCTGGGGGAGCCACGGCGGCGTTAACAACTCTCACTCGCTGGAAGTTTAATCCCTCTAATTCATCACCTGCCACAGCAAACACAAGTTGATGGAGTCTATCTATTTTCTAAAGATTTACGCCTCCTTCCACAATGGGTGTGAGGAGCCCGCCGAGGGAGTCGGCTCAGAGTTTAGGGGAAAGAGAAGGTAAAGAAGCTGAGTGCTCCCTACGATGCCACCCTAAAGAAAGATGCGGGACCGATCAGCTCCCGGAAACCTGGGCGGGGTTTAGCGTGATTGGCAGGGGCCACGTGGCGGAGGGTAGAGAGCAGAGGGGCTGCAGCTGGCAGCGAGCGCAAGAACTGCTTGCAAGGTGCTTTGCAATAATCTAGGGAAGGAGAGAAGAAACTGGGGAAAAGGAATTCTGACACAGAGGATTCGAGGAAGGTCTTCTAGTGTTTGCTTGCAACCTGTGATGCAGGCGGTCATTAAGGAGTGCTTGAAGCTATGCGGGGAGGCTCGAGAACGAAATCCACCACCGTTCCAAAGCTTCGTGGGTAAATGATTTATAAAAAGACAAGTCCAGGTGGCAGCAGAAAGGCTGGTGAGGCTCGGCATCAAGTGTAACACAACAGAAAATAGTCTCATCAGTCTTTGTGAAGGCGCTACGCTGACCTTTAAGGCATCGCTACCGAAGAGTTTGTCATGTTGACAGGCTGAAAGAAAATGCAAATGCGGGCAGGAACTGAGTGAACTGAGGGGAAGCGGGCTGAAAGGGCTAGAGGCAATCTGGACTGTGAGAGAGCACACTGAGGGTCGTTCGGGAAGCTAGAAACATGCCTTCTCTTCTTTGACAGGAAGGTTGTTCCAACCACGCTATGACTCTTATTGCTGTTATTACTAACTCAACGTAATTAAACTGGGATCTCAGGGTCTGTACCAAGAACATAGACCGGGAAGGATATTTATTATAGGTGCATGAAGCCAACCTTGCAGAATTCCTTCAGCGCCAGAAAACAAAAACCAGCCAAGAAAAGAAAAGGAAAAGTCAAAGGAAAGAGGACTGAGGGCTCCCCCTTGTGGATACTTGTGAGCCCTTCACCTTAGTGGGAAATCTGGGACTGGAAGGATGGACAGATAGGTAGGGGGATGGACGGATGGGTGGATGGATGACGGTGACTTAGAATTAGAGTTCAGAGTAAGTAGGTTACCTGGAACAGTTGTAAAACAGGAAAGGGCTGGGAGGGGATGGTGCCATCACCCACGATGTGCGGTACACCCCTGACCAGCCCAGGCGCCACACAGTCCTTGCGTCACTGGTGGTTGGGGGGACTATCACACTCAGCAGCTTCTGTTTGCAGCTGTCAACCCCCTGTGGTCCCCTGCCCTGTGACAGCCTGCTCCCCAGGGCTTCCTCATTCCTCTCGTCATCTCCTCTCGACTTCCTAGTTGACTCCTCTCCCTGAGCTCCTGATTTGCAGGTGTCCCTGTTCTCATCTCTCTGCCCTCTCTCCCTGGGTGACCTCACCCGCTCCCACGATTTCAAAAGCCCTCTTTATCCCAAAGGCTCCCCAAGTTATCATCTTGGTGAGGCCTCTGTTCTGAGCACTGGGTTCCCATACACCTACTCTTCAACTCTGCGTTCGTGTCCCAGAGGTAGCTGAAGTTCCAAGCGTCGGAAACAGAGCAGTTTCCCCTCGGACACCAACAGCGCCTGCGCCAGGGCTTCTGGTCTTTGTACCGGCACCTACGTCCACCCCATGGCTCAGACCAGAAATCTGGGGTGCATTCTTGCTGCTACACATCACCTCCCCCTGCCCACACACGCACATGAAATCCATGCCCAACACCTGTCATTTCTATCTCCCAAATTTATCTTCAACCCTCTTCATCTCTGCTGCCCTAACCTTGCACTAAGCAGCCTCCATAGCTTCTCCTCTGGACCCCTCGAATGGGCTCCTAACTGGCCACCCCACTTCCACTGTTGCTTCCCAGCGGTCAGTTCAAGCTGTCGCCTGAATGATCTTCTAAAACAGTCACAAAAATGATCCACCCGCTTGCAACTCTCTCATTGCTTCTCACCGCGCTTCCAATGAAGTCCCATCGCCCGGCAGCGAGACTGAGTCGGTGGCCCCAGAGACCTCTCCGGCTCGTCCCCTCCACCCTCCTGCACCCCTGGCCACACGGGCACGTGAGGTTCTCTCCAGCCGCCTCAGCTCTCCTCTGCCACGGGGCTCATTCGCTGTGGTGCCCTGGCCTGCAGGACGCCTCCTCTTCCTTTTCAGTGGCTAATTCCTATTCTTACTCAGGGTTCCGCTTGAATGTCACTCCTTCGGAGTCGCACTGCCTGGCACCACCCCCCTGTTGGGCAGCTGTAACAGAAAACCACGGGCTGGGTGGTAGCAGAAATCTCTTTCTCACAGCTCTGGAGGCTGGGAACCCCAAGTTCAAGAGGCTACCAGATTCTGTGTCTGTTGAGGACACGTTTCTTGGTTCCCAGACAGCCATCTTCTCACTGGGAGCTCTCTGGGGCTCTTTTATGTAAGGGCACTAACCCCATTCCTGAGGGCTCCACCCTTGTGGCCTCATCACCTCCCACAGGCCCCGCCTCCTCATACCACCTCACTTTCAAAGTGTGAGTTTTGGGGGACACATGCACCCAGTGTATAGCACCCCAACCGCTCTTCTCTACCACAGCAGGCTGTCTTTTTGCACACTACACCATCTAGTAACTGGTGAAGTAATGTGCCTATTTTTGGTAGTGTCGTTTGGTCTCTAAGAAATTATACTTTCGTAAAGGCAGGGGGTGTGTTGTTTTTGTTCACCAGTTTTCGCTTTCTGGAAACTTGGAATTGAGACGCAGAGGTGGGGTCAGTCTCTGCCGGTTGCCTGCTTGGGCGACAAGTCCTCCGGGGGCTGCGGGGAAGCGTTTCTGGCCAGAGAACAGAATGTGGATAAAGCGAGAAGGGAAACCCCCACAGGAGGAGAGCCGGGCCCAGAGACAGAGGCCGGAGAGAGACAGACACACCCCGCCTGCTCCAGGATTCTTGGTTTGCTTTCCTTTATGAGATCTCAGAATCCGCACCTCAATCCTCCTCCAGCTTGGGCTGGGCCAAGTGCACTTCCGCAACCTGAAAACCGTGGCTGGTGGGAGATGAAGACAGAACAACTGGGAGAAAGTTCCCCGAGCAATTCAAGCAAAGACGACACATCTTGAATCAATCATTGCAACGGACCCAGTGGCAAATCTCAGGAGCAGGGACTGAGCTCGGTACATCTCTGTTCATTCGCCTTTAAAATTACACACCGCCCTGGTGCACAGTCTCTTGAAGCACCTTCAGGCTGCGGTGTGGCTGTGGGCTAGAGGAAGGCCAAGCTCGGGTCCCCCGGCACCTGCCACCTTGAAGGGGAGTCTGATGTGCACCCTGCAGCCCGTTCCCTCTCTGCAGCTGCAGCGCCGTCTGGGGAATGATGGATTTTGCGTTCCGTCCTCTGAAGGACGGCGCTGGGCTAATGTAACACGTCCTTCCTGCAAATAATGCGTGTCTAGATTTCTGGGCTTAGGGGTATGTGATTTCTGAAGGGTAAACATGGCCTTAAAGGGGGAAAAATTGTTCTGCTTAACTATGCAGAGAATTCCCAGCAGTTCCTTTAATTTGGTTTTCTTGAATAGGGCACATTTGCATTCCCTGACTTGTGGCTCTTTGGAATAGCAAATGCGTCTCTCTCCTCTCTGTGTTTCATTAATGGCTAGCCGGTCTCCAGGCTGCACTAACACCAGCCAGTCCTCCTGAGAGCTGGAAGCAGGGCGAGCTGGCTGGCTTATTTCTCTTTCTCTACCCTCCCTCCCCCATCTTCTTTTTTAAATGCTTTTTGTCACATGAGGACTGGACCTCAGAAATCAGTGTGTGTTGTGTGTGGGCAACACGCACACCTGCAACAGAATGGGGATGGAAGCCGAGAGAAGGAAAAGCGTATGGTGTCCTGCTTAGGATAAAAAGATTGCCTTGGTCTACAGCTGAGGTTGGTGAAGGGGATGCGTGTTTTTATTGCTTTACAATTTAGGTTTTTAGTAGCACACCCCCCTGTGGCATTTACCATTTGGTGTTAGTAATACCTGCCGCCAAGCGGCTGACCCCCCTTCCACCAGTAGGAGGCACAATTCTGAGCAGAGGCTCAGTCGCTCCCCTGGTCCCGTGGTCCCTGAACTCCTTCCTGAGTCGAGGTGAGTGAGGAGAAGCCAAGACCTGCATACTTTGGGAACTCACACCCCGGAATGTCTCAGGCGAGTGAACAGAGAGAAGCAAGAAATCGACTTCTCTAGCGGAGAAGCCGAGATTCATACACATCATCTGAGCTTGGACCTTTTGTTTATTCCAGCGACGAGTAAGGCAGATTGGGAATCAATGATTGGGAATAAGTCATGAGAACAGAAGCATAGAAACGTCCCCCGGAGACTATGAAAACTTGCCATGCTTCCCCAGAAATGCAGTAAGGGTTACAAAACAACTCCATGATCGCCTAAAAGTACTAAGATTTCATCAAGTTGGGTCCCCACCCCCACGGTCCTTCTGATCCATGTGAGTAAGTTTCTCAGGGTCAGATGATCAAAAGCCATGGCATCGTCGCAAGAACTGGCTTTGGATTTAAAAACCTGGTTTTGAGACGCAATTCTCCCACCCAGCTTGGGTAAGTTACGACATTTCTAGACCTTCCCTTTCGAGAGAAAATAATATCCACACCACCTAGTCGACAGAAGGACCCGATGAGATGATGCATGGTGAAACTTTTGTGAGCTATGAACCACGAAGCTATTATTATTTCTCTCGTAGGCGACGAGCAGCGGTTTTCGGCAACGCTGATCAAAATAGTGAAACGTCGCGCTGGCCAGCGGCTCGGTCGGTTGAAGCGTCATCCCATGTGCACCAAAAGGTTGCAGGTTCAATACCCAGTCAGGGCCCAGGCGGGAGGCAACCAATCAGTGTTTCTCTCTCACATCTATGTTTCTCTCTCCCCCTTCCTCTCTCTCTAAGAACAATAAACATATCCTTGGGTGAGGATTTAAAAAATAGTGAAACTTTTTAGTGCTTGTGAAGCACCTTACAGGTTCCTGGTATTCATTCACCACTTAAGTGCTTGTCCCGATAGCTGCTCTGCTGGCCTCGCTGCGTTCTCACCTGAAGCCAGAGCCCCAGAGTGTTTTAGGGTGCGCTAGAACGAGATCCCTCCGGGGTAATTCGTGCTCTGGGAGTTACTTACACTTCTGGAACTGCCACAGGGAATTCAAATCATGTCATTTGTTTCACTAAGAGGAATCCGCTCCGATCACCCTCGAACTTCCTCTTGCGTGATGAGGTGGAAGGCTGTAAGTTGGCGGGGGGCATGTATCGGCGAGATTTCCTGTCTCTCCAACCTCTGACATCACAAGAAATTCTCTTAGGGCGTCCACGCCTGTGGGAGATGCGATAACGTGCTGACTTCAAACACATGCTCCACTTAACGCAACCCCTCGGTCAGGCACCTGTCTGGCCTAAGTCGTGTGCTGGGTCCTGCAGAATGCGGTGTACAAGTCATCGCCCTCTCCCACAAACAGTCACACAAAGCGGACTGAGGATTGTTTGTAAGAAGCGTCTTGCCTTTGGCTGGTGACGCGCCAGCGTGGTCTGGAAGGCGGCGCCCTGGTCCTGAGAAGCACTGCAATGCCACACTGTGACAGAAGCACAGAAGCAGCTCCGCGTTCAGAAAGACTCCCCTGGTGGGCAACGCTCTTTGATTTGCCACCAAGCACTTTGGCCAGAACATTTCTTTTCCACTGTGGGAGGCTCCCAGCAAAGTCAACGGGGCTCACGCTGACCCTGCAGATCCAACCGCGTTCTTAGGAGAAGCCAAGTCCGGTTGGGAACTGGGGCCAAGCCGCTGACGAAGCGTCGGCTCGGAGAAGCAGGGCAGAGCGACAGGCTCGGCTTGTGGCTTCTGTGGGGGTCCCTGGCCAGTTGTTCTCTCAATAACTTCTGCTTCATGAAAGGACGCCAGTTTTGCTGGGTTTTCCTGTCGCTCGCTGGTTAATAGTTACTCTCCGAAGTGAGGTAACTATCGATACATGCACGGGGCTGCTGGCTCCCGACGCTAAAACGGGAGGGAGTTGCCCTAACCAGCAAAGTCGACATCGGCTTCACCAAATAACAGGGATGGAGACTTGGTGACGCAGACCAGGTCTGCAGACCCAGGCTTGGCAAAGCCTTTCTGGTGACAGGTGGCGGACAGATGCTTGTGCGCCATCTTCCACAAGCTGTTTAGATGGCACGTAATCGACGGTGCCTGTGAAGTAAGGATCACGCTCAGCCCGGATCTGATGACAGGCACAACCGTTCAAAAGTGGATCCAGCCCTGGCTGGTGTGGCCCAGTGGATTGAGCTCCGGCCTGTGAACCAAAGGGTCGCTGGTTCGATTCCCAGTCATGGCACATGCCTGGGTTGTGGCCAGGTCAGGTCCCCAGTAGGGGGCTTGAGAGAAGCAACCACACATTGATGTTTCTCTCCCTCTCTTTCTCCCTCCCTTCCCCTCTCTCTAAAAAAAATAAATACATAAAATCTTTAAAAAAAACAAAAAGAAAAATGGATCAAACGGTAACTACATTTTCCCATGTTCACCTTCATAGGGATGCTTTCAGAGATTCATTAAAATGTATCATTTTGATTGTTGAAATGGAAAAAAAATGACTTCATTCACAGTTTCCAGGATCCCCAGACCTTAAAGGGTTTTGAGTAACTTTAATTGTCCAAGTTTTACAACCTAAAAATAGAAAGTTCTCTTGGCAGTATGCATGTTGCTAATTTGATATATACCCACACCTTTTGGAGCCAGGAGTACATACTTAATCCATTCAGGCACCGGGATATTTACAGTATCCCTGTCACATCGGAGGTGGGGACAGTATCTGCGTACGTGTTTTCCATGTCCATCGGAGAATGTCGCTCCTACTCCTCCCTGGGGAGACTCTCAATACCCCAGGCTCTACACTCGGCCATAACACAAAACACCGGTTCTCCAGCGTCCCGTGGAGACGTTCCCCCGAGTACCCTACACTTAACCCTGAGCTGAGGCAGAACGAGAGAGCCTCCCACCCTGGTCATGTAATGTGGGGCCATGATTAGCGTTATGACTTCTCTGAGCTGTGGGTGGTGTTGCGCCATCCGTCAATGAGACGCTGGAGCATTCAAACAGACCGCCCGGGACAACGGGCTTTGTCACAGCAATGAGTGTGGCGAAGATTCGACTCTCCCCTCCGGGGGGAGCTCACCCAGTGTGATTGAGAGGGCATTTCCTGAGTGACAGGGTGGCTTGTCATTCCTGGTGGACCCCGGGACACACGTGATAGTTCACACTCAGGAGGTGACCCAGGGTGGGACGAGCCATTCCAGAAAGACCACCCTGTGGTTAGAGGGTCAGGGCTTTGGACAACCACGTGGGCGATGATTCCGTCCATCGTGCCTGTGAGACGGAAACTGTGGGTGCTGAGGGTTGGGTGAGCTCCCTGGGTTGGTACACTCTGTGCACACTGTCACGTGTCGGTGACAGGAGGGCCATGTGTCCCTGAAGGTTCACATTGGGAACCCTCCCAGACGTTGTCCAGTGCGTCTCTCTTTGCTCGGTTCTGGCTTGTTTGCTTTTGCGATGACAAAACTCTGCTTGTAAATATAACACTTCCCCGAGTCCTCTGAGTCTTCCTGGGGAGTAACGCAAACCGAGGATGGTTTGGCCAAACGCCTGAGCTTGCAGTTGGTGTCAGACGTCTTGGGCAGCCTGGGCAGCCTCGGGGGACTGTGCCCTTAACCTTGAGTTTGGCTAATTCCGGGTAAGAGGTTTTAGAGGACGTTGTTCGCTGCGTCACGCCCTGCGACGTGAGGATCGGAAGGCACCTGTGAGCGCCGAGCATCGTCCTAGAGAAGAGACGCCCCGGTTGGGCGGCGTGTGTGGAGCTGGCGAGTCCTGCTGCGGGTGCGCTCAGCTGGCTTCTCCGGCCGCTTCCTGTGCAGAGGCCCCGGCTCATTTTTCCCGTCGGAAACAGTGAAACCCTGGGACCGGATTCTGAGGTTCTCAGAGACAGATAGCACTTGCATCCTGTTGGATTCCTGCCCCAGTCAGGGCTAGTGCTGGGCAATGCAGCCCTTCGAGGTCCGTCCTCAGCAGACAGCGGTGGGGCAGCTTCGGCAGGGTGGGGCAGAGGTGGGCGGCAGGCAGTGCTGTCCCCCCAGAAGTGCTGCTGAGACTGGCTGCCTGCTGCAGCCCTGGCCATGGGGGGAAACCCAAGGGACAGTCACAGAAGGCTTGTTATAGCAGAGACCACAGCTGGGTGGCCCATGTCTTTCAGCAAGGACAGCCGTCAGTGACCTGGCTATGGGGGGACCACAGATCCACTGAGGCATCAGAGCGGGGGGCCACAGGTGAGTGGTTCCGGAAGATCCTTGTCTTCATTCCCCATGATTCTCTAGAGCAGAGAGGCGCTCTCACATCTTGCCAACACTGCCCCCTTGGGGAGAGGGAGAGTCATTGCCCAAAAGGACACAGACCAAGGGGTCACAGAGGATTCACAGTTCCTGTCTCATTGTCAGCGTGAGGGGCTTCAGCCAAGGGATTCTCAGTGTTCCCAACAAACCCTGAGCTCACACCAGCCCGTGTCACCCCCTTGAAGGGCCAGAGGGGATGGCTGCTTGTTCCGGAGCCCACACAACATCCACCTTCCATGTTAGACAGTCAAGTCGCGTTCCATTGACATGTATCCTCTCTTGCGGCTCTGTCAGTGAGGGCAATGTTGCCATCTGATTG
>CM052549.1:71211207-71255633 GCA_028533065.1 Trachops cirrhosus
GGTGGTGGGTGGTCGGGGCACCCGGGAAAGAGCAGGGGGCCCAGACACCACGTGAGGCTGATTCGAGTTCAGGACTTTGCGTTTCACTCTGTAGGCAAAGGGGAAACAGGGAGAGGTTTGTGGCAGAGTCACACATTTGAGATCCGGTGGCTCCCAAACCACCTCTCCCCTCAACGGCGCTGTATGGAATCCATTCTGCGTGCGGACGGCAAAGTCACTCAGGAAACAGAGTGAGGTCGTCTTCTCCGCAGCCGCAGCCCCGGAAGGAATCTGTCACCTGTTTGCCCCGAGTGGAGTCTCTTTCCGGGTCACTGACCCCGGGAGGTAGTAATGAGACCCAGACGGGCAGCGACCGCCAAGTGTCAAAGAGGCGTGGCTACTCCCGCAGCGAAGAGCCAGGACCCCTGCCCTGGACTGCGGCAGGACGGCCGAGAGCCCGGACCTGGCAGGGGCGCCAGCATCCGTGGGCCCCGCCCGTGTCCTCTGCCCACGCGCCTGTGGATGCTGTGGGCTGTAGGCCACTGGCTCCGGGCTTTCCGATGTCGAACACCAGAGAAGTTCCTAAAATACATTTCGGAGGCTCAGTAGAGTTGTCGTTTTTTCGCCAACTAGGCCTGAAATAAAAAGTGTTCATCCATCATCCACAATCAGCATCGTTTCATAAAGAATGGCATTTGAATGCCAGAGAGAGAAAAAAACAGGAAGGAGATAATCACAGAATGCAGAACAATCTTCTAAAATGAAAATTTTAGCTTTTAAAAAACTCCCTGGGTTGATCACATATTTTTATCAGTTGGCATTGATTAAAAACAAACAAACAAATGAACAAAAAAAAAGGCGGGGTGGATGTTTGGAATTCATTGAAACGGTCCAGGTTCAAGGTCTGGCTCACCTGCTCTCCAGCCCAGAAGCCCCGAGGGTCAAGGTGAGCACTCTCAGTCTCTCGGCCTCGGTTTTCTCACTCATGAGATGGGGACACTAAACCCCTTTTCAGGACCGTTGTGAGACCCCAGTGAGATTCCATCTGGGAAAGGGCTTTGTGAGTCGGCGGGAGACAAGCAGAGGTCAGCCGCCCCCAGACTCAGGAGCCTGTAGGTCAAATATAATCAGTGTTCCCAAAGCTCTCAGACTCGCCCGAGTCCACCTGCTCCTGGTTCGAGGTTTTTTGGGGGTTCTGTTACTTTAAAAAGGGACATAAGAAATTGCCATCTACACAGCCATCTGAGGCCAGCTTACTCCCACCCCAGCCACTTCGAGAGCCCCAGCGGCTCAGAGGGCATTCCCCTAGCACAGTTTCCTGTCTCAGAGTGTGAGCACTTTTTTCTTTAAATCCTTACCCAAGGGTATGTTTACTGATTTTAGAGAGGAAGGGAGGGAGGGAGAGAGAGAGAGAGAAAGAGAGAGAGAGACATCAATGTGATAGGCACATCGAATGGTTGCCACCCGTATGCACCCTGACCAGGCATCGAACCCACGGCCCTTTGTTGTACGGAACAGCACTCCAAGTGAGCCACCTGGCCAGGGCTGGTGACCTCTTTCCATGACCACACCATGAGCTGTGGGTTGTCTCAGGCAGAACTGATGGCCTGACTTTGGGGGGATCCCTTTTAGGACCACAGGGCACTCTCAGAGGCTGACCTCCAGAGCCTCGTCTTCCCTGTGTGGGGTCCAAACGGCCTTGGATGCTCAGCTGGCCCTCCTGAGAGCAAGCCCCAGGGGCCACACTACAAGGAGGTGAGGCCAACACGCCTAGGGGAGGTCATGCTGGACCCTACTTATTTCCCACCAGCGCCCTGCTCCTGCCTCCGTGACCTCGGATTCCTGGTCCCAGCTCTGCCATTCTCTTTCTGCCTCCTGCAGCCGGAGTTGCAGCGGATCCTGGTCGCGGCAACAGGAAGAGGTCCTTCCCGCCTGGATTCTCACTCGAAAGTCTGCGCTCTTCCTGCACGTCCCTGGCTCTTCTTCTCCCCATCTCCTTCTCCCCCTGAGTTCTCCCTCTTCTTTACCCTTTAGCTGGTGGAATCAGCTCCCACTGGCCGGGCACAAGGGGGCACTGGGAGGTCCCAAGCCCTCCCTGACCTCTCTTCCTGCTCACTTCTGCCCTTCCCTCAACACCTCTTTGGCCCAAACCTTCTCTCTCCCCCTTCTTGGAAGTGCACCTTCTCCGGAGGCACTTTCTCTTTCCTACGCAGGTGTGGTCCCTGTGGGTCGTAGGAGCTGTGGGCACCTAAGGGAAGACCCTGGTGGGTCTTCACACCCTTTTAACATGGACCTGCAGCTGCTTCGAGCCTGTCAGGTTGAACTCCCACTAAACAGACTCTTCTTTCCTCCTCATCAAGGCAATCTCTGCAGCCCAGCCCAATCTCTCCGCCCCCATTTACAGCTCAGTAACCACCAGCTGAGAGCTCAGGCCAACCCAGAGTCCTCAAAATGCCTTGAACTCCTTCTCTGACTTCCACTCGGCCTGAATGCAGGAGGATCAGACACCGAAACTGGTGGTCTAGATTCCAGGGTGAGATAGCCAGATGGGAACAAGATGGGGGGGCCTTGAAGCAGGGGCAAACTGTGCCGCAGATAAACCAGAAGACAAGACAGCAAATAGTAAGGAGGCCGTTCAGGAAACTCCGCCCTGAGAGCAAAGCTTAATGCAAACACCCTGGACGCGAACACTTTTTAAAGCAGCACAACTCAGGTTCAAAACTCCTGCTCTGCCTCAACGAGGAGTGAGATCTCGGGCTGGTTATTTAGACCCCTCAGACTTCCAGTTTCCTCGTCTGCAAAATGGGGATGATAATACCTAGGATTTTTGTAGGATTAAGGAAGGTCAGGCGGGGATCATTCCCAGCGCAGTCCCCCGCATAGCGTTCTGTCCTCAACAACCATGAGTTATTCCGAAACGCGATGTGCCATCGCCACCTAGTGGCCAATTTTGGAGTTGCAAGTAAAAGGCTCCAGAAAAAATGTCTACGGGATGGCTAGCTTTATCTTGTTTAAATAGCAGGACGCGTCAAGATGGGTAGAAGCTGGGGAAACTGAATAAGCAGGTGGTGATGGAGAGGCATTCTATTCAGGGAGAATAACATGAACAAAACCAGAGACGGGGATTACTACACTGAATTGCGGTGGGGAGGTATAGCGAAGAGACGAGCAATTTGGTTTCTCACAGAGTCATAAACCCTGAACAAGCAGGCAATGGTCAGGGGCAGTGCTGGACCCCAGGGTGTGGCCTGCACCCAGGCTGTAGGAAGTCCACAGTTCTCCTGACCTTATACTCAGTTTCACGGTGAAATTGCTTTTCTGTGGTTGCCCATGGAGAACACTGTCGTAATTCTCACCCTGGGAGTCCAGGTGTCCCTCAGTAGGGTGGCCTGGTGGCCTGTGGGTTCTGCTGGAGCTAGTCTGGACACACAGGTATCTCCAGACAGACAGCTGAGGAGCCACCTTTGCTGGCCACCGACTCCTCTCCGTGGGGACCCTAAGGGGCCATCGGGAAAAGCTTGGAGTATATACAAGGGACACTACATGCAACTTCAGAAAGAATTATGGAATCACAGTGCTTGAAGAGCCAGTCAACTGAAAGTGACCCATATCACCAACGGGGCATTTCTGGGGTCTGCAGCATCCTCTGGGAGAAAGCCAGCAGGCGCCACACGCCACTGACTGATGTCCTTCGGCACCTCACTGCTTGACAAATCCTCTGTGTCCTGGAGGCCCTGGGCATGGCTGGGTGTGGATGGCTGCCTGGAGTCATCCCTACTCCTCTGTCTGTTCTCCTGTGCCAGCTGGCCAGCGGGGGCCAGGGTGCCTTCAGTGATCTGAAACAGTTTGCCCGCATAATGCTAGCTGGTTCGTAACTGGAGTTAAACCTACAACCTGGGGCTGTCATCTGTGTTCAGAAGACTGAGATCACTAGCTTAGAGGAAAATGTTAGAAAAACCGCCCACGCGTGCATGCACACACCAGCATACCCCCTCCCCCCACAGACAGACAGCGAGATGCCACGGAGAAATGGACTAAGACAGGTAAGCGGCTTTGTCCTAACTTGAGCAGAGCTGGCACCTCACATGCGCCACAGAGAATCAGGGACAGCCAGAGGACTTGGCAACGTCCTCATTCCTCCTACAAATTCCAGTCCCTTCCTCTTATCTGCTCTCCCGCAGAGAGGCAGGCCTGCTGACTCCGCAGCTGAAGCCCAAGGGCTTTGGGGGTGCTCCCTCTCGCCGTCTGCTTCAGACGTTTAAGCGATGCCCTCTCAGTGAGCTGAAGAGGCAGACACATTGCTGCCACTTGTCCTTGGTCCCGTGGTGTCCCGTTTGAGCCCGGGGCAATCAACGCCGTGTGCAGCTAACCCTCACCTAGTGTGTTATTGTTCCCTGGGACAAGTCCTGGAAGACAGAGCTTGGGTCTTTGTGAGCCACTCCCAGGGGGTCTTGGCAAGCCAGGGACCTGCGGACCGTGGCTGCTGTCTGGCCTAAAAGAGCTGAGAACCCCGGGTTCGTGGGGGTTTTTATTGTGATAAAACACACATAACATAAATTTTCAAGTGTACTGTTCAGTGGCATGAAGTACAATCACCGTGTTGTGTAAGCCTCACCACTGTCCGTTTCCAGAATGATCTCATCTTCCCAAGCAGGAGTTGTACCCACTCCTCCTTCTCCCGGTCCCTGGCAACCACCATTCTGCTTTCTGTGCCTATAAATTTGCTTATTCCAGGTATCTGGTGTAAAGCGAATCTCACAATATTCGTCCCTTTGTGCCTGGCTTTCTTCACTTAGCATGTTTCCCGGGTTCATGCATGTGGTCGTATAGACAAGAATTTCTTTCCTTCCTAAGGCTGAAAAATGTGCCACTGTATGTCTATTGCACACTTTGCCTATCCGCTCTTCTTTTGATGGACACTTGGGCTGTTTCTACCTTTTGGCCACTGTGAGTAATGCTTCTGGCAGCCTTGGTGTCCAAGGGTCTCCTTCAGTCCCCCGTCCAGCTCTTTGAGGGTGCATACTGACTTCCGGATCACAGGGAAAGTCTATGTTCAGCTTCGGAGGAACCTGCCTACTGCCTTCCCCAGGGAAACCACTTTATATTCCTGCCAGCGACAGACAAGGGTTTCCATTTCTCTGCCTCCTCGCCAGCGTGTGTCATGTTCCTTCTGTAACGACAGCCCTCCTAAGGGGTGCGAGGTCTGTGGGCTTTTATTCCTTTCTTTTTGCAGCTCGAGGTGGCCCAGGTTTGAGGGGAACTGTGAGCAATCCAGGAGGTTGAGCCTGGAGACGTGCTGAGGGGGGACCGTCCACTTCTGGGGCAGCATTTTCGCACTGAGGCACTGTCGACATCTTTGACTGGGTACTTCTTTTTGGCCTGTGCACTGTGGAATGCCTCAGCAGCATCCTTGACCTCTACCCAACGAGATGCCCTCCTGAGTTGGGACAATCAAAAATGTCTCCAGACATCACCGAATGTGCCTCGGGTGGCAGAAGAGCCCCACCCGCCACCCCCAGTGGGAGCCACTGTCTAAGTCAGGACCAGCTAACGCCACATCTGCCACATCAGGGGGAGACGAAGGGGCTCCCCAGTGGCTCGGAGCTAAGCGTTGCGAGTCCCAGTTCCGACTTGCTCATCTTGCACATCTGTTTAGATTTGCGTTCCCTCTACTTGTAAAACTTCAGTTCAAACGGAGCAAATCTGTTGCTACGCTACAGAAAGCACAAGTGCGTTTGTTACACCACTAGGGGGCCCTGCTGAGCAAGAAAGACTCAAGATGGTAGCCAGGGTGTGCTGGGTGAGTGGGGTGGATTGGGCTGGTGGGGTGGTGGGCAGGGGCTGGAGAAAGGGCTTTCAATGAGCAGTTGGTGCTCCGAAGACACAGGTTCATACACCTGGAAGCCTCTGGGCCAGCTCCCAGGTGGTGAGGCTGGGTGTCTTCCTGTCACAGATAGTCTTTCTTTGACATGGCTTCCCTCCAAAGCTGATCTTGAAGACCCCCCCTCCTCCCTCCGCCATCCAATCTCACCGGTTGGGATACAGGCGCTCCATGTAATATTGCTCAGAAGAACTCGCCTCGCCCAGCCTACTGACGTGCGTAGCCATGACTGCACCGTCTTGATTTCTGAATGAGGGCAGCGCACAGACGCCATGTGTCTGCTCACTGCTGGTCAGGCCCCGCACGTGCTCTGTTGGCATCGGAATTCACTGCCAGCCCTTTCCACACTCCCCGCAATATTGCAAGAGAGCAGAGGCCAAACCCTCCCTCTCCTTCTTTCTTAGAGCTAGGGGGCTCAGTGCAGCTTAGTGTGTTTGTGCCAGTGAGCTGAACTTGCGTGAACAGTGGAGAAGGGGCAGAGGTCATCTGCCTGCACTGCAGCTGTTGGAGGAAGGTCAGTTAGAGGTGAATGTGATGGCTGGACTCCACCTCCAGGTCCGGAGAGGTGAGGCGTCATTAGCAACAGCAGCTTCCTGAATCACAGCCATAGTGGTGTGCTCTCGGAGCCAGGAGTCTGAAGGTGGCCCCCTGACCTCTGCCTGCCCAAGGATTTCAGGGATGCCTGATTCCCCATAGTTCATGTCTTTCAGCAAGACTGGCTCTGTTTCCTGCATGGAACCCTACCTGACACATGTCTGTTCACTAACATATGTGTTTCTCACTGCCTTCCCATGTCGCTGATTTAAATTTGGGACGTATTTATTGACCATCTGCTGCAAGGTAGAATTTGCCAAGTGCTGTCAGATGTTGACATCCAAAGGAATGTTCTATTGATCTTATCTTAGGAAAACAGAGTCCAGAGCTCAAGGACCAACACCCCCGAACAATCCGAAGTCAATCAATGATTGTTGCTTCCTTGTGTCTATTGAACATTAGGCTCGCTGGTCAGCCGAAGGGGTGGGGTCCATGGAGTTCCTTCATTCAGACAGGTTTGAGCTAGACTTGATGGACAGGGTAACCCTGGGTAAGTGAGGGAGAGTGGAGGTCGGGAATGAAAAGAGACGGAGACAGAGCGTGGCATCTCTAAAGGTCACTGTCCTGGGTCGATGTCCTCACCGCGTCACCTCTTCTGGTTGGTGGGCCAAGTTATCTCATCTGAAAAACCTGCAAACCCCGCAGGGTCGTCGTGAGGTTCAAATGAGGTTAAAGAATAGATCTCTGTGTACAGTCTGTGCCGGTATCTCCACCCAGGCACCTGTTTCTCTGGCTAGCACAACGCACTGCACCACGTGGACTGAATCCCCTTCTGTCTGGCCCAGCACCTCGCTTGCCCGCCCTGCTCTGACCCTGGGCCGACTGGAGTGGGCGGTGTCCATGGGCTCTTTTGCCCTCTCACTGGGTCTCACATTGGGTTCCACTAATGAGAGGCATTCACAAGGAGCCTGGACCATGAGAGGAAAGAGAGATCAAGGCCATTGCCCAGCTCCCTCCATTCCAGCCGCACTGTGTTCCTCTGCCCAAGGCTGCAGCTGGCGGCAGGTGGCCACCTGCGTCCCAGGGCTAGAGCTCGGTCTAGGTCGCAGGAACCGTTGCGGGTCGCCCGAGCTGTCCCTTGCTGGCTTCCACTCACACCCTCGTACACAGTCTTTCTAATTAACTTTCCCCAAACACCCTCTGGGGATATGCTGTTTGTTTCCCGCCATGATTCTGGCAGATACGAAATGTAAGCTGCTGTATTCAAGTACTCCCCTTGACTCAGAGCCCATGATGCTTCCCTGTGATTTGATAAAGTCAAGTCCAAATTCATTTTCCTAGCCTATGAAGAATGCAATTAAGAAAGTGCATCCACATGACAGGATCTCCGGATGAGCTTGCAGCAACCACGTGCAGAAGGGGGGAAACTTGAAGCCCGAGACGACACGGGGTGGGGGCGGTGAGTGGCCTGTAGGTGCTCTTCCATTGGCTTTACTCCCCCGCTCCCAGGACAGGTAAACAATTCCAGGACACCTGTTCTGCCCTTTCCTTTCCTCTCTTTTCTTTTCCTCTGTTTCTATGTGCTCTCCTTCCACTTTTCCCTTCGGAAACCCAGAGGTGGACACAGGAGGGGAGGTGTGACCCCGTGGGAAAGGTGGGCGTGGTAAGCCACTGGAAAATTTCTCAGCCAGCAAAGCCCTGCGGTTCATCGGACGGCTGACCGGGCAGACGAGGGAGCAGCTGGTGGCTCCCTCGGGTAGCGGGAGGCCAGGATGGGGAGAAGGAGGAGCGTGAGGCCCGGAGGGGCCGTGCAGTCTCATCCCGACTCTGTGCCCGACTTGCTGTATTCCCTTTCCCTCTTTCCTCTCAGCTGCAGCATCAAAGATTAAGTCTCCATTTTCGTGGACTAATAGCAGCACCTTTGGGAAATATAGGCACGTCTTACCTATACTGAGCGAATGTAACATTTTTAAGTGTGTTATTAATAGTAATGTCGCAGAGCAAAGCACTAAGAGACTTCGTTTCTGAACCAGGAATTACGGCCAAGGATGGCGGTAGAGTGTCGATTAGAAATGAAGACACCCTGTCCTGTCCCATCCCTCCTGAAGGTCCTCTAGGTCTCTGGTGGAGGGTAAACTTTGTAACAGGGATGACAGTTTGTCAGTGGCTATTGCTGGCCAGGGCCCTTTGCTAAGTAGTTCACTTCGGGGACAGACTCAAGTCTCGCCATCCCGGAAGCCTGGTCCTTGTCTCCAGCAGTGCGGGGTAGCCCTTTATTCGGCTTTCACACCAATGGGAGAACACACAGACCACTTCCCCACGCGGGGCTGTCCTCCCCCCGCAAGTTTGCCTAAGGACTGGAATCGTGTTTTGTATCTAACCGGGTCCCAGCCACGCCAAGCACGGGGTCAGGAGGAGCCAAATTAGAACAAAATCTGAGAGTTGGAAGGGGTGTCAGAAGTGGGCTGATCACAAAACAGCTCCCTTTCCAGGTGAGCAAACACACACATAAAGAAAAGACACAATCAAACTAGTTACAAAACTCGGAGCAGAATTCAGGTCATTGGATGTCCACGCTTGTATTCTTCCACTGCACTCTGAAGCCTTGTGGTAGCTTGGAAGCCAGCCAGCCGTGAGGCGTAGGTCCTGTCAGGTCAGCTCCAGGGTTAGATGAACGTGCGCAGATCACTGGGGGGGGGGGGGGAGGATGAGCCACCACGAGCCCTTCTGGCAGAGGCGAATTGAGACAATAACAGCCCGCTTAGAGCCCAGGTGTGTAACACTAAGTAGTTCTGTGGTCATCTTTACCAGTAACTGTTCCAGGAATTTTCCTAAGGACGTAAACTTATACATAAACAGAGCTTCAGGCACAAAGATATTTATCAGAGCATTATTTACATAGATGAAAACTTGGCAATATTCACAATTTGCAATGAAAAGAGGAAGATTAAATCAATTATTGTTACATTACATCCCTAAAATGACATATTAAGCAGCCATTGACATGAAGTTACCAGAGATTTTTTTTAATGACATGACAACATGTTTATAAGTGGAAAAGGCAAGAGCTCACCTACGGCAGGAATGTGTGTGTGAGAATGTGAATTAAGTGCAATTTTTATTTTCTCTTTTATACTTTTAAATATTTTGTAATTTTATACAAGGAACCTACATTTCTTTCCCATCAAAAATATTATTTGGGGTAAAAGAACATCGTGTTGACAATGACCAGGTATGCCCTCTTCTACAAACAGTCAGGGAGTCCCGCACCCCCTCCGGGGACTGATGGGGAGGGCCCGCCATTCAGCGGCTGCGCACACCAGTTCCTGCTTGCTGCCTTCTGATTGGCCGGTGCCCTGGCACTCGGGGGCCTCAATATGTTGATGATCACTCCCAGGAGAAAATTTGAGTCACCAGAAACTTCGTTTCCAAGTAGGGGTCTTCCTCAGAATGCACCTGTCATTTCAGGGGAATTGCTGGCTCTTATCCTTACTAGCTGGTTCCTATTACTTAGGCAGAATGTTTCGATCTTCTGAGACTTGTTTATAAAATGAGAATAAGAGATACGCACCCCAGAGCCTATGCAGGGTGGTCGGGTGAGTAAATGAATGTGGGCGAAGCCTCTGGCCCCCAGGAGAGGTTGTTGGCCTCGTCTTTGCCCACACGAGGTAAGACTAGCTGCTCATTGGCTAGTCTTGAGGTCACAGGATCATTAAGTAGACCTTGGCCTCACACTGGATTTGCCAAGTGTCTGCTATGCATGTACCCACCTTTTAGACTACCGGCAAGCTGCTGGGTTTTCTCCGGGGACTGCTAGTTGTACTGATGGTTCCCATGGTTCTCTTGGGCTGAGCCACTGCTGACACGGAGCCTTCTCTGGCTGACTTCACTCAGCTGCAGAAAGTTTCCACCATGCTCGCAGCCAGCACGCTGGCAGCACGGACCCCTCGGGTGGTTTCCGATCGGGCTTCCGCAATCCCTAAAATATCCACGGAGATGGAACTTCCCCAGGGTTTTCCATCAAAGCAGAACCAAAGCTGCTTCTTAGTTCACTTCTGCCCGAGCAAGCTTCTCTGGTCGGGTTTTGTCACTGCAGGGGGGACTGTCTGCATGAAGTGATGTATGACTCACTCGATTAAAACTGGGAAGCCCGATGCCCATTAACGATCTAGCTTGAATTTCCCAAGTTCTTGAATCACAAACAAGACCAGTTGTTTAGTTAAGCAGGCTTTCTTTGTGTGCCAGGACAGATTGTCTGTACAACCAACACGAGGACAATTCCTCTGCAGAAAAGAAGGAGATGGCAAGCATTTTTTAAAAACAAATCCTCACCTGAGGACATTTTTCATTGCCTTTTTTTTAGAGAGAGGAAGAGAGAGAGAGAAACATAGATATGAGAGAGAAACATTGATTGGTTGTCTTCTCATACACACCTGACCAGGGATCAAACCTGTAACCAGGGTATGTGTCCTGACTGGGAATCAAACCCATAACCTTTCAGCTATAGAACAATGCTCCGACCAAATGAACCACACTGTCCGGGGCAGCAAACATTTTTAAAATGCACTGTAGGTTTGTTGTTGTTGTTGTTTTAATCAGAATGTGAACATTAATACTACTACACACCTTGACTAGGACACGGGTCACAGTTAATTTCTGTGCTGGATCCAGGATGGCCGCCTGATGTTGCCCGTGAGAGGTGGCTTTCCAGCCATTGGTTCAAACAAAGTTAACTAACAGAGGGGAACACCGGAGAAGGTGGCCCTGGCATCGATCAGTAGGTGTTCCTGGATTCCAAGGAAGTGAGCTGCCTTACAACTTCCCAGTCCCAGCATCCCGGCAGCCCAGGGATGCGGGTGACGCTGCATGAGTCTCACAGCTGGGCCACGGTTTTCCTGCTGGCGTTTAGGGTGCCCACAGTTCCTCTCTCTGCATCATTTAACATTGACCCGGCTCTGCCCAGCACCTGCGCACACAGGGATGCCGGCCTTCGGTCGCAGGGAAACGGTCTCTGAACCCTGCGTGTGTCCAGGGCGGAGCTGCCGAACAAAGGGCAGGTGCCCGGCGCCTTCCGCACTCCAAGCCAAATCCCATCTGGAACTTCGGATTCTTAGCCTGCAGCAGATTACAATCCTGGAACTGGGAAGGGGCCGGGAGAGTGGGAAGGCGAGGCGTTTGAGGGGGGCGCCCTGGGAGCAGAAGAGCTGGGCAACGACCTGATGCTGAGGGAGAAGGCAGAGAACTTAAACTCGGTGCAGAATGATGATGGTGCACAGTGCCTTTGCTGAGATCCGGCTCTGCCGAAATCCCTCTCCCGGAAGGCAGAGACTTTTGTAACGTATTTCAGAAAAGTGTCAACATTCTCATCAATAACAAGAAAAACTTATTTTCTATTTTTAGGTAACTGGCAATTATCAGATCCTGGGAGAGCGACCAGGCGGTATGCCTGCCTGGGGAAGCCAGGCCTCTGTGGGCAGAAAAAGGAATTAAAAATGCAAGGGGGCTTCTGCTAAGTGCCGAATAAATGATTTAGGTGGCAATTGCCTTGCAATTCAAAGAAAGGAAAGTAATCAGGGCTCCCTGCACCACCCACTCCCACCACCACACGACCAGCTTCCAGGGGAAGAACGAGACATTTGCTGAAAGCGTGATAGAGCTGTCAAGATTCCAGCAAATCAATTACATAAATTGTGAAGCCTAAGTCACAGTTCTATTTGTTCTGGAAGGCTGCAACGTTTGCAATTTTTCATTAAAATAAAAAATAAGAACCCATTACTGCTTCCTCCAAAAATGTCTCCCATACCCAACACACCGCACCCCTCGTTTTCACGATGCTGTATCTGTGCAGGTGTCCTTGCTGCTAGCATTTGTCATTTGAGGCCACTGGTCATCAGGTTAACCCAAGGGCGGATTCCTCTTCTGCCTCTTCTGGCGGGATCGTTGGCACAGACTGGCCTCCAATGAGGTCATTAAACAGAGAGATGGTCACGAGGGAAAGTAGACATCGTGAACCCACCAGATAGGTGTTTGCCATGTTGGCAAATCACTTTGTCAGAAAGGTCGAGGACCGGCCCCCGGGGTCGTGAAGGACTCAGGCAGGGAGAAGGGCTGGGACGCTGTTCCAGGGAGGATGAGACCATGATGGCAGACGTGGGGCTGGGACCAGGCGCGAGTCAGGAAACGACTAGGGAAAGGGTGTGACGGAAGCCGACTTTTCTGTGTAGGGACTTGTGGGACACTGATGTAAGGGCGTCGGCAGCGTGGAGGAACATGGACGAGTGATCGTTTTGAGAAATAAGGCTGTCTTGGTTTGAGTTCCTTCAAAAGCAAAGCTCAAGTGAGGAAGCACAGTGAGCAAGCAGGAAAGTGAGAGGGGAGAAACAGCCACCCAAGGGCGTGTTACTAAGTGCTGCCACTGGGGGCGCCCGGGAGGCACCCCACGGGGCGGGGGCGTGGAGGGTGGGGCGCTGCGAGGGACTCGAGGAACACTCATGTGTTTTTTTTCTTGGAATCAACTATCACAAAATGAACGATTTTATTTTTAAGCACATATTCACTTTTATTCCTATTGAAAATGAGTCAACAGAATTTTATTCAAACTTTACAAATACCTTTATATTTAGCCTGAGATGCAGCATGAGAAAGTCTAGGCTGAAGGGAGACTGCAGAGCCCAAAGGAAAAGCAACTGAAAACAAAGCTGAAAATGAGCGTGCATTGATCAAGCATAATTAAAGTGGTCAATGCACTCGGACAACAAACAGTGGCGCAGTCATGAGTAACTTTTCAGACGGTCCCACCGAGGCATGAGAAAGCTGAGGTTTTGATCCATCGATTCGTCTTATTTGCTTGAGGTTGCTTCTGGAGCTTTAACTCCCTGGCACGTCCGGCCTCCCCACGAATGAGTGACGGTGGTCCTAGCATGAGGCCAGAGAAAACCGCCAAGAGGAACAGATGCTTGAGGGAGTTAGTTACCGCCCTGCGCCCTGCGTGGGGACTCTCCTCCCAACTGCAGGGCAGCAGGGGAGAGAGAGGTGTGGGCCACCCGAGGCTTCTCTCGCGCATGCTCCTGCAGCGTCAAGGACATCTCTCGGAAAGGGCTGTTGTTTCCTGTATCCCCAGCTGCTCCCTTCTTCCTCTTCCTGTGTGTCACTTGGTTCCCTTCCCGCCCCGCCCCCGGCCCCCCCCCCCCCTCCACAGAGTCCCTACTCCCTGTAACCTGTCCAGGTAATCGGGTGGGGGTGGGGGCTCAAAGACAGCTTTTGCCTTTTAGCAGGTGAGTAAGGAAGGAATTTATAATTCTGAACTTTCTACCGATTGGGAAATATGTTTTGGGAGAGACAGAGGTCTACCCAGAACCTTGAAATAAGTTACCTTCCAGGCTCCTGCCAGGCGTCAGGTGACTCGGGCCTGGGAGAACTGAGATGTATAGTTCAGGAATGCATATCATCACCTTATTGTCTCCATGACTGAAAACTAGGGGACAGTCTCCTGTCAGCATTTGAAACGGCCACAACTGTAAAGTAACAGTGACTTTAGGTGGGCACCATACCTGGGAGCTGAAAATAAGAAAAGAATTAAAGACATTTTTCTGGAGATGAATCAGAAAAAATTATTTTCAATACAGATAGTTCGTGCTCTTATAAAAGCAGCTGCAAGCCCTGGCTGGCGTAGCTCAGTGGATTGAGTGCGGGCTGCGAACTCAAGGGTCGCAGGCTCGATTCCCAGTCAGGGCACATGTCTGGGTTGCGGGCCAGGTCCCCAGTGGGGCCACTCGAGAGGCAACCACACACTGATGTTTCTCTCTGTTTCTCCCTCCCTTCCCCTCTCTAAAAAATAAATAAATAAAATCTTTAAAAAAAAAGTTTAAAAAAAAAAAAAAGCAGCTGCAGAGCCAAAAACAATCCTGGAAACTATTAGCCCAGAATGTAGCAAGTCATCCTACACCTGAAATGATGAAATTCTCCATTCCTGACACATGTAGTCGCCACCGCGGCAGCTGATTGCCGAGTCTCAGAGCGACAAGAAGATGAACACAAAGAAACAGGACGAGCCAATGAACTGCGATTCACATTCCATGCAAACAGCCTCACTCACAAAAGGAAGGAAAGCTCTTCTCAGGAAAGTAGAATTGTCTCGGAATTGACTGCCCCACCCCCTCGGGTGGCACTTCTTTTTACACAGATTCTTTTTTAAGTTGATTTTGTGTGCATGGGGGTCGGGGGGAGGGGAGCAGGGGGAAGAATGACAAACCTGTTAGGGACCAGAATAACGAAAATAAATCTGGACGAGTTCGAGGGGTCACCTTGCCCAGCTTTTGGTTTCCAGGTGGAAATGACCCCTAACAATGACCTTCTGAAAGAGCCTGCAAGAAAAAGGTGATGCCACCATCTTTTTCAATGTCCCAGCTCGTACATTTTAACCGTCCAACACGACAGTCCCTTCTTTATATCAATCGTGTGTGTCTGTACTGGATTTTAAGTCTGTGCTTTATATTCTGTCCTCACTGGTATATTATTGACAGCAGCTGCCTTCTGCGGTTCTGATAATCTGGCTACTTAACCACAGTCAAAAAATAAAAACCTCTGGATTGCCCCTATTCCTGCACCCATAGCTCGTGACCTGTGCAGAATTTCCAAGGAGAAGGAATTGGGGAGCGGCTGGCTGGGGTGGGTGTGGTGGGCTGAAATTTGTCCCCCACGAATTTGCCATAGTTTCCTAGAAGAAAATTACTTTTCCTAAATTTCTGGGAGCTGGAATGTGGGTGAGGCTGCAACCCAGTTTTGGCCATCTAGACTCAGCGCCTTGGGGGATGGGGGAGATATAAGAAGGAAGAAAGTGCATGGAACAGAGTTGTGACTCTGGCCGGAACTACCCACCCTGGACCTAGTACTCAGAGAATCAAACTCAAACTCAAGTTTGCTGCGCATCATCTTGTTGGGGCATGACAAGTGAGAAAAGCCATGAGTGAGTAGATGGATGAGAAGGTGCCCGGGGTGATAGTGGGGCTGGACTGCCTACCGGTGGGAGGAGTGTTTGGCTTCCATGCAGGTTCAAGAACGAGTCCGAGATCTGGAATCAGCAGATTGGGGCTTAAGTCCCAGAGCTGCCAGGACCCAGCTGGTTCACCTGGCAAGAGTGCTTAACCTTTCTGTAAATAGGGTTAGTGATTCTGTTTGTCTCACTCGTACTTCTGGCTGATGTCGTGAAGATCCAACTGAGCTGATATATACAGAGGGCTTTGTGGGCTGTGATGTGCCACACACACACACACACACACACACACACACACACACACACACACACACAGAGCCTGCTGTTGTTACAGAAGACGGTAAACCCTGGCCAAGTAACTCAGCTGGTTAGAGCATCCTCCCGATACGCCAAGGTTGCAAGTTTGATCTCCAGTCAGGGCACGTACAAGAAGAAACGATGAATGCATAAGTAAGTGGAACAACAAGTTGATGCTCTCTCTGTCTCTCTCTCATCAATCAATAATTTTTAAAAAAAAAAACAGGTGGTATAAGTGCTGCTTGGGCTGTAAATCTCACCTCCAGCTTCAGTGCAACCAATACACGACGTTCCCACTTCTAATAAAGAATGCACTTTTAGCCTGCAATGCGCAATGCTCTTCGCCCACGGTACTGCGTACTTTCATTCTGTACCCTCCTCTCTCCTCTGTTAAATTGCTCTAAACAGGCTTGTTTCACACTCTGAGACATCGCTGCTGGGAGCTGCAAGTGGTAGGACTCCCATAAAGACCAAGTTGGCAATATCCATCAAAATGATAAGTACATTTACCCTTTGGGCCAGCAAAACCACTTCCGGGAATTTATTCTCCTGATTATCTGCACACACGCACATTACTTGAGCACAAAATTATTTATCGCAAAATCGTTTGTAATAGCAAAAGGCTGAAGATAGCATAAATGTTTAACCATAGTGTACTGGTTAAATAAACCAAGGTACATCCACATAGTAGAATCCTATGCAGCTGGTACCAACCAAACAAACAAACAAAAAATCCAGAAACTCTGAATGTTCTAATATGGAAGAGCCCTAGAATATATCGTTAGGTAATAAAAGTAGGTTTAGAGCATTTTATAAAGTATGGTACCTTTTCTATACGGAAAGGGGAAAACTAAAGATGTAAGAAAAGAATAAAAATGATGATCAGAGAGGGCCAGAGCTCAGGAATGGGGGGGGAGGGGAGGGGGGAGGGGAGAGGAGGGGGAGGACAGCGGCGAGAGTGGGCCTGTTCATTGTCTGCCTCCATATCCATTCCAATGTTTGATCAATGTATTGTCTACCCCCAAATAATAATGAGATATTTTTTAAAGATTTTATTTATTTTTTAAGACAAGAAAGCAAATATAACCAGAGACATTAAATAAAGAACAAACTGACAGTAACCAGAGGGGAGGTGGGATAATGGGGGAAAGAAGGGGAAGGGTCATCAAGGAACATGTATAAAGGACCCATGGACAAGGCCAAATGTGGGTAGGACTGAAGGTGGGAGGTGGGGATGGCTGGGGTGGGTGAAAATGGAGACAACGGTACTTGAACAACAATAAAAAAAGAGAGGAAAAAGAGATTTTATTTATTTTTTAGAGAGAAGGGAAGAGAGGGAGAGAGGGAGAGAAACATCAACATGTGAGAGAAACATAGACTGGTTGCCTCTCGCACACCCCCAACCGGGGACCTGACCTGCAACCCAGGCACGTGCCCTGACTCAGAATTGACCTGGTGACCTTTGAGTTTGCAGGACGACACCCAATCCACTGAGCCACACCAGTCAGAGCTCAGTCATGTTTTTCAAAAACATTCAGTGAGCATCTATTAAGTGCCAGGTATATATTAGATCCTTGTGACATATCCAGCAGGTAAACTTTCCTTACGTGTAGAAGAGATGCCTTTTAGAGTCCGTGTCAGGAATTTTCTATCTGATTCCTGGACTCTAGAGACTGTGACAAGGCAGCAGAAAAAGGCATCAAGGTCACCCTCTTTTTCTGCCAGCCTTTCACTTTACTGATGGTTGGTTAAGCCCCCAGGAATCAGGAGGGGAGAGTGTGGAGCCCAGGTTACTGGCTGTAGATGCAGCTGTCCCAACCTCTGTAATATGCAGCTCAGAGAATGTCCTACACCTTGATAAGTCAATCAGTCCTTGGGAAGGAAGAGCTAGTAAGAAGAGCAAAGAGAGTCAGAGGTGGGAAGGTGGCAGGGAGTGGGGGGACAGAGTTATCCCCCTTGCCTCCCCCTTCTGGCTCATTCACACCCCTTTCTGAGCAGCCCTTTCCTCAAACTCTAGAAGTATAGCTAGTAAAATCTCCCAGATCTCAGACAGAAGTGGTATGATGTCCTATTTTCATTAACAATCTAAAAGAAAGATTACGGAGGGAATGCAGAGATTTTGGTAAAATGCGATGCTGATAAGTACCAAGTAGAAATGACATTTTTGAGATGTATTTCTCACGCCGTGCCTCAAGAACACGGTTAGAGAAGCTCTCCCACTGGTATGAAGCCCAAAGGGCTGGATAGAGGATGACTTTTCCCGAACAGCTTCTTTGCTCCAAATACTGAGAAACTCGGGGGAAATCTACCATATTGCACCAGGTCCGTTCCCAAAGCACCTGGCAGCATTCCACAGCTTGTCGATGGGACAGTCTGGGGCAGTGGCTGCCTAGACTAGGACATTTCCCAAGCCGTAGTCCGTGATGTCTGAATTCCTTGGGTATATTATTCCCAATACCCCTCCTACTCAAGCTGGATCCAGAGAGAGAGGAAAGAAGGAGGGAAAATAAAATCACCTTGTTGTTACACATATTCATGTACTCATTGGTTGATTCTTCTATGCGCCGTGACCAGGAATCAAACCCACAACCTTAGTGTATCAGGATGACGTTCCATCCAGGTCTCTCTCCTCACTGAGTTCTTATTTTAGGTACAGCCAGCACCGTAACTGCAGTCCTCGGTATGTGTTACGCTGCTGTTCCGAAATAAATGAGGTATGCCTGGAGAGCAGAGACTGTTGTTCCACTTCATTTTTGGCCCGCACCATCTTTACACAACATTTAGCACACTTCATCGGTCCTTCCGTCATTCGGCAAGTGATGACTGAGACGCGCTCCACGCGGTCGCACTGTGACATTTGCACAGATGGAGTCAAACCACTTGATCCTGTTGGGAAAATCAGCACTGGCTGCGCACATTTAGACACTCCCGTGACATAGAGAGAGGTGCCCTGCGAATAAGCTCAGCTTAGAAACAGGACTGGGAGTTGAAGTTTGTACCCGCGAGTTTCTAGCCCTTTTCTGATAACTCAAATCTATGTACCTGTTTAGAAGGCCATTTGGAATTACATTCCAGAAAAAAATGCAGAAAGTTGATAAGCCTTTGGGTTAGCCTCTTACACAACAGAGTTCCAGTCGTGCACACGTACTTGAACCTCAATTCTTTTTGTTTGTTTAATGGGAAATGTTCATAGAGACGTTCGTGCTCACCTTGTGAGCTTTCCCCTTGTGATCAGTAGGATGCGTTTGCTGGCCCATCAGTCTGAATGAGGCCTGCGGACAAGCACCACTGAACAGAGGGAAGGAAAGCGTCCCTTAGAGGAATCAGATTGTTCTGCTACCCTGTGCTTTGTGCACCAGACCCTATAAGGACCTCTGGACGCTGGGCTGTGTATGTTGTACGCCAGTGATGTGCAACCAGTGTGCGGCGAGAATTTTTAAAACGTGCACTGACTTCTTTTCCCTTAGATTGTCAAATACAAAGATGACAACGGCCAACACAACCATAGCTGCCCTGTGTGAACGGATCAAAATTATACCTAGTTGTTTGGTCAGATCAGCAAAAAAAAAATTTTGGGGTGTGCCGAAGAATTTTATGTGTGCCATGAGGTGAAGGAGGTTGAAAATCGCTATTGTATGTGACTGTGTGTGATGGGAATTAACACATACTTCTGAGTCCCAGCTTTATTGCTGAGGTCCGTAATGATTCAGTATAATTAAGCACCATTTGACTGGTTAGTTAGCTCAGGTGTCTGAATCTGTCACAATAAAGTATGTGATGTTAAACGTGTTTGGATTAGAACCTTCTGGAGCCGATGCCAATGCAGACAGCTATATTAATCACACGGGAGGTTATCTTATTTGAGATTTTCTATGCACCTCTGAGTTACAGTGTTTCATCCATCAAGGGCTTGCTGAAGACATCTGTAAACTTTGATTTATTGCACTATTCCTGGTACAGAATTAAATAGTATTATACTCAAATATATTGGCTTAATTGACAGGTAGAGATTTAATCCTGTTAATTATCTAGTCCACTTGAAAGCTTCCATTAACCCCTTGCTGAATGGGCAGGATTCAGAAGTTATCTGAGCACCTATTTTGGGCGCAGGCAAATCCATCATTGTCCTTCTTCTCCAGGAAGTTTGTTCGTGCCAGCCCCCATTTGGGAACGAGCGCCTGCACCCGTGAGACAGGTGTCATTTCGGGGCACCTCCTCCCTGACCCCAAACAGCCTGTCCCCTTAGGTAAATGACATCAGGAGATTGGTAGTGAGAGTCTCTTCTGGCTTTGGGTTTTATTTCATGAGATACATTGCATGACATTTCTTTATTTATTTACTTATTCAACATACTTTTATTGAGCACTTACTACGTTCAGGAACTTTTACATGTAAAGACAGTTGAGACCCTCTCTCCACTAACGGTACATCCCTTGTAAATCATAAAGTCCTCTGCGAGTACATGGGGTGGTCATTAACAATCATAGGTTGTGCCATCATAATAATGCATGCCAATAGGTGGTTTGTGCCACAGAACACAAGGGTAGTTCAGTTTGATCTTTCCAGAACAGTACTTCTAACAAAGAACACCAAGGTGCGTGGAGGAGGAGTGTGAGAGACATTTGCAGGAGGAGAATTCATTCAGAGCTTTTCAGCTCATCCATCACAAAGCGGTCCTGCTCTCTCCTTACATGCAGGGGACGTCACCACTAGAGCCCTCTGCTGAGCTTCTCTGCTCCTCAGGCCACCTCGGGCCCTCTCTGTTCCCAGTCACTGTGCTAAGTGCAGAGGACACAGAGGACAGATTTATCTGCCTTTCTAGAGGTCACACTCTGGGGGAGACACAGAGGACTATGACGGAGAGTCCCCCAGGGGGCTATTGGAGCTCAGAGTGGACACACTTAGCCTAGGAGGATTCAAGGAAGGCTTCCTGGAGGAGGAACTATCTGATCTGGGTTTTAACAAATGATGACCAGTTACTCAGTTAAAGAAAGAAGGGTGAGTTAGGGCATGGCACAAAGTGAATGACCTGGCCAAAGTCACCGAAGAGTGAAACCACAGCGCTCCTCGGAAGCCACAAGTAGTTATCATTTTTAAATGAAAGGTCAGGAGTAGGCGCAGCTGGGCCTCAGCAAGGGCTGCATCTCGGAGGGTCTCGCAGGCCAGACTAGGAGCCAAGAACACGGTGTTCAGGGGCCAGTGGAACATTCCAGGCAGTAAAAACGCTTGTGGTTTCTAAAACCGGTCTAGCCGATGATCAGCCTGGGGGGGGCAGAGGGAGATTTATTGGAATTTCCCAACTTGAATAACTTTCCAATGGAAAAAAAATTGTATATGCTAGGAACACTTAGTGGACCCAGGTCCATGAAAGGCATGCTTTAAACTTTTCATTTTGATATAATTTCATACTTACAGAAACTTGCAAGAAAGACAGAAAAAAAACCCGAACTCATCTCCTATATAACCCAGATTCACAAATTGTTAACAAATTGTGGACATTTTGCCCCATTTTTCCCTTTATCTATCTATTTATCTATCTATCTATCTATCTATCTATCTACTAACCTACACACACATACACACACTCACTCATTAAATCATTTGTGAGCAGTTTGCAGCGTTTATAAATATTCCAATGTCTATTTCCTGAGAACCAGAATGTTCTCTTTTTAAAACAACAATAAACATTTATCAAAATCAGGAAGTATGTCGTTGATACAATACTATTATCTAATCCACAGATAGTCAACCTTTTTCATCTCACGGCACACGTAAGCGAATTACTAAAATTCTGTGGCACACCAAAAAATGGATTCTATTTTTTTGCCAATCTGACAAAAGATCGGTATAATTTTGATTCATTCACACCAGACGGCTATTGTTGTGTTGGCTGATTTCATTTTTTTATTTGACAATCTAAGGAAAAAGAGGTCAGTGCCCCTCACTAAATAGTCGGGTGTTGCAGGTTTTAAAATTCTTGTGGCACATCAGTTGAAAATCACTGATCTGATCCAATCTTGCTAATTATGTTAATAATGACAGATGATATTTTTAAGAACTGTGACTATACAAAACTAAATCTGGTTCAATGCAATTATCTTTCAAGTGCAAATGATCACTGGGACAGAGATTAATCTTTATAATAATAATAAATGTTTTTAGATTATCATAAAAATAAAGGCACAGAATTTGGAAATCCTCATGGAGCTCGTGGATTCCTAGACCCAGGTTTGAGAACTACGGTTGGAAGCCAAGGTGGAGACAGGAAGCACGGTCTTGGTTGTGCAGGTGTAGACTTCCTGTTTACACCAGAGTGTCGGAAAGTCACGCAGAGGTCCCACCTCTGCTCAGCAAAGTTGCATAAAAACCTCCTGATAGACCTCGGACTCAGGGTCCAGGTTATGCACATCAGCTCACACGCCGAACACAGGGCTGAAAAGGGCAGAGAACGGTCAAGGATACTCCCGTGGCCTGTCTTTTAGCAGGCACCGAGTTGGGGACAAACTGAAAGAAAGAGAGCCAGCCTGGGGAGAAAGGGGCACACGGTTTTCCCGGCTGTTGGAGGGCAGCGCCCTGAAGACAGAGGGAACGTTATAGAGGGTGATTTGCTACTGTGAGCGGTGCGTGAGAAGACGAGGGCTCCGCGAAACGGAGCAACGCGATGAGAGCAGCAGCTGCCAGGAAACGGCATCGAGGCGAGATGAACTCGGACAGAGTGGAGGTAAGAAGGGCTCACAGGGAAACTAAAAGGCAGCCTGCTTTTCTATTTAGTTTTTTTTTAAATTGAAGAATCTTTACAATTCACTTTAGAGGCAGTAAAGGACAGACTCGAAACCGCGGCTAACAGACTCGGGTATGGGGCGGACCTCCGCTCAGTTGAAAAGGCCTCGTTCCGGGCACAGGCAGGAGAAAGGGAGAGAAGCGCAGTCGTTGGGACCGCAAAGCTCTTAGTCTCCCGTGAGGTCGGCGAGACAAATAAGGACAAGGGGAGTGGTCCTTGATGGATCTGCTGCGAAGAAGCCAGTAACTGTAAACAGAGCTCCTATCCCGCAACTGCGCCCCCTTACCACAGCCCATCATTAATAGTAGGCCCTATCAACGGCCTCCATAAATTCGAATGAGTGGAAATGACGGTGCGAAATTAAAACACAATGCAAAAAGTTTGGGATCACGTTCTAGCTTAGTAACCTTAGTTTCTTATTCTGTAAAATATGAATATTATTAACAGCTACTTTCTATGGCGTTGTGAGGAGTAAAAGAGATTTTAACAAAGCTTATTGTAGTAGTTGGCACATAATAAGCTCTCAATACATGTTATTGTAGCTATTGCTTTATCACTATTGTTACTTTTGGGTCATATTCTGTATTACCCTAAGTAATAAAAATTTACAGAAATAAACCAGAACTCCCCATCAGTTAGGATAAAATAAAAACCTTAAGCTACTTTTGAATCGAACAGAATTTCAAACTGTAATGACAAAACTCGGTGGAAGAAACAATACAGACCAGCTGTGAAGCTGTAACATCTCATGGAAGGCGGCCCACGCTCTGCTAATAGGCAAACTCCTAGACTCAAACCATTTTCTTATTTTGGGGGGGGAATAGAATAGTAGGAATTATTAATAAGTCTTAGGAAGACGGAAGGAATGAAATGGCAGATATAAATCAGACATCACTTTTTAAAAAGCAGACAATATAATTTGGGAGGTAAAACAGCAAAATAGATACCCACCCCTATAAATATGTTTTACAAAGATGGAAACGCGCATGCTTCTAGATACCAAGTCTGACTACTGTGGCATGTGTGCGTCATGCTGCGTGGGGGGTGCTCAGGTGGCCCCGAGCGCTGGGAGAGACTCGGGCAGAGGCCAAAGTGTCTCCACGGGAGCTGCTGGATGAACTCAAGCACAAGAATTATAAACACGAGCACAAACACGCTTGTGCTCTTCACGCTTCTTCCCAGGCGGATCCTTCGACGAAGCACATCAGAGCTGAGACCAAGTGAAGCTAGCGACACGCAGCTCTCCACTCCCTTCCAGGAGACTGCATGCCTTTCCCACACTGCGGCTCATGTGTTCACAACTTACAGAACTGGAAGGGTATCGATGACGACATGGGGAGAGCCGAGCAGGTGGGAGAAAGGGCTCTAGCTCACACTTTGTAAAGATGACCATATGACTTGGCAGGCCACAAAGCCAGTGGCTCGATTGGAGGTTTATAGGATCAGTACTTCCGACCTTATAAAAGTAGATCCTAGCATCGCTCACCTACAAGCCTGGGAGGTCTGGGAAAGAGAGGGGGTGAGGGAGTCCTTATGGAAATTCAGGAGTATTTGTAGTCAGGGGTGGAACTGTCTCTGCCCCTTCCTGGGTCAGCAAAAAGGACCTTTGTCTCCATATCTGTGTCCTCCAGAGAAGAAGGGAAGACAGAGATAGGAGAGCCATACAGAAGGGCAGAGGGGGACAGGTCAGCCAAGCTGTCTTTCCTCCACATTTTTAAGTTATTCTTAAATAACCTTGGGCAGACAAGTCACACTGGTATGTGCCAAGGAAGACAAATCCGCAAAGCACGTGTTTTGTTTTATGGATTATTGCCCATTCATTACAGAAATCTGGCAGAGAGACCACCGACAGGTCACTCCTGCTGTCCCCTGCTGAGAGCCGGGGGCAGTTCATCTTTCCAGTGTTCCAGTTCCTCCGGGGCATTCAAGGCCTGCTGGAGGTGAGGCTGTCCCCTGGGACTTCTCCGAGTTAGTTATCCTGGCTACACAGTGACATCTACAGTTTTCCTTTTGCTCTTCATCGGATGACGCCAGATGGGGCCGACTCCACGCGCAACATCTGGGCATGGAATCTCCATGGAGGTCACCGCCTCGGCTGCCTCCAGCTGATGTCTGATCTGAAGGTCCAGGTAACTGAGCAAGGGAGTCGTCGTGTAGCCCTTCAGAAGCGCCTGACACTCCTCGCACTAGTTCAGAGCGGCGGGGACCCACATGGCGGTGACCTGTGTTCTCGGAGCCCCGCGGCGATAATGACGGAAAAGCTCTCGGAGAGGGGACTTGCTCTTTTATTGCAGCACTCAGCCAGGAACACCTGGGGTCCAGGTCAGGAGACGTGCCAGATGCCCCGCTCCACTCCGCCGCAGCTCCCGGGCACAATGAGATGAAAATATCCCCTTAGTAGCTGGCAGCGGAACTTCTCTTAGGAAGAGACTTGCCTGTAGGAGGAAAATGCCTTGATGACAGACAGCTTACTCCTGCACTCAACCCCTTTGAAGCATAGCTGTTCTCCGGTGCTAAGGTTTCAGAGAAAGAGCCTCGCTGTTCTGCATAAGAAGGCCAATGTAGTTAGGTTTTTATTTGGTCTTGGAGGCGGGAAAGAGGAGAATAAAAAGGAGGAAGAATAAACTAAGAAGCTCGTGGGAGATCATTGTCGCACACATGTTGGGGCCCGAGAGGTCTGACAGGTCCGTAGCCCAGCGAAGATGCAGCTCAGAAACCAGAGACTACTACTTTAGCAAAAGCAAAGCAGAACTAGCTCCCCCCGGGCAGCTCCTCTGGCCTTCTTTGGGGTGCCATTCCCTTCCCTCCTCAAGGAGCGGCCTCCGCAGGCTCAGAGGGGCCTCAGCGCCTGGACGGCCTCGCTGCCTGTGACCACGTCTCTGCAGTTGCCAGTAGGACCTCTGCCTCCGGCCCAGTTCTGTTCCGTCCCATTCCATTCCATCGCGAGCCGCTCTGTTCACCCCGCACACATTCGCTGAGCCGCTGCTCTGTGCCCAGTGCTCCCCGGGCTGTGGGCACAGAGAGACAAACCCCACACAGTCTTTGGGAAAGGAATGTCTAATCCTCTGCACCGTCGGGCTGGACTCCAGGGGACTGACCCTTTGTTCCTCCTTTGCCTTCTGAGCACTCTGCTGAGATGCTTTTGCTCCAAGTGATCTTCCTCATTTCCCTATCTTAAGATCAGACGGGGAAAGGGTAGTTTAGATTCTAGCACTTCTCATACATTTTCACATTCTTTCATAGGCGCTTGCTACCTGTATGGTTTCTATTGCTGCTGGAACAAATCCCCACGAATTGAGTGGCCTAAAGCAACACACTTTTATTCTCTTATAGTTCTGGAGTCCAACATGGGCCTGGTCTGCTGTGTTGTTTCTGGAGGCTTTAGGGGAGAATCCTTTTTTTTTGGCCTTTTCCAGATTCTAGAAGCTACCCAAATTCCTTGTGTTCTGGCCCTGCAGCACACTGACCTCCACTTCCAGCATCGCATGACCTTTTTAACTCTGACCCTCCTGCCTCCTTTCTGTAAGGACCCTTGTGATTATATTGGACTCACCTGGCTAATTCCGGATACTCTCCCCATTGTAAGAGCCTTAATTTAATCATATTTGCAAAACCCCTTCCGTCCCATGAGGCAGCATATTCACGGGTTCTGTGGATTAGGATGTGGGCATCCTTCGGGGGCTAGTATTCCGTCTGCTACCTTCCACCGAATGTAGAAAAGAGAGCACTGGCCGCCCCGCCCCTCCCAGAGCTGTGTTTCGTCTCACAGAAAATGCAAATTCTGGGCCCCTGGTGTGAGCAGAGAGCATGGTGGCTTTTGTGTGATTGGAGACCTGATCTGTCCCAAGTTTGCCCCAAGTCCCTTTGGAGTCATTCACGTCCTGATCCTCATAATCATCCATTATTAGGTTGTATTGTTATCTTGACTGACACACTGCAGACCCAGAGAGTTAAATATCGTCCCAAAGTCATCCAATAACAAACAGCACCCAGCCCTGCCTGAGATGAGCAAAGACAGACCGGTGAGAAGGAACTGAACACGCCCAGAGACACGCCCACACGTGACCTGGCTGTTTAATTCCGGAGAGAAACTACGGAAGACAGACAGGTCGTGCACAGCCTCCTTCTGTCCTTGGCTGTTTGACGCCCTCCCTGAGTGGGTTCGAAGGGAGTGGTGGAGTGAGGGAAGGCAGTTAGGGGTGAGGGGGTGATTCAAGAAGAAGGGTTAAGAGGACAGGATAACGCGCTGTGTCCAGAAGAGGCTAATCTGGGCATATTTCTTTACTTCTCACCTACTGTTTCTGACTGTTCCCCAGGGTGTGGCTGTAACAGTGGGGTCTGTAGCCCACCCCCCATTCTTTTGATGTTGTTTCTGTAAGTTCTGACTGACTAGTAAGTAGCTTGTAGAGGAACAGTATGTGTGTGTGAGAATTCTAGCAACTTCAAAAGATACAGACTCCAACCGTCAGGCATCCCAGCTCAAGGAGGTGTGCTGACCTTCAACCAGAAAGCCAGGGTGACGAACACCAGGCCACCACTCAACCAGTTTCGAGAGCCTCATCAGCACAGGCTGTGCTCTTAAGAGAACTTTCCAGACCCCTCCCTTGATCTCTTTGTTCTGCTTCCCCTCCCCCTCCTAATAAACACCGCCATCTGCTCTGAGATGTGAAGATGGGCTTCCAGACCCGAGTCCCCCATCGTCTCAGGTGGCCGGCTCCCAAATAAAGCACCTTTCCTTACACTGGCACCTGTCTCCAGTACTGGCTTTGGAAGTGGCAGGCAGCTCGACTGGGTTCGGTATCATGGAGGCTAATGGCAAAGAGGCATCAAGAAAAGCCTCTTTCTTCTTAAAAACTGTGAGGACTGTGCGGGACTCTGGTTTCTGCCACCTCTTCTAGGTGGGGAGTGAGGCCAGTTGGGGCAGTGAGGCCAGGTGGGGGGTCACGGCATGTGGGGGTCAGGCTAGGTGAGCATCCTGAGTGGAGGGTTCATCCTGGGTGTGTGTGTGGGGTGGGGGTGTCAGGCCAGGAGGGGGACTCAGGCCAAGTTAGGGGGAGGATTGAGTTAATTAGGGGTCAGGCAAGGTTGGGGGGTGATCATCCTGAGAGGGGGCAATAAAGCCAGCCCGGATGCTCAGCTTCCGGCTGTGATCCCTAGCAGACTGGGTCCCAGACGCTCAGCCAGTTCCCAGGGGACCTGTTTCCACTGCTGAGTAGAAAATCCTCTTTGGCCACATTAGCTGAATGGATTTGCTGGGGGACAGTTCCCCCCCACCCCGTCTAGATGCTGCAGCCTCGTGGAGGCTTGGATGTCAACAAGGCCCCAGCTGACTGATGACTCTGGGCTCGGTAATATTCATGTCCTCGGGCCATTAACCAGCTGAGTTATAAACTCAAAAAGCAGAAATGCTGGCTGACTCCAAACCGTATGTTCGTGACAGAGAGGTGGTTGGCAGGGAGATGCTGTTTACTTTATCGCCACCACCTGAAGCCTGAAGGCCAGTTTCCATCAGCTTTCAAACAGCTTTTGTACTTTTTGGTCCTGGAGTTTGTTCCTATGGCTACACACTCACACACCCACACAGAATCCCGTTTTAATGAAATCAGGGGAACGTCAAAATGGCTCCACCGTATCAGTGTCTCATTCGAATGGACATCGCTTGCTGGAGCAGGGTAGAAAAGCCGCTTTGCAGTTTATGAGTATCTTTAATTATTTAAAGCAGAATTTACCCGCACTGTGGTGCAGGTGAAGAGAGGTCAGGTTTTTAGTTTTCCTTTTTGTATAAACAAGAAAGGTTTTCTCACTTCCAGAGTAAGCTGCCGCGGAAGAAAAGGCTGTGACTAGCTTGGAATATAACGTCAGATTCCTGGCAAAATTGGACGTACTTTTCAAAACACACTGCTAACATTTGGGATGCAGTTATAAGTATTTATGGGGGGCCAAGGGTGGTGGGAGCCAGGCTAGAGGAAGAATGGGGGACAGGAAAGGCCGTTCGATTAGCTCAGGGTGGAAATTAACTGTGTGTCACTGCAGAAAAGGCCAAGCTGGTGAATCACCACATCTAAAAGAAAAGTGACAATAACGATTTAAATCGCCAACGTGTTTGTGCCTGTGTGTGAGAGAGGGTGCTGGGCTGGGGGTGGAGGGAGGGCTAGTGCTTCCCAGAGGGAGGGAGGGAGGCTCAGAGGACAGGAAAGCGGATGGCAGTGGTACGGAAGGAAGAGGATGAAGCGATACCGTGGGGAGGGAAGGAGCCGGCTCTCCACACTGCCCGGATGCCGAAGAGGGTCCCAGGCAGACCTGAGGGACATGAGTGAGTGCAGCTCCCCACTGGGGACTTTGGATGGGGATGAGAAGGAAGATGCGGAGAAGGCATTAGCTGAGTTCCTCAGAGAGCAGAGAGCTGGGAACGCGACAGTTTGGGGACTCAGGAAAAGTGCTGCTGATGAGCACTTGAAGTTTCCCAGTGGCATTCTCAGTGAATGTGTTTAATACACATACCTAGTCTGGAGTCTCTGTTCAGCTGCATTCTCTAGCATCACCCGGGTCCCAGTAGGAAACAGATGGAGCACTCAAACTGGGTAATTGAGGAAAGCTTAATAAAGGAGCTATTTGCAAAAGTGTGGGCACAGTGTGAGAAGAGACCAGAGATATGCCCAGGGCTGGGAACAGTGTGGGGGGAGCATTGTCACCCCACCTCTGAGAGGGGAGAGGAGGAAGCAGTACTGAACTTGAGCAGTGGAGAGGGCCACCTTGGCAGAGGAGTGCATCTGCCTGGGACAACCTACCAGGAGAGAAGTAAGGGGATAAATACCCCAGCCTCTCTCTGCCTTCACCTTCCAATGCGCCGCGGCAGACTCCCATTGGCGAATCCCGACTTCAAGCTGGACATGATGTGTGTGGCTGGCAAGTCCCAAATCCCGAGGTGAATGGCTGGCTGGAAATTGGAAGAAGAGCTGATGTTCCAGTCTTGAGTCCAAAGACTGGAAACTCAGGCAGAAGTTCCATCCTACAGTTTGGAGGCAGAGTTTCCTCTTTTTCAGGAAACCTCAGTCTTTGCTCTGAGGCCCTTCAACTGATGGAATGGGGCTCACACATACTATGGAAGGTAATCTGCTTTACTTAAAGTCAACTGATTGTGGCCCTGGCCAAGTAGCTCAGTTAGTTGGAGCATCACGCCAATACACCAAGGTTGCAGGTTCAGTCCCTGATCAGGGCACATACAAGAATCAACCAATGGATGCATACATAAATGGAACAGCAAATCGATGTTTCTCTCTCTCTCTCTCAAAATTTAAGAAATTTAAAGTCAACTGATTGTAAATGTTAATCATATCTGAGAAATACCTTTACAGCAACATCTCAGCCGACATCTCAGCTAGTGTTTGACAAAATATTTGGCCATCACAATCTTGCCAAGTTGACTCATAAAATTACCCTTCACAGACCACGTGGCGGGGCAAGATGGAAGTCTGCTTCGGAGTTATGCTGAGGCTCACCCGGGAACCTCAGTTTAAAAATCACTCTCACATGTGTTGACTTATCTGCTCCTCAAATCCATATTGTGAAACAGGTATTAGCATCATTTTTAGATGTTCCAGCTGAGGCTCAGAGGAGTTATTGCCCAAGGATGCAGCTGGAAAATCGTAGAAACAAGATTCAAACTTGAGTCTCTCAGTTTCAATTCTAGACAGTTTCTAAGTGAATAATACAATATTTTAAATTCCCATTATGAAATCACAAGATGTTGGAAGTTGACTTAAAAATAATAAAATGGGACCCGTCCATCCTGGCTCAGGGGGTTGGACCCTACACGCTGAAAGGTCGCCGGTTTGATTCCCGGTCAGGGCACATACCTGGGTTGCCGGCTCCATGCTCTGTCCCCGGTCGGGGTGCATCCAGAAGGCGGCAGTCGGTGTTTCTCCCCCTCTCTTTCTTCCTCCCTTCCCATCTCTAAAATGAAATAAAATTAACTTTAAACTGTAATAGTAATAAAATGGGGCAGTGAATGAGAGTGTGAATGAATCGTGGTCGGCCCTGCGTGGATAACGGTTGGGGCTGGGGGATGGGTACACGGAGGTTCATTGTATTTTTCTCTTGCCTTTGAATATGATAGAGAACTCCAGCAATAAAATGCTAAGTGCCATCTCACCCCTCTGTGACCAGCTTCCTGTCGTGTAGAGTAGAGCTGTCCACTCAAGCCCTACCATTCGTAGCCGAGTGAATGCAAGACCTTTGAATCTAACTCTGCTCTTGCCAATTTTTCTCTTGAAAGGTATTCTTTGCGAAGGCGTAAGGGAGGTTATGACAGGCGTCTCTAATGTGAGGTTACACTAAGTACCTTCTGATGACACTGGCCCTTTCACCACGTGAGCTGACCTGCAGGTGCTGTGGTCATACCACAGACTCTGCAGCCGGTTGTCTGGGTTTGACCCCTGCCTCTGCCACTTACTAGCCACATGCCGAGGGCAAGCCACTCACCCTCTCCGCACCTCAGCTTCACCATCTAAAGAGGGGCAATGACAGTACCTTCCTCCCGGATTCATTACAAGGACTGAATGAGCTCCTGTTGCTAAAAGGCTTAGACTAGTATCTGTGTACAGTGATATGCAAGCATTATATTGACTAAAATCTACAAAACTCTCTTTCCATGAATGAACTTTTGGCTGCGTGTGGTTTTCCGATCCCTTTGTCTTCCAATGCTGGAAGAGAAAGCAAAGAATGGGTAAATCGCTCATTCATCCAGTGATTGTTGGAACTCTGTTTCACTCCTGTTATGAGAATGGCCATAAGGACGAGGGTCTGATTACAGGAGCACAGCTTCGTTGGGAGAGGCAGACCATTAACCAGATCAATAGTTCTTAACATTTACTAAGGCAGAGACCTTTAGAAAATTGTATGAAGGTTTTAAATCATCTCTACACTTGTACACATAAGTTATTGGGTATAATTTAATCCTATATAGCCGGTTAAAGAACCCTAAAATAATTATAAATACTATGATAAATACCATGCTAAGGATATGTTCTCTATATACCTCTCCAGTCCAATTTTTCAACACTGCCTTCCCATTCTTCCAAGTTCTACTACATTGACCTTCTTTTATTGTTTAGCATTATTGTTAATCCTCACCTGAGGGCGTGTTTATTGATTTTAGAGAGAGAGGAAGGGAGAGAGAAAGAGAAACATTGATGTGAGAGAAACACTGACTGTTGCCTTCCATATGCATCCAGACTGGGGATTGAACTGGCAACCTAGGTATGTGCCCTGACCTGGAATCGAACCTGCAACCTTTTGGTGTCTGGGACGACACTCCAACGGAGTCACCCGGCCAGGGTGACCCTCTTTTATTCTTTAATGAAACAGTTTTCAAAGTCTTGGTTGTACATACACCTCAATTAGAAAACAACAACTAATGAATAAGCCCAAAACTTCTATACATATATATGCATTACACATATAATAGGAATATATAATACATATATAATATACATTATATACACACTCCAAGATGTGTATATCTATTTGTAAATTGTACAATGTATTGTCACTATTAATGTATCAAGACGAGAACTATAAAGATTCATCATTAATAACAGTATGCAAATCCGTATTTCAAAAGGACTCGGCGATAACTTTGCATTCTTTAGGCAGACTTCCTGTCAGATCTGATTAGATCGTTGTTTTCGTCTCATGACGCGGCTAACACAGAGCTTGCAGGAAGCAGTGTCAGTCCAGAAGAAAACGCTCACTCACTTGTGCTTGCATTATTAGCATTACCTTCAATCTGTGACTTCTCTGCAGGACCCTCTTTAAGCCTCGGTTCATTCTGGGGGTTGGTTCGGGCTAAGTAATACAACCCGTACGTTTGTGTGACAGACACACGGAAGCTGCACATTAAGGCACCGCCATTCCTTTAGCATGCATCACGTGCTTCACAGGCCAGGGGACCCCCTGACACCGAGCGAGTCGCTGGCTTCAGCCAGCTTGTTAGAGAATAGTGGAGCTTATTTCTTTCTTATCCAGTTAAATTAAGAAGTCAGCGTAAGGAGGTGAGTATTGCTCTTGCTGTACCCCAGTGGATTCTCTTACGTACATTCCCCTCGGGGAACAAGCACCCTGTTTTGGAAACCTGAGCTTGCAAACCCCGGGCCTTCTGGCTACCAGGTCTTCCCGAAACTGTGTTTGCTGCCCACGCACACTTGCCTAATTCGTCCACTCCCTTGAGGACCTCTGATTTATACTTCCTCTGGGCAGCCTTGCCTAACCCTCCTTAAACCAGGTTGGGTACTCCTTCTACTCACTTCCTAGCACTTCTTCACAGGGCAAATGCCTGTTGAGTTTCTATTATGCCAGACTTATCTGGGTGAGCAAGCTGAGCGGGGCCCTGTGTTTATAAAGCTTACAGCCTGGAGGAGTTAACAGTCATCGATCAAGTAATAACAAAATAAATATGAAATTATAATTGTGTTGAATGCTTTGATGAGGAAGTGCAAAATGCAATAAAAGCACAAAGGAGGGGGATTTGATCTAGCTTGGGGAATTAATTGAGTTTAAATCTAAAGGAGTACTAGACAAAGGCAAGTGTGTATGAGGGAAGGGGATGGCATATGCAAAGGTCCAGGGGCAGAAGGGAGCATTTATTATAATATTCACTATAGCTTTTATAATTCCTGGTGAAATTGTCTCTGCTCCTTATTAGAGGCCCAGCTCCATGAGAGCAGACACTATGTCTGTCTTGTTCATTACTGTATCACCCTCACCTAACGTAATGCCTGCCACATAGTAGCTCAAGAAATGTTTGTTGAGTGAATGCATGAGCTCATGGGAAAAATGCTAAACCCAAACTGGGGCTTCAGAGAAATTTTCTCAGAGGAAATAGCACCTGAGCTGAGATGTAAAAGACAAGTAGGGTTTCCCCACTGGAAGAAGCAAGGGGAAAGAAGGAGTGGAGACCACAGGAGCTGAGGCGGGACAGACGGTGGTGCAAAGAGCAGGGCTGGAGGGGACATTGGGAGGGGACAGGGCGAGCCCTGCAGGCTGGCTGGGCCTTTGAAGGATTTACCGGGTGGGAGGTGTTGCCATGCAGGTGAAGCAGTGGGGGCCCGGGCTAAGGTAGGTGCGGTGGGATGCAGAGAGGTGGGCACTGTCAGGGGGGTGAGGAGTGACGCCGCTAACCAGGAGGAGTCCTTGGAGCAGCAGCTGCGTGTGACGGGGCTGTGGGGTGGGCCCTGCTGAACCGACTGCTTGGCTGATATCCGCAGGTGTGAGCTGTAGTGGTTCAGGGTACTGGGTGTGAAGTCCCCGTGTCCCCTCTAAGTTACAGTGAGCACACCCTAGTCATAGCACTGTACAGGGTACAACACGGATGAGACGCCGTCCCTGTCCTGAGGCCTATTGGGGGTGAGATACACCTATAATCACACAGGAGGCAGGATCATTAAGAGAGAAACCAGAAGGGAATTCAAAAGGGAGAGGTCACTTCCAGAGGGAGAGAGGAGGTAGCGATCTGCTTAGAAACTGCCATACAGAGGGACAGTCACCAGTCATCCATATTCTGTGGCAGTGGCAGCGGGAAAATGTGCCTTTGTTGGCATTAACCTCAGAAAGCGAGCTAGCCCTTTAAAACCCAGACTCCATGGTGACTTTTAAAAACAGCCATTAGTCTGGAGCCTTTTTGAAAGTCTAAATAAATTACATTCATTGGTTTCCCCTTGTCCACACATTAATCTTCTCAAAGGCTGCAGTGCATTAATCAGGCCTGTTCTCCTTCTGCAATCGCTCCCCTCAACCCCCACCCCCACCCCCACCGGGCTGGTCTACGCATCTGAGTGCACCCATCGATCCCCCCCACACCTACCTGCACCAGGGTGGGAAGGGGTGCCCTCGCCTGTGGCTCCCAGAAGCCCCTGCCCCAGGCATGGGGTCTCCCTGGAGTTTTGGGGCCCCCAGACATCAGGGCTGTCTGTAGTGGCAGTTCACAGATTGGCTGGGAGTTGCCCCACTTACCACCCCTCCCCCAACCCTTCTAAAAGTCCCGGGTGAGCCTTGCCTCCTTCTTCCTTCCCAGGGATATATTGAGTTGAACAACCAGGTAATTTAATGCTATTTGGTTAGCTACCTCCAAACTGCTTCCAACAAACAATCTAGAAGTGGCCCAACCAAGGCATCTGAGTCCTTGTGCTTCATGCCCTTTCTCCCTCTGCCCAGGAACGGCCATCACCCCTTCCTTCTGTAGCCTTGACTTGCGGGGCTCTGGTATACTCAAGATCATTTGGTTACAAGCAGGGCACCTTCTGAATTATTTTTGACCCCGTTGATTCCATTTTGTCCCCAGTCTGCCACATACCATGGGCATCCCAGATTTCGTTGGCTGGGTCTTCGCCACATCTGCAATACGCACTGTGCTCACACTCCGAGGCTGCCCTCATACGTCTGGGCATCCAGCCCGTCAGGGTGTCCTACGAGCTGGCTGATCTATAAAGATGCAGCGTCAGACAAACATGGGCAAGAACCAGGTCAGGGACTGTGTTCGGCTGCATGACTGGATGGGGCAGGAACCTACAAGGAGTCCTCTGGGGGAGCAGCTGCTTTGCAAGGAAGCTCTAAAACTTTCAGTGGAGGAGGGGGCTTGCTACCACAGCTTGTCCGCCGTTCCTTAGCTGACCACAAGGCTAGGAAGGACGTTCTTTTTCTTAAAGGGCCATCTAGGATAGTTCAGGTCCATGGCTCCTCGATCATCCCCGAAACAGAAAAACTGAAACCCATAGGGTTGGTCCCCTTGTTTAATCAAGAGCCTTGTCCACAGTGTTTGAGGAGATGACCTCATATTGGGACTGAATTAGGAGGCAGCCAGAGTGTCCATGTCCAGTCTCAGAGAGGACAAGCTGGCCGTCACTGCGGAAGTATGTGGAGGTGCCTCCTTCTCATCCTCTGTCACCTCTCTGTTGTCAGAAACTTGACTCTGTACTCTGATAATGGTGGCTAGGCTTCCTCTACCCATTAGACAGGCAGTTATTAAAACAGCCCGAGAAATAGCATCCCTACACCTCTCAGGCAGCCTGGCCCTTAGCATTACAGAGACATTTTTGGAAACGTTTGACTTTAAGTCATTCTTACTCAGCGAGACAGGAGGTGAGAACTCTGAATTTGAGCCATTGTATGAACGAGTCCCTGAGTTTACTACAGAAAAGGCATGTTGAAGTGGGGGGACTAGGTAAGGTCTGAAGTCCCCTCCAGCCATGAATGCCATTATTCCCATGGGTAGTCTGACAAGTGAGGGACTCAGTGGGAAGGCTGTTGACCTTGACCTGGGAACAGAGTTCAGCAAACCTGAGTTTCAGTGGAACAAATAGGCACCAGGAGAGACTCTGACCAGTTAGAAAGAAGACAGAATCTGTCTCTAGGTATTTGAGTTCAAAAATGCAATGTCAATCTTCAGAGGATGCAGGATAAGGTGTAATATTCTTGGAGGTGCTGAAGTCCTTGGGACCAAGGTCAGGATTCAGCTGGAACTGGGGCTCACGGCCTAGCCTTGGCCACATGGAACAAGGCAGGGGGAGTGACTGGGACCAAGGGACCCAAATCAGGTAGGAACTGATAACCAAAGGGCTGGGATGCCACCTGCTGGTTATCTGCTCGGAAATCTCTCCCACAGCGTCCAGGATGAAAAGGGTTGAACCTCAAATTCTGGTGTGACGGCCTCAGTGGGAAAAGGAAAGTGAGTTCAGTCAGTGATGGCTATTAATTTTGTAGAACAAACTTCAAATGTGCAGAGAAAGTGATCCCTGAGATCATCTGCCCAGACAGCAAAGCCCGCAGAGTAGTATTCAGGACCGGCTTTTATATCGGGACCTGGAATTTCTTTCCAGGACCTTAATGGGAGTTCCCAGACAGCTAGCACAATGAAGAGCTTAGCTGGCTGTACCTGAAAGACTGATGTGAAGTTAACAGAAATGCCAAAGACGTGCCATGAACTAGACAGGAATGAGGGCCTCAGATCACAGTTCAGCAGTTCAGCACCTGAAGGTCTCCTCCCCAAGGGGCGTTTCTGGGCCCCTCACTTTGCGGAGCAGAGAATGTCCTTCAGTCGGCCTGGTGAGCATCAGAGAGACGCCTCCAGAAAGGTACAGCAAGACAGGCGCTCTGCGGCCCTGTAGACTTCGCTATCAATCCTTTCCTGGCCCCAGGTCTCAGGGCCCCAGTCCCAAGCTTGCCAGGCACCGCCTGCCCCATCCCGCTCCCGCTCCATCCCCCACACTTCCTGTGGGGAGCTTCAGGGACGGCCGAAGGAGTGTTGAGATCCCCACTTGGCATCCACTGGATCAGCCACTCATAAGCTCCATTTCTGAGGGAATTATTCTCATCGTGAAAATACCAGTTCTGGCTTTCCCGCTGGAGTCCCGTCCTTGTTGTTATGCTTATTTGGTTAAAGCACCCCTTCTCACGTAGTGCTTTGGGGGAAGCGTGTATACATGCTGTGTTCATACAGGTTCATATATGTACACTGCAGTCTTAGCGTGCAGTGCAGGGGGAGGTAGAGAGATGACTGAAACAGCAGGAAGCCAAATAACCCTTCTTTTCCCTTGTTTTTGACACATTCACAGGTCAGTCGTGAAACCACCTGCTGGGCTCTAGGGAACACCTGCGCTGAGTGGACCTGGACCAGGGGACCTGCTGGGAGCGACACCTGTGTGCCTCGTCCACACCGGACCCGATGCAGGTGATGAGGTTCTGACTTTCACGTTGATGCTAAAATGAGATGAGACTTTCGGAGGTTTGGAGAGACAGTGGGATCTACGAGGGTGCCCCCCAAAAAATCTGGAATTTATTCATAAAAAACTATGCATTTTTTCATACGTGTTCCAACTTCAGTCACCTTCAAAGCACTCCCCATGTGATGCATTTCACCTAACAAGACGTTTCTCCCCCTGCTTCAAACAGTGTTTGAGCTCGTCGACGTTGATGCCTTTTCATGTTTCTGCCATTCTTGTTTCACCTCTTCCACATCGGCAAAATGTTCCCCTTGGAGGACTTTTTTCATCCAGGAAAACAACGAAAAGTCACTCGGGGCAAGATCAGGTGAACAGGGAGGGCGGGGCATGGGAATCAGGCTGTTTTGGTCGAACACTGCTAATACTCAGTGCGGTGAGGGCAGGCACACTCCTCTGTCACTCATCAGGAAATGGGCAAACACATTGAAAGAGTCTTCAAAAATATTTCACTGAAGCTGAACACAGCCTCTCACAACAACGCCAGCTGGTACACTGATACAGAGGGATTCCTACAACACTCACCTATCGGGGGAAGCCTGGACTACCAGGGGCCTGCCCTCCAGAAGGTAATGCCGGTTTTTCGGGTTTCCCCCTGATACTCTGCATGTGGCATTCCAGGGGACGTACCAGAGGATGTATCAGAGGACGGACAGCAGTGGGCAGCCCCTCAGCAGGCCCTTCATGATGCCTGCCTCCTGCTATTTACAGCCTTTCACAGACTGTCCCTCCCACATTAGACTGAATGTGGGCTGGGTGACCAAGAAAATACATCAAAGTGACCCCGTTCCCCCATAATTCCTGACCCACAGAAGCTGTGAATTAATAAATGTTTGCTTTTAGGGTGTCCAACCTTTTGGCATCTCTGGGCCACACTGGAAGAGGAGGTGTTTGGGGCCGCACATTAAATACATGGTGACACATAATCACAGAAAGAATCTCATAATGTTTTAAGTAAATTTATTATTTTGTGTCAGCCGCATTCATAGCCATCCTGGGCCGCATGCGGGTTGGACACCCCAAACAAGTTCGGGGGCGATTTTTTATGCATGCACTTCCCGTGTGGTCTCGGCTTGGCCTGGCCACCAGCCTCCCAGGCGGCAAGACAGGAAAGGGAACGACACTCAGGCTCCTTCGCCGGCTGCTTCTCTCCGCTGAGCGAGAACTGTGCACCGGGCTCCCCCTAGCGGCTGCGGAGGAAGCTGCGACATGCGGCTTGGTTTTTCAGCTGCGAAAATGACTGCCTGGGATTGAAATCAGGGTTCAGTTAGTGAGGAAGAGAGGGGATGGATATTGCAAAGGCAACCACACGGCGCTGAAATAGATTTATTTCTGAGGGCGCTACACATTGCATTTGCGCTTCCTGGCCTTTCTCATCGCGGGACCGAGAAAATAATGCTCGTGTGACCTGCTAGGGCGATGGAGGCTGCTGCTCATGGCCCGGGCCACCCGCCTGGGGACGTGAAGGGACAGGGGATCCACGCGGCTTCTCCAAGGGCTGAGAGTCAGTGTCCCGCAGACCAGCAGCCCATGTACAGGGAAGCTGTCGGAGAAGCATCTGAGCGAGGGTTCCCCAGGGACGAGCGTGCAGGCGCTTTATGAAGTCATGTTTTCAAGAAGAACACCTGTCAGGGGCAAGGGACACGCAGGACTGGGCAGAGGGAGAAGTTGCGTGGCAACAAAATGGCCTCAGAGACCTCAGTGGACCCTCTGGGGACTTCTGGAGCTGGGAGGGCCCTGCAGGGTTGCCCCACGTGAGACAAGCCAGCCAGGCCCCTATCCCACCGCTCCCCAGTACCTCCCTTCCCGGATACAGGAGGGGACGTGGCTTTGGGAAAGAGCCTCCCTTAGGCTGAGGGCTGCGCCCAGACTGGGACCCACCTGAGAGCCCTCAGCTGCCACGACTCCCAGCAGCTGGGCAGACGGTTCCCTCGGTCCCAAAAAGGTGGGAGGGACTGGGCGGAGCTTCCCGAATTCACTTCTGGGGCTTTGCGTTCCGCAGTCCCAGGGAAACGCACACACAATAAAGGTCTCGCCCAGAATGGCATCCGCGGGGTTCATCTGCAAATCGGCATCTCAGCCAGTGGGCGAGTCCCGAGTCCCAGAGGCCTGAGGAAGAAGCCTTCCGCGGTGCCTGGGGGGTTGGCAAATGCATCTCACGGCGCCGTTTATTTGGATTCAGCTAGACTCTCCCGCGGCATTTAATTCTCATGAATGTCATATAGCAAGAGGCAGCTGAGAGACTGCAATGAGCTCCCAATTTGTCTCTGAAAAATTTTCTCTATTATGAGACTAGAAAGATTAAAGGCATAATAACACCTTGCACCCATATCATGCTTTCCTCCCAGCAGAGTTTCCCCACACGCATCATCTTCTGTGAGCCTCATGATAATCCTGGGAGGTAGTCAGAATACAAATTATTATTTGTCTTAGAGGTGACAAATTGCAACTTTGGAAACTTACGCCTCCACCTTATATTCCAAGACTGGGTTGCATTTCTTTTTTCATTTTTTTTAAAGATTTTATTTATTTATTTTTTAGAGAAGGGAAGGGAGGGAGAAGGAGAGGTAGAGAAACATTAATGTGTGGTTGCCTCTCGGGTGCCCCCCCACTGGGGACCTGGCCTGCAACCCAGGCATGTGCCCTGACTGGGAATTGAACCGGTGACTTTTCGATTCATAGGTCGGCATTCAACCACTGAGCCACACCAGCCAGGTCTGGGTTGCATTTCTTGAATTTTTTTTAATTGACAAACATCCTTTCCATTCTTTCAAAATCCAAGAAGAGTAAGCACGAAGGCAAGTGAGAAAAAATTTCCCCTTCTTCTGCGTGCATCTGATTTATAACATCCTCCCTGCATCTCTGCAGCTACAGTACAAGAATCAAGAAGCTGAAATTAAACTACCAACAAGCAAAAATATATGGCGACTGTCACCTGTGATCACATCGTTTACTGTGTCCCCTCTGTATGTCATGGGAGTGCTAAAAAAAGGTGAATAAAAACTATAGTTCTGTGAAGCCAACAATCCACTAAGGGGCATAAGATAGATAGAGGACCAACAAACATTAAGGAAAAGAAGTGCAGCCCAGTTTGACGGCAGTTAAGAGAAGGCGCAGCAGACTGCGGTGCTGTGAGAGAGGGGGCAGCAGTGCTGGCCAGGGGTCAGTTGGTTGTGTTGACGGGAGAGACCTGGGTCTTCTTGCTGACACATGTAAAGAATTACATATCAGCAAATCTAGTCGTATGTAATCAGTTTATTAGTGGTTCATTTCCATGGAAGAGAACAGGACTGGGTAGAGTAGGGGGTGAAAGGCAAAGTTTCAGGGCAAAGCAGCGTGAGAAAAGCCAGAGGGCTGAAGCCCAGGGTGGCAAGCCCCTGGGCAGCCTGAGGCCGGGCGGCCAGAGGCCCTGTGGCCTGAGAGCCAAGAGCACCCTGGGTCTCTGAGAGAGAGAGAGAGAGAGAGAGAGAGAGAGAGAGACAGAGACAGAGACAGAGAGACAGAGAGAGAGAGGGAGTCCTTTGTTCTCAGGATTTATATACATAGTTGGTGGGATAGGAGGGAAAAAAGTTACATATTGATTAACGGGTAAATGTGGCGCCAGCTTTCCTGGGGAGATGTGATTACCCAAACTTAGGGATGCATGGGGGTCTGGTAGCCCAAATCCTTATCTTGCCCCAGACTCCATTTGCTCATCCTGTTGTAAAACAAATACGTGACAGGAGGCAGTTAATTAAAATTGGGGCACTTTCCAAAGTTATTTATGGGCTCATTCTGTAAGCATCAGGGACTCCCTCGTAAAACAGATAGTGACCAGAGGTAGGCAATTAACCAAAGTTGTTTTACGGGCTCTTTCTGTGGGCACCAGGGACCCTCTCCCACATCCAGGCCTTGGGATGAAAGCACAGCTTCAAGGCTTTCTTTCCTAGATAGTGGAAATGTTACATAGAATTTCAAGGACTTTCCTTCTTTCTTGCTAACATAGTGTTTCTTGTGATGTTGGAACACCTGGCAATATTACCAGACCAGGCTCAGGACTGTTGAGTTAGCGTATGAGACATGTCTCCTTCCTCCTCCCTGCCTCGGTTTACTATTTATTCTACCTAATTGGTAAAAGGCGTTTCCTGGCCACCAGGGTGCTAAATGCTGGCCAGTGACAGTATAGCAGTCTCAGAGTTCTTCCTATGCTGTCTCCTGCCTCAGTTGGAGCGTTGTCCCGTACCCCAAAAGGTTGCGGGTTTGATTCCCGGTCAGGGCACATGCCTAGGCTACAGGTTTGATCGTCAGTGGGGGCACATGCGGGAGGCAACCGATTGATGTTTCTCTCTCTCTCCCCCCTTCCTCCCTTTCAAAATCAATTTAAAATATCATATTCTTGGGTGAGGATTGAGAGAGAGAGAGAGAGAGAGAGAGAGAGAGAGAGAGGGAGAGAGGGAGGGAGGGAGAGAGAAGAGGCAGCATGGGAGCTGGTCCCCCCAGGATGAGCACCGTTTGCTGGGAAGACGAGGAAACACCGCAGGCTAGCATCAATCCCGAGCTTACTGTGCGCCAGGCCCTGGGCTGAAATGAAGGCAATAGCATTCACCGCGTGGCCGATGCGTTCAGGGGTGTAGTTGGCCGACTGCACACTCATTACCATCAGTCAGCCCACGCCACAGCCCACTCTGTTTGCTCTTCCCTTGGTCTGTTTTCTAACAGTGTTTTGTCCTTGCAAGAGCCTTGTAGGCAGTGGATAGGGCTACCAGCAGCATTTCAAAGAAATGTCTGGCTGCGGCTTTCCTTGAAGAACAGACCCTCAGGCTGGGATGCTGCTGCGGTGCCTTGGGAGCAGCCACAGGAGCCCTGAGCAGCAGATGCTCTCCTATCTGCACCGAGTCAGGCGTCCTTTTTGCACACAGGTGACAGATGAGCTCGTGCCCCAGGGAAGCAGTGGGCCTTTGAATGGGGTGTTCTTTCCGGAGTTGCCTATTTGTCTTGCTTTTTTATTCCACCTTTGTTCCACTGTTGGAGGGAAGGTTCCTAATACAATTAACAAGTGAAAAATGTAAATAATGTGACCGCTGACATATAGGTTCCCCGGGAATGCCATTTATTACTGGCTTTGTGGAAGCTAAGGCACGTGCTGCCTCCTGTTCACGGTCGCCCCGCACGCACGCTGCCAGGAGGAGAGGATGTCACAGACACGAGCCCGGTTTGCCATCTGTGGCTCTGTGGGTCACCGATTCCAGGGGACACTGGGGACCACAGACTGGTGTCAGGTGGGCACAGATCTTGGATCAGTCCAGGTGAAGCTCTCGATGCCCAAACCCTAAACAGCCATTTGAAAGCTTGGGGTGTTTTGGATTTGAACAGGGTAGGAAGGGAGAATGAAGGGGAGAGGAAGAGATGATGATCATTTGGAATAAATGCTGCAGACCCTTAACCAATAATTTAGGCTAATGTGGTATGTTTGTAAGCTTGATCCCTTGGGGGAATTATTTGTAAGACTGGATGAACCCTTGTACATTTCGGAAATTAGACTTCCTAGTGGAGATGGCCCACCTTTGCAGCAACTCGGTGGTCCCACAGAGCTGGGTAAACAGTGGGCCAGGAGATTTTTGAGCCCCAACCATGCCCTTCACCGGCTCCGTGACCGTGGGCACGTTCCTTAGCATCTCCGCCCCCTAATCAAATGCGAAGATTAGGTTGTTAGGTCGCTGGAGTTGCCTGGTCTTTTATGAATGATTCTGTTTCAGTGTGAACAGCGTATCAAGCACTGCTGTGTCGTATTCGTTCAGGGTCACCTTTGACAGCACCTGCAGGAGAAGGATATGGAAGCTGCAGTGAACCTGCCTTCATCACGAACCGTCCTCTATAACGGGGAACCTGGGGACCCGAACAGGAAACCCGGAGACCCAAACAGAGCGAAGGTGAAAGCGGAAAAGCCAGCATTCGAGCTGCCTGTCACCTACCAGCCCCAATAAGCAGAGACAGGGATTGAATCTATACGGGCACTTTATTCAGATGGCCGGCAATCTGAGGAGACGTGGGTTCGGGTCCTAACAGACCATCTTTCATTTCCCCTCAAGCCAGCATTTTCATAAGGGGAAAAGTGTAGGGAAGGGATTTGGAATTCAGGAAAGAGGTTTATCAGATAAAAGCAGCAGTCCAGCGATTTCCCTAACAGCCTTTCATCTGCTGACCGGTGATTTTCTTTATCTGTGTCCTGTGTCCTTGGTGATTTTCTTTATCTGTGTCCTGGGCGGCAGACTGTCTCTCCCTGGAACACAACGGCTCTGATCCCACCTTGGTGGTTCGTGGTCTCTTCCAGGGCACAGAGGTCAATCACCTGTGGTCTCCTGGAGTCAGGGCGGGCCGTGCCCGCAGTTCCTGAAACAACAGCCTTTTACATGCATTAACTACTTGGCTTATTAACTACTACATTAAACTAAAACTGTCCAACTCTTGAGTCCCCCATCAAAGGGATGGCCGCAGGAACGACGCCCTCCTCCGCTTTTGAAATACAGCTACCCACGTGCACATAGAAATAAATCATCCCTATTACAGTGGCAGAAAGTTAGCAAATCACAGGTTCCCTTCTGCAGGACATCCCCCAAATGAGATGCAATTACATAGGAGGCAGGTACACTGTGCCTGAAATGGGCAAGAGGAGGTATCATTTGTAAAACTGTTTCTAAGGGAAAACACTTCCAAATGACTAACCTAGGAATCGGTGGCAGATCTGTACGCTGAGGCCCGACCCTCCTCTACACCCCTAGCATGTTCCACAAAGCTGACGCATAACGAAGGCTCCAGAAATACTTGTCAAAAGGTACTAAATTTGGAAAATGAGCAGAGAGAGATCCTCAAGAGATCCAACTTGGTTCTCTATGGATTGACTTTAATTTTTCTGAGCCTTTTTTTAAGGCTCAGAACTCTTTCTTTCCACAAATGAAAGCTTACAAACAATTCCAACAAACAAAGCAGATGAAAAGGAATTTTCTGTGGCTGATGCAGGAGGGCGGGGGTTGGGAAGAGAGGAGACCTACCCGCCCCCTTCTTGCCCTTAGCCCTGGTGTGCAAATCTGTACTTCCTCAGTTTGACCCTCCTGGCTTCCCACTGGGGCAATCCAGCTCATCCTCTAGACCAGAGTAGGCGTCCACCTGGTGAGTTGAGGCTTCCAGGTGATGTGCCCAGGGCAGGTGACCTAT
>CM052549.1:71256133-71274726 GCA_028533065.1 Trachops cirrhosus
ATCCATCCATCCATCTGTGGCTGCTTAGGTCGTTTCCACGTCTTGGCTCTATTTTTAAATTTGGGAGGAGACTCCATGCTGTTTCCCACAGCGGCTGCTCCAGTCTGCATTCCTGTCAGCAGTGCACCGGGCTTCCTTTTCCTCACACCCTCCCTAACACTTGTCTCTCATCTGTTTGCTAAGGGCCCTTCCAGCAGGTGTAAGGGTAGCTCATTGTGCTTTGGATTTGGGCTTCCCTGATGATCAGTGATGCTGAGCAGATTTTTTAACGTACTTGTTAGCTATTGGTATGAGATGTGTCTATTCAAGTCCTCGGCCCATTTTTAAAGATTACTTGTTTTGCTATTGCCAACCTCCACCCTTGAATTTTGAATAAGTTATTGTCTTGCTCTTTATAGTTTTTTAACTTGTGATTAGATCCTTAAAAACATGCTGGTTAGTTTTGCCCATTTTAAGCACGTTACAAGTAGAATCCTACCGTATGTATTTTTCTGTGACGAGCCTTTCTTGTCTCAGCATTCCATTTAGAAACTCATTCATGCAGCAGCGTACAGCATTCCATGGAGTACAGCTTGTGCTCCACGAGCAGACGCTGTGCTAGGTTTGTAAGATGCCCAGGGAGATGCCCTTTGGCAGGTTAAAAAAGTTTCCTGCTATTCTGACCTTGCCAAGATATTTTTTATCATAAAGCGATTTCAAATCGCATGAAATGTATTCCTATTTGAACGCATACACACACCTTTAACTTATGACTGTAATATGGGAGATGACATTAATATTAGGTCAACATTTCTAATATTAAATCAACATTGCATTTCTCTGATAAATTCACAGCAATCACTGTTCTCTACATTATCGAATGTAACTAAATGTATCTCATTTAGGATTTTTGCATAAATGTTCAACCATCAGACTGGTCTATAATTTTCCTTCCTTGAATTCTCCTAGTGATTTTAGTATCAGAGTTGTGCTGGCTGCATAAGATGATTTTGAAAGTGTTCCCTCTCGTTCTGTTTTCTGGAAGAGCTCTTGTAGGTTCAGCTCTGTGCCTCGAAGGTTGTGATACATAGCAATGCTCCCATAAAGCTAGCTTGGTCTGGTATTTGTGTGTGTGTGTGTGTGGCAAGATTTTGAGCTATAGTTGTTCAGCTTTGTTAGTGGTTGTAAGAGTCTATTAAGTGATAAGACTCCTAAGTTCTGCTTTGGCCACCTTCCGAAACCTCGTGCGCTTTCTTCTTTATAGTCGGAGGCAGCCCGTGAGAATGAGCGCCCGAGCCTGGAGTCAGGCTGCCCATCTGCAGCCCCTCCCCCACCGTTCCCCAGGACCTTGGGCAGGTTGTTCAGCCTCTGTGTACCCCAGTTTCTTCATGTGTGAGATAATAGGACCAACCTCAAAGGGTTGTCCAGAGGATTAAAATATATATATGTATATATATATATATATATCAAGTTCACAAAATATTAATTTGGACAATCTATCATTAATAAATGCCACATATAATGTTTGCTGTTATTCTTTCTTTTATAACCCTTACATTGATTGCATGTCTTTTTAAATTTCCAATGTGCATGTGAAAGAGAGGGCAGTTTCTAGTTGATTTTTGGGCTAATATTTTATGATTTTATTTAATTGTGGCCAGAGAATTTAATCCAAAGGGCATCAATTCACTGAAATGTGTTGAGGCAAGCACTTCGGCCTCGCCTGTCATTGGTTTTCATAAACGCCCCACATGTGCTTAGAAATATGTAGTCTCTACAAACGGAATCAGTGATGCCATTCAAATCTGTACCCTTGCTAAGTGTTTTGTTTGCTTGATCGAAGTGTGAACATTTTGAAAGCACGTGAGTATGTCATCTATGCAGACTTGTTATATTTTGATTAGAAAAATGGTTCTTTCCAACTGTTTATAAAGGTTTTTCTTAACAGGCATTTTATTTTTGAAGTTCCATTATTTTGAATAGTTTCAGATTTACAGAAAAACTTCTAAGATTAGGAGTGTGGAGTTCCAACATATGCCACACCTAGTCTCCATTAATAACAGATTACGTTTGTATGCAACCTTTGGCAGAATTAGTGAACCAATACTGTAAATTATTGCTACTATAAAACCCAGCCTATTCCAGGGAGAATTTGAGATCTTGCTCACTGACATCTTCTTGTCAGTTTGGCTCAAATAAACTCTCATAAAAACAAAAAAATACCCTGGCTGTGTAGCTCAGTGCACTGAGCATGGGCTGTGAACCAAAGGGTTGCTAGTTCAATTCCCAGTCAGGGTACATGCCTGGGTTGGGGCCAGGACCCCAGTAGGGGGCGCGTGACAGGCAACCACACATTGATGTTTCTCTCCCTCTCTTTCTCCCTCCCTTCCCCTCTCTCTAAAAATGAATAAAATATTTAAAAAATAAAAAATAAAAAGTCTAGACTATCCCAACATCCCTAGTTTTCCCCAGTGCCCCTTTTCCTGACCCCAGAGTCCACCCACTTGGCTGTTGGGACTCCCTGGGCTCCTCCTGGCTGTGATGGCTTCTCAGACTTTTGACGTGTTTGGTAACATTGGCATTTTGAGCATTGATGCAAGTCCTTCGACTTGCATCAGATTTCTCTGATACCTCCTCACGATTAGACTGGGCTTTGGGGAAGGTCGTGAATGGCCGGCCATTCTCACCACAGCACATCTGACTCATCACTCAACTTAACCTTGATCACTTGGTCATAAGGTTGTATACATGCATAAGCCACTCGAATTTTTACTAAAATGCAATGTCATCGTTAGCAGTATTATGATGTAATGCTATCAACTAGAATCCAGAGACCTTACATTTCTACCTAAATTGCTCTGGGAGCTTTGGCTGGTCACTTCACCCCTTGGATCCTCAGAGGTTTGTGTTGCTGTAAAACCAAAGGGTTGCTTGGCTGGGCATGCCGACCTAAACATATATCCTTTTGAAACACCACTTGCCTTTACTACTGAGATGCTTTCTAAACAATGTGCAGTTCTAGCTTTGCACACTGTGCTCACCAGCCTCCCCAGTGTCCCCCCACCCCCGTGAATAGGAGTGATCTTGGGTGGAAATGACGGTGACTTCTGAGGTTGGAAAATGGAAACATTGTGGCTTCCATTTTGTGACCTCCTGGATCACTCACTCAGGGAGAATCAGCCCGTGTCGTGAACACGCCGGCAGCTTTATAACAGGTACACACGGTGAGGAACCGAGACCCGAGATGGAGTGTGCCACCTTGGAATCAAGTCCTCCGCCCGAGCCAGCCTGTGCATGACGATTCCAGGTGTCATATGTACTGTCACCTCATGGGAGACCCCCATCCAGAACCACCCAGCTAAGCCACTCCGGAATTCCTGCACTCTAGCAACTGTGTAAAAGAAATACATAATTTTTTACAAGTAAACAAACAACCAAGGGTTGGATCCTAGGGCCTTGAAACTGTGTCCAGGGCCCTTGTGGTTGGGGGGCTGGGTGTGGGGTGCAGGCAGGCTTGGTTCTGAGGCTCCTCCCCCACCAAAGCCACCACAGCTCTGTCTTTACCTGGCGTGTAGATTGAGGATCTGCATAGCGTTTGTTTTGAGGGGAGTCTGCTGCCAAAAATAAGTTGGAAACCACTGAACTGGAGAAATATGGGATTCAATGATCTCTTAACACTCTATGGGTTCATCTATCCGTATGAAAAAAAGAAAACCTTATAAACGCGTGGGCAGTATTGTCTTCAGGGCTCAGTCTTGTACCACGGAACACAACTCTCCAGATGGCAAACAAAGGCGCACAGCGTGCTGCTCACTGATACATGTATCAGGAGCTGCCCTTCCCGGGCCTGAGGTTGGACAGGGTCCAGGCCGTGGAGAAAGCACTGTTCCCACAGAGGCAAGAGCACCCTCTGGGCGTAGCCCCCCCAGGCCACCATCTGCAAACAGACGGGTTTGTTCTGTTGCCCACATTTGGTTGTAACAATAACGATATGAACAGGATCAGTAATAACAGCTAGCACCTACAGACTGCCGTGTGCAAGGCCTGGGATGGGGGTTTTCCATTTATGATCTCATTTAATCTCTGTGACTTCGAGGAGGTAGCATTTTAGAGATTGAGGAAATGAAGGCTGGCACGTTCAATAGTTCCCAAGGTCATGGTTAGGAAGAGTGGAGCTGCGATGAAGACCCAGTCTGTCTATAGCTGCCCCACCCTCGCCACCCTTTCACTTATTTTAGGCCACCATTCAGAACTGGGCAGCCCCTTGGATCTGAAGTACATCGATTTCACACTAGCAGGTTTTACTAGTCATTGTAAGAAAAGCTCTTCATTCATTCACTGGCTAATTCATCCAACAGATATCAGGAGCCTAGTCTGTGCCCAGGAGCTGCTCTAGGCTCTGCGGACAGAAGGTAAACAGATGGTGCATCGTCTGGCTGAGCTGGAAGGTGGGCTAGAGTGGGTCCTGAGAAGCCGAACTCCGGGGACGGAGGGAAGGCTCCCCCTTAGGATCCTGGAGACCAAGGTCTTCCTTGGAGCACAGCTAGGAAATGCCTTCCAAGGATGGAAGACTAGGTGTGACCTGGCTCTGGATCCCAGAGAGCCATGACCTTCCAAAGGCAGTCCCTCTAGTCCTTCTAGGAAGCCTGCTGGGTTGCGCTTCTGGCTGGGCACCACCCACGGCTCTGGAATGACTGCTTCCATCAGCCAGTGCCACGGACACCGCCCTAAAACATCAAAGACTCGGCCTTGAGAAACCGGTGTGAAGTGACCCTAGAAACTGCCGTGGGAACCAAGTCCGCGGCAGCACCGCTCAGAGGTTTTCCAAGCACAGGTTTTATTGCCCCTGCGATTCACGTCTAGTTCCCTCTTTCAGTCGGTCTAACGATTCCCTTTGGCTGAACTGTGTTCTGGTGGAACTCCAACTGTTCCGTGGATGTATTTTGTATTTCACTTCATCACAGTGACTCTACCTGAGCCGTGAGGCTGGACTGGAACCTGCCCCAGAAGGTGCTGGGATTTTATTCTCACAAAGGGGAAGGAGGCTGGGGCTGGCCGTGAGAAGAGCAGTCGCCACCTGTGGAGACCCCCGGCGTCTATCTGCTCCAGCCTCAGATCAATCGTGAGCAGGGGCGTGAAGCTGGCCCCACTGCGCCCACACCAGCCCCCACCTGCCACACATCGTCCTGTTTCATCTTCCATACAGAACGAGTGCTTTGTGCCAGGCCCTGATTTCCTCCTCCCCGAGCCCAGGCCAGGCTCCTGGTCAAGGACACACTCCCAGATACCATCTCAGTCTCTGCTGGAGAGCAGGGCGGGCCAGTGCAGGCCTTTTATCTTGTTGGTGCTCCTGGCTGACTTTTCAAGTCTTGTTTTGATGTGATTTTACTCAGCGATCTAGAAGGCAAGCAGCTGATTTAAAAACTCTTAGAAGGGACTATTCAAGTTTCCCAAAGTGTGTTTCAACCGATTCTTGACTGAGAAAAAAGTGCGGGGACTAGGTCACAGTGAACGTGACCTAACATCATAAAGCAATAGCCTGCTCTGGATGATTCAGAGGGTGAGTGAGGTGGTTTTCAGTTTCACTTGGGATAAGATGGGACCTGCCTCTCCAGCAGGGGACATGGGACCACCATGACCAACAGGTGCCAGGAAGAGAGGCCCAGGCCCGTGGCAGCCAGGTTGAGAGTGGGTGGGGCTCTGGGCCCCCCACCTGGCTCCAAGCAGGCCACTCAGGGGCCTGGTGCTGTCACCCCTGGGCAAGGCTAGCAGCCGCCGTTGTTCTTCTCATACTTGGATAAGCTGCCAAGCAGCGAAAGCCACCTAATTAGGGTCCATGGTCATCTGATAAAGGGGGCACGAAGCAGCTTGTCTAGGAAATTTGAAGTCACCACCTTTCTATCCCATCCTTTTCCTGGCTGTTGTCAGTTTTACTTTGGGTAAGGAAACTAAATTAATAAAAGCAACAGCATTTGTAAAAGTGAAAAAAAAAGCTAAAATGAAATAACAAAGAAGAGGGGGAACTTTACTTCTCTCACCCTAGAGAAAGCATCCATCCTTCTGTCACGTGGACAGATTGGGAAGGTGGCCGTCTACAAGCCAGGAAGGGGGCCCTCACCGCGCCCGACCTCGCCGGCACCGAGCTGACTGCCAGCCTCCGGAGCCGTGAGAAAGGAGTGTGCTACGTAAGGCGCCCTATCCATGGGACTTTGCATGGCAGCCCGAGCTGAGAGACACCAAGCACTGCTGCCCTTCTTGAGTCTAGTCTTGACCATGAGCTCACGAAAGCAGTTCCTTGTGAGCAGTGCTACCTCGTCAGCCGGACTTGGGCTTTGACAGGCAGGAGGGACGATCGAGTCCTTTGTGAAATGGCAAACGGGTTCCCAACCTGGCTCGGCCCTAAAGCGGTGGCTCTCATCTTGGTGACTGCACATTAGAACCCCTGGGGGCATGTGGACTCCAGACTTCCTGGCTACCTACCCCCCTCCCTCCCCCCCCCGGACTAATCAGATCATCTCCCGGCAGCTAATGAGGGCCGGGCATTGCTAGCATTTGCAGCTCCCCCACCAACTCCAATGTGCAGCCAGATGAGACCCATCCCCCTAAAGCTAAATGGGCAAAATACTGGCTCAAGGGGTCCCCCAGCAAAAGGAGGGGTGCCAAGTCCTCCTCAAGTTGGAGTCGGATGGACTGCTTTGTGGGGGACAATGGGATGAAGGTCAACTGGGACAGAAGGCGATGAGTCATTTCTAACGAACGCCAAACCAAACAAACAGCATCAGGCTCACAAAAGTACTTGTTATTTGAGGCAAGGAGAAGGCTGGCTGAGAGGATGCCAGTTCCAAGCAGCCAAAGCCCAATCGTTAGTGTCACTAGTTTTCACTTTGTAAATACAACTTAGGAAAGGATATCGAGGTTGGACTTCCTCGCAGGACAAGAAGGGCAAAGGAAACCGAAAGAGACTCTAACCCCGACGTTCTTCGGACCCAAGGCCAGGCTGGCCAGGCCCTTGCTGGTTAGTCCGCAGGTGACTGCTCGCTGCCAAGGGCCGCGGCCCACACTACTCTACGCACAGGAAGGAGGCAGCAGGAAGGACGGCTGCAGGTCACTGGGGAAGAGCAGGCCCCCACAGCTTCAAAACTCTTCGTGGAAGGGGTAATTCTTGTGGGAGGCACAGCTGTCAGGAGAAAAGAGGAACACATTAGCTTTTTAAGAGATTTCACCTATAATATATTACAAAAAGAAAGAAACGGTGAGTGTCCCGTTGCAGGTAGAAATAAAGGCCTGTGAGGCAGCTGCCACGGGCTCTCCGGGACTGACCTGTGCATGTCGGACGCCACCTCCCCGCGTGCCCAGCACTGTACCCGGGGCGCCCAGGGCAGCAAGGCATGATTCCTGCCTCCCGGCAGGCTCAGCCTAGCAGGCCGGACCGGAGGGCGTCTTACTGCCTTAACATGATGCGTGTGGTAACAACATGAGATGTTAAGAACCTGTGCACATGACAGAAAAAGTGCTCCGCAGAGAGAGAGGGCACCGTCCCCTCCAGAAGTCTCCTGGTATCGGCGGGAGCTAAAGGGGACCCAGCGGCGTGGTTGAGGATTTGATGAAAGAAACACAGGGGAAGGGACAGGCTGGGCATCCACCAGGCGTGTCTGCCGTGGTCCACAGCCCCATCTGGCAGGGTGGGCCAGCGGCCTGTGTTGGGGCCGTAACGGCAATAATGTGGGAAAAGCTGGCTAGGCAGAGTGTGAGGGGCCCAGGGCGAACCCAGGTTGGGGCATTTAACTCTTATTCAAAAATTCAGAACCATTCAAAAAGTTCCCCGTGGTCTGCCCTTTTTTTTGCATCTCATCAAACCTGAGGTATATAAATACCACATGCCATTAGCAACACGGGTTGAGTACCTCTGCCAAACTGATAATGTGTACGTGTGTGTGCAGTTCCGACAAGCTTCCTGGGTGACCCGGGAACACTGGAGACAGCCTAGCCTCTCCCTCCCCACTGAACATGGCGCCCCACAGAGTCGTGTGACAGTGGCTCCCAAAACCGCGCTGCAGAGCCAATGACGTCTGCACATAAAGGGGTCAGTGAGAAAAGCCCTGTGGTCTGCCAGCCCCAAGAGCTTCAGCAATCACGTGAGCAGCGGAAAGGGAACTGAATGCATGACTCGGAGGTTCTCAAAGCACAACGGATGTAACTCGGTGGCAGATTCACTTCTCTCCCTCACCCACTAGCTCCAAAATCGGCTCCAGTGTCTAAAAGCCTAGTATCATTAACACACACGGGGACATCAGAGCGGGCCCTGGTTTGGGGCTGCCAGCGATACACTGTGTGTGTGGCCTCTTTTGAGTCCGAGGCCCTGGTGTGACAGATGACAACCTGCTCACGAGCACGTTCACACCTGACAACGGGCGTTATCGTCCAAGAGGCACCGCTGGTGGACACCTGCCTGGGGTGGTGGTGAACGCCACCGGCAGGTTAAACTCTGAGCGGGACAGAGAGCGCCCAGAGGCTGGGAAGAGAAAGCTAGCGCCCGCCCTGCCTCAGGGAGTGCCCACATTTTGCTTAGAAGAGTAACTAACAACCAAGGAGACAGAGCAGAAACTGGCAGAGAGAGCAGATGATAAAAAGAGTGAGAGATTTTTTTGTCTCCCCTGGAAAATGGGACGTTTCTTCCTGAAAGCAGGGAAGGAGCCTTGAACTTTAGCTACTGCACAGGCAGAAGAAATCAACGGCTTTCCTTCTCACCTGCCTCAGGTTCCAACTACAAGTCAGAAGGACACAAGGAACCAGCGAAGGTGCAGCCGGAGAGCCCGTGGGCGGCTCTGCCAGTCAGAGGGGCCAAGTGACTTTCTCGGAGTCCAGTGTCGGTGCCAGAACAGGGGTGATCTCGGGCCCCGAGCACCATGCTTCCTGCTTAGCCCCTATCTTTACAGTCCTTATCAGAAAGAGTCGCAGGCGTGTTCTTCTAAGAAGGTGGGAGAAGAGCCACCCGGGATCCTTTGGTGTTCATCTACAGTAAGAGTTGGAAATTGAATGCTAAAACATGAGGTTACTGCAGGTCAGGCCAACCATGCGCCTGGCCGGGGACGAGAAGATGCCAGAGCAGATGCCTTGGCCTCTTCCCCGGGGCTGGGTGCGGTTCAGCTGACACAGGACAAAGTGTTTCTGGCCACTCATGTATGAGAACGAGAGAGTAGGACTCGCGCCCGAGGCCTTTAGGACTTAGGCCTTCGCTCTGCAGCACCCGACGCTCGCCCCGGGCCCACTCACCTCACCAAGGCACAGACCCTCCAGTTCCGGTTGTAGCTGAGCAAGGTGGCCATGTCCTCGCTGCTCAGCTCAAAGTCGAAGACCTAGGAAGAAAAGGCGTCCGATAAGCACCGAACGCAAACACGAGGCACCCAGCCGCTCTGTGCGGCCACCAGCGAGAGGCCACCTGAGTGGGGAGGGGAGGAAGGGACCCTGAACTCAGAGACGGGCGGCCACCGCCCAGAGGTGGCCCAGGTTTCCGCTGGGTACCACCTGAGACACTGCAGACAGTCCTTCCCTTCCAGAGCCTCCCGGCAAAATCGTACTTTTTACTCCATTTAGTTCATTCCAAGACCACTACCGGGCACTTCTGCTGTGCTCAGCACCAGGGACCACAAGGACGGGCAGGACGTGTCTTTGCCTCAGTTCACAAGGAAGCAGAGGGAACACCACGGCTGTTCCACACAGAGCGCGAGGGGCGCCCCGAGCGTCCGGCGTGAAGCCGGGCTGGGGAACTGAAGGCCGCAGCCGAGGGGTCTGAGGCGGGCCCCAGATGCCAACTAAGGTTTGGACAGCGGGAGTGAGACGGCGTAGTGGGAGGGCCATCTACGTGAAGACCACGGTCGCAGGGGAGATGTGGCCAGCACAGAGGCCAGCAGGCGGGCTCTGAGCGGCACCCAGCGAGAACGGGAGGGCCGGCCACACACAGCACCCTCAGCATCCAGGAGGGTCACGGGATGTGCAAGAAGAGAGCCTGCTGCAGACTCTGTGATTACAACTGTGCAAAACTGTGCGAGGACTACACACTAAGAAGTGCAAGTAAAACATCAGTCAGCTCTACGACAGTCATCATTTCAAAACATAACAACGCCTTGAAAGAACAACACATACGAAACAAAAGGATCCACCTCTAGCACATGTTTCCCATAGCATCACGGTTTTACCACTTCATCTCCAACAGTCAGAGCATCTGAAGGAAGGAGACGTTCTCCCCCACCACCAATAAACTCCTCTCCCCTCCTGGGACCCCGCCCCCAGTCTCCCAGGTGACCAATGGCATGCATCACAGCCGCAGCCTGTGGCCAGTGAACTTGCAAAACCAGCTGTTCACTGTGCAAACAGCTGCTGGAGACCAAAGCCTGGGTGAGGACTGCGTGGCCGCCGTGGAGCCGCTGTGCTCGGGGAACGCAAACGCAGGCCTCTCCCAAAGCAGCTCTGCTCCCCAGACCCGTGTCAGCAGTGTGAGGGGCGGGGAGGGTGGGATGCCAGGCCAGCGGATCTGCTTGGGGGGTGCCCACAGGGCCCACACAGACACCTCTGGGTGCCCTGATACCTGGCCCTGATACCAGCCCTCCTGCTCCGCCCACCGTGCAACAGGGTCTTGGCAGGAGGGTTGGGCAGGAATGGCCTGTAAGGACTTCGCAGACCACAGTCTCATCAGCAGCACAGCAGGGCTCCTGGGCACTTACCAGGGTGCCAAGCATGGTCTGGGAAGCCCTGGGATGCATGGTTTTAATCTCCATGACAACCCTCAAAATTGTCCTTTTACAGTTGGGAAAACTGAGGTAACTAACAAAGTCCTGCTGCAAACCCAGCGTCATTCACGCACATTTCTCAGGGCAAACACCGAGTCGCTGAGGAGCCTCAGCAGGAGTGTGCACGCACAAGGGGTAAACTGAGGCACGGGGCCCACCCCAAACCAGTGCCTCCACCCAGGAAGAGCCACTGTGGGTCCAAGGCATGCTCACTGCTGCCTGCTGAGGGTGACTCCCTGACTGAGATGTGACAGAGGGTGGGGTCCCCCACACAACACGGCAGGGACAGGACGAGACCCCAGGAAGCATCCGACCTCCCCACCCTTCTCTACTTAGCAAAACCAGGGCAGCCAGCCGGTACCTCACCTGGAAGTTCTCGGCAATGCGTTCAGGTGTCACCGACTTGGGGATCACGACCAAGTTCCTCTGCATGGGGAACCGGATCAGAACCTGTGAGCAGATGTGCCGAGTGCGTGAGCACGCCAAGAACCCTACACGCCATCACCCCACTGAATCTCCTGTCTCTGTAACTGGAAGCAGGAAATTCCAGAACTTCCCGTGAGAAAGCAAGGCTCAGAGAAGCCAGGCTCACGCCCAGCGGCAGGGAGGGTGTCTCTCAAGGTCTGACCCCAGAGCCCTGCTCCCAGACACCATGCCACGCACTGGGGTGTCTCCCAAGCGTCCTGCCCACGAGGAGACAGCCCACGGACCAGGAACTCCTCCTGCCGCCAGGAGGATGACAGCGTGTCCGTGCAGTTGACAAGAGCTTTGCTAGGAGCACAGAGGCGCACCTTCACCTATGGAGCAGCGGCTGCCCCTCGCAGCAGCCTGGGAGGGTGGCGGGCAGGCACTGTCATTCCCAGGCCACACGACGGTATTTTAACTCCCCACTCGGCGTCCTGTCTACTACACACCCCGGGACCCCAGGCCATACTTCCTGGAGGGCTTGACAAGGCTCGGTTACCTCCCCCTCCCCCTCCCGGCTCACTGGGACCACCATGAACGCAGTTCTGGGGACAGTCAGAAGCACCTGGAAGTGGCTGTACCTGGGCTGTGGTTTTATTGTACTTGTCAGCTATGGCTTTGATCCTGGGATCCTCCAGCAGGGAAGGGTCCTCAGGCTTGGCCCTGCAGGCAGAAAGATGGCCTGTGTGAGCAACCATCGGCACTGCCAGTCAAAAGGGGCAGTGCCCCAACCCTAACTCCATCCCCCTCAGAGGGCGGCCCGCCCATCTCCTCCCGATTCGAAGCTTGGTTGTGAACCCCCAACCCTTTGGGAAAAGAGTGGGCCTCTTCCTACCAGCAACGCCAACCGGGAAACCCAACAACGAGGCTTGTGGGAAGGTCTGCAAATTAGCCCCGGAGCCACTTTCCTTGACACTGAAGTTTTCTCCTCTTTGGCCATTTCTAATCTTCCCCAACTGACAGAAAGCGTGGTCCGTGGCAACTCACCAGGGCCTGTCGGGAGAGCCCAGGGGGCTGTAGGCGGTCACCACAATGCCTTTGGAGTTGCAGTACTGGATGAGCTTCTCCTGAGTGAGGTATGGGTGGCACTCGATCTGCAGGTGTGAACGGGGGTTGCTGCAGCTCAGGGCATGGACGACGGCGCACAGCGCAGGGCTCCCCGAGCCACGTCCCGGCCCCCACCAGACAGGAAACCCCGTGTGACCAGCGTCCTATCTCCCCGATAAGCCGTGACAACAGCTACATCCCCCAGCTGGCGTCCTTGACGTGAACAAGAATAACCTTGGCACCGATGAACCGTGGCTGTGGGCCCTCAGGAGTTTTTCTGGCTTTGGCCACTTGTCACGCGTGACAGGTCTGAGGGTCTCAAGGTCCGCAGGCTGCTGTGAGAACTAAGCCCTCACGAGCCAGGCTCAAACTCTCCTCTCCTACAAGCTGCACTCCCAGATGTGCTGCTGTCCTGCTGAACCCTGAGGACGCCGCCAGTGCCCAGGACCTGGCCCCCGGCTACCCCACAGGGGGCGTGAACAAGAAGCACCTGCCAGGATCAGGGAGTGCCGGCTGCCCGTCGTGCCCGCCAGCCTCCCTGCTGGGTGTGTACCTGGTTAACTGCTGGCTTATATTTTAAGCCAGGTTTGTTTAAGATCTTCTCGATTTGGAGATGGTTGAAGTTGGAGATGCCGATAGCTTTCGCCAGCCCTTCGTCCACCAGCTCTTCCATGACCTAAAGACAAAAGAGGGCCTGCTCACCCCTGACCAGTGCAGGGTCGGGAGCATCTCTGGCATCAGCCCCACCCTGAGTCTCCAGTGCCAGAGCCAGACCTTCGAGAAGCCAGAGACACAAAGACAGATGCCAGGCTGGCTTAAACCGACAGGAAGAGCAAAAATGGTGGCAGAGGCCTGGCCAGTGTGGTCCAGTCGGTTGGAGCGTCGTCCAGGAAACCCAAAGGTTGCGGGTTCAATTCCTGGTCAGGGTGTATACAAGAGGCGACCAACCGATGTTTCTCTCTCACACTGATGTCTGTCTCCCTCTTGCTCTCCCTCCCTTCCCCTCTCTCTAAGCAATAAGCATGTCCTCGGGTAAGGATTAAAAAAAAAAAAACAAAACACAGCAGCAAAACAACACGCAGTGCAGGAGACGGCAGAACTCACACCTGCCCCCTCACGAGGACCACCGGAACCAGCACCGAAGAAGGAGAGAGCCACATCAGGGACGGCCTTACCTCCCACGTGTCCAAAAAGTCAGCATCGGAGGGAATCACACTGCCTTTCGAATCCAATGGGAAAAACTCGCTCCCGGACTGTCATTACAATCAAACGCAAGTGATCAGTAAGGGCCCTTCACAGCTGTGCTGGGGGCTTGCATCTTTAAAAGTCAAGTTTTAAACATACTCTAAACTACAAGAGCTGGCTAAGTTTTTGGAAGATAATCTAGGGCAAATCTGGGCGGGTGGGAAAAAGGAACAGGCGGACAGTGGCTGAAGCCCCACACTTGTTCGGAAAGAGGGGTCTCTGCTGACTGTCAGATGGAAATGGCTCATTCTCGGTCAGCGAGGCAAACCCGCCACGGACGGCAGCGTGTGGATGGAGGAAGGACTCGGGCCAGGACCATGGGGCCCATGTCCTGGCTGGGTCACCAGCCTACGGGGCCATCGCCTCGCGGAGCCTCGCTGGCTTCTCATGAAATACGAAAGATGAAATTCAGGCCCTGATACCTCGCAGCACAACGAGATACCGCTATAGGGTCAAACTCACACTTCCCACCTGGCTGACAAAGCAGAACACTGAGCCCATAGATGGAATGGAGGCAAAGGACATAGGGACTCAAGATTCCTGCAGTACAGAGTGACACTCCCCGGGAGTGTGCACCAGGCCTCCACAGGATGCAGCACGCATGTGGAATGAGGGAACGTGCGCGCACACACACGTGCAGGAAAGGAGTGTGTACGTGTGTGTGCACTCACCAGCTGACCCAGCGCAGGGCTCCTCAAACTCTAGTGTGTGCAGCTGAGTCACTGGGGTTTGGACTCAGAAGCCGGGGCGGCATGGGGGGCCGAGACAACCGGTGGGGTGAGGTCCCTGCTGCAGACCTGGGGACGGCGCCGCGAGCAGTAACACCACACAGAGCGTGTGCCCACTCATCACCTGCCAGCAAAGGGGGCCCTACGTGCCCCGGGTCACACCCGAGCCCTGCGCCCCATACCTTGAAACTGACGGGCCAGTGAATAAGGTAGAGGTCCAGGTAGTCCAGCTTCAGGTCACTGAGCGTCTTCTTGCAGGCTCCTTTCACCAGGTTTTTCTCGTGGTACGTGGACCACAGCTGAAGGCAGCGAGAGAACACATCTTATCACTGCCACGGAGGAAGCAGTTTCCCCGCTGGGAGCCAGACGGCCTGAAGCCAGAGGACGCACTTTCCTCTCACCACCTACCCACGTCACCGTGATGCTGGACGTGGTGGTGAAGGAGACGCCACCTCACAGTGGGGGTCCTAACTTCCCAAAGGAACATGGGATAATCAGGTCAAAGACACCTCTCAGAAGGACCAAACTACAGGCATAAAATAGAACAGACAGGCCAGCACCAGCCCTGGGTCCTGCACGTGAGTTCTCAGGGCTATTTCCCCTGAGAGACCCTCCCGCCAGGTATTCTCCGGGCGCCAACAGCCTCCAGGTAAAAGGCGGTGGCCAACAGTGGAGATCTACTCTCAGCTGGGAACCAAGTCCCACCCTCAAGGTAAGTCCTGGAAAGAAAGCACCAACCCAACCCCCCCCCCCAGCCTCTTCAGCAAGGGGCTCTACAAGGGAGGGGTCCAGGTGGAACGATCAGACCATCCGACAGACAAACTCGGACCGGTGCGCCCTGGGGTGCCCCCCCATGGCCTACAGCCAGCAGGGATAACCGCAGGTATACGAAGAGGCCCCAGAGCACGGCCTCGGCTCCTAAGCTGATGTCACCAACAAACAACCGTGAGCGAGAACCCTACACCCAGGCTCCCGAGAGCCGCACCTTGCTGACGATGAAGAGGTCTTCGCGCTTCACCACCTGCTCCTTGATCTTCTCTTGGATGGCCACGCCCACCTCATTCTCGTTCTGGTACACGTGGGCACAGTCAATGTGGCGGTACCCGAGGTCGATCGCCACCTTCACGGCTTCCGTCACTTTGCCTGGAGGGGACTGAAAGGAAACAGAAGGCATGGGGTTAAAACCCCAGGCGAAACAGAAGGTGGCCTCTGCCCCACAATTCAGGAAGGAGGACACAGGAAGTCTGGTGCTCCTCACTGAAGCACCTGCCCCTGCTCAGCCGGCTTCCCAGGCGGAGTGGAACTCTTTGCCCTCGGGCAGAAGGAGGTGAAATGCCATAATGATTCATTTTAGGGTCACCGGACGACTTAAAAGCAGCACATAGATCACCTTTAAAAAATGTGCAAAGACATTCTCTTCCTTGTTCTTCACATCTGTTGATTTACAAACCACTGTATAAAAACCCCCCACTCTCTGAATCTATGAGGGTCCCAAGACAATAAGGGATACCATTTTCTTCCAACAGCCCAGAATATTTCAAAAAGCGGTCAGTGTTTACCCAATTCCCACTTGGTTTCAGTTTGGTAAATGCCTGTGCTTTCCTCTCTCTCTGTGTGCATGGATGTGGATATCGGGAATCCTTTGTTTTTAAAAGCAGTTCTAGGAGATTATCACACAGTCAAGAATACTACTGATACAGATTCAAAGACCTGGGTGTCGATTCTCACTCCACCAGAAACTTGGAAAAGCACCATATGGTTTGCAGTCACAGTTACAAAGCAGCCGGCTTTGTGCCCAAACCCTCTGAGTGACCAGCCCAGGTGTGGGGAGCCAGCTGTCGAGGGGGAGTGTCTGCATGGCCATCGAGCTTCACCCAGGTCGACTGCAGACACTCACTACGTCCCCTGCTCGGACCAGAGAGGTGACAATTAAACGTGTGTGCAACGTCCTGTAGACCAACAGCAGCGCGCACTCCTCCGGGGAGCTGGGGTAGGAAAGAATGGAAAGGGAAACTCCCCAGGGTCATCCACAGCTGCAGACTTCTGCTCTCTGGGTGTCCGCCGTTGGGAACAGGCGCCGTGCGTTGAGGCGGGCAGGACAGGGAGCCGTGGGAATCAGAGCGTGACCTGACAGTGCCCCAAGCTTGCCTGCGACCGTGGAGGGAGCAGGGAGGATGGGTGGCGATGCTAACTCAGGTGTTAGACCAAGGAATAACTTCAGGTGGTCTGGCAATCTCGTCATTCCTGGAGGACCTATGAAGCTGCACCTGTGGCCTTCCCTGCCCTGAGTGGCTGAAGGAGCGGAGCAGTAGGCATTAACTACCACAGCCTCTCTGTGGCGTACTGGACACGACGGCCGCTGACGTGAGCAGTGAAGGCAGAGCACACCCCTTCCCAAGAAAGAGAACAAGCGAGGAACCCAGGTGGGGGAAACTGCCCAGCACTACTTTGGCTTTCTTCAGACTTAAAGAAAGCCTGACTTTCTCTTCAGGGCCCTGTACTGTGCCAGCCTAGCTCCTTAGGAGCCCCCAACCAGGCAGAGGGTGGGCACATTTCTCAGGCCTGGTATCGGCCAGTGACTAGTATTGGTGCAGAGACATGACCCAAGCCAGGTCCACAAGAGTCTATCTCTGGCCTTAAGTTGGCACCAACACCATCTCATTCTGCTGGGAGGAGATGAGCCAGGAGCTGCTGCTGCTGGAGGGAAGTGGGACTGAGGAACAGGTGAGGGTCACATTTATACCCCTATCATTCTGATAGAAACTGTAAGCTGATATTGACAAGAAAACGTCTTTTCACATCCATTCCGAGAGAATAACCTGCCCCTGATGGAATTTAACTCAGTGTCACAGCCATAATCCAATTACACCCTGAGGGCCACCATTAAATTTTTGAAGGAAGTACAGAATAACTAACATTCCGCCCACTTTGGCCAAGAAATATTTTCCACATGAGGTGACTTAGGACACTTTTCTTATTCACTTTGTATTTACCAACTTTCAACCCTGGGTTTTAGGGTAGAGATAAGCACTGCCTTCTGTTCTATTTCAAAGCCCTGCAGGGGTACAAGTCAATCCTGTCTCTTTCTCCCCGCCCCACCCCCATCTGTAAATACCAGCGCCCAGGCTCCCAGTCAAAGCTCGTGGGAAAACCTGGGTCACAGCTGTGGGACGTAGTGTATAATACCTGAACCGACCTTATAAGTGGCTTAAAAATATTGGGTTTTCTCCCGGGGCCCATAATAACCACCTTCCATGCCCCGTAATTTTCAGATAATCAGCCTACCCATTCATCACCACTTCTTGGGGACGCTGTCACTTAAGAGATTTCAGTGGTGATAAGGTTTCTAGAGCCAGTTTGAATACTGATGCCCGCTAACAGTTTTCCACAGGCAGGCAGTAACTGCTGGGGCACAGATTCTCTGCGGAGTTCCCACGACACCCCAAAGTGACACGCCCAGCCAAAGGGTTTGGCTCACCGCTGCGTGTCTGCGTGTCTGGAGACGTGGAATTGGATGCGTTCTGGGTAAACTCGAGCCACCTAATTTAATTACCTGCAGTCTCCAGGCTTACCTTTAGACGCTTATTCCCTTAGAGAGAAAAACGGAACCGATTAAGGGCAAACTATTTGGAAGAAAAACAAAGGAGCTGCACGATGCGTGCCCTTAGGACGGGAACGCCCCCTGGTCTTCCAGATCCATCTCCGGCTCTCCAACCCTGGGGCCAAGCAGTGGGGGTCCGGGAAACCCACCTAGCTTTCGGTCCCTTTTCGTATTTTTCCAGCTGGGATCGGATTCAAAGTGTGGCCTGGGGACCAAACCCAACAACTGTCTCCAGAGTCGGCCTTCCCGGGGCCTTCCACAAGTCTCCCAACGCCCCCTCCCCCGGACCGCCTGCTTGGCCCACCTTGGCGCCCAGGAGCCCTCGAGGCCGACCAGAGCCAGCTCTCCACCAGGAATGCCCAAGTGTGGTTCCCTGGAGGCCGGGCGTTCCAGCGGGGAGGCCGAAGAGAGCAGCAGGACACTATCTCCGCCAAACCTACCTTCCAGGTTCCCAGGCCCACGGTGGGCATCTTGGCGCCGTTGTAGAGCACGATGTGGCTAGCCATGTCCGCAACGATCCACGGACTCAGACCCAAGGACCACGACTGCTCGGCGCCAGCGCGCACCTTTAAATAACCCGTACAGCACGCAGCAAGGGCGGGTACGATTGGCGTCTGGCTCTGCAAAGGCGGCTTCTGATTGGCTATCCCCGCAGATCCGTGCACTGGAGCGTGGCTGAGATGCTTCTTCCTCCAGGTCCTAGAGGGGCCGGAATCTTAACGCTAGGATGGCTACCGCTGG
>CM052549.1:71274826-71289437 GCA_028533065.1 Trachops cirrhosus
TCTTTGAGAATTTGACAAATGACCCGTCGTTAATTTGTACAAATCAGATCGACTGTAGGTACATTTTAGCGTACTTTGCTCTTAGGAAGGTGCCCATAAGAGAAATGGCACGCAATTTTGTTGCAGAACACGTTCTGGAGATTTGGGTTTGCCCAGCCTGTGTGTAGCTCCTGGGGCTATCTTCACACCCCCACCCTAGGTGCCAGCTGTGTTCGGTTCAGGAAGCCTTCCTCCAAAAGGCCGTATTGCTGCAGGTTAGGGAGCCTTGATGAACTTGATCCAGCACACACAGAAGATGAGTCAATCTGGAGAAAGTGAGACTCTCTCAAAGCAGCAAGTTTCAATCTGGCAAATTTAGCAAAATTTGAGAAGAATGAATGGGCAGAAAGCCACAAAAGAAAAGTTAGCTTTAATATTGTAGATTCGCATACCTCAAATTAGGAAGTGTTAAATAATAAATCGACCAGCCCTAATTGGCAAGTAAGACTTCTTTCCATTCTGCCTTAAGAAGATACATTGTTTTCCAAAGTAGCCAAAAGGAAAGCTCCTGGAAGAGCTTTGAAAATAATTGGTTTCTTTCCAACCATCTCTATCCATGATGCCCCACCCTACCCCAAACCTGCTCTTTCTGCTCCATCACCCTCAAATATCTCCCCTAACCATGCACCATTGAAAACTATACCTGCCTGGTAATGACTCAGGATCCAGACCTCCCAAAACCCCATTCTGGTGATTTTCCACTTAGTGATGTCTAAAAAGTGCCCTTTAGGAAAATTTTATACACAACCAGATATTTTTCCATTTGATTTTTACAAAAACTCTCGTTAGTAGTCAAATTCTGATGCTCTTTGTCCCCAAATAATAGAGTTTTAATTGAACCCTGAAGGTGGGAGCTTGGCTTCTGGTAAAACAGCAGTAACCCACTGCTCTTCATTCATGAGATCCCTGGCGACACAGAGGCTGCTGTCCAAAGGGCTAGTCTTTTTTGAAAATAATACACCTTAAGTGATCAGGTTGGTATACACAGAGGGGTCATTGTTAGGGACATGGTCTCGTGATGAAGGGCTTTGTTGCGGTTTCTAGGATGGTTTCTAGAACTCACAACTCTCTAAAAAATGGAGTATTCTGACCCAGTTACCCAAATGAGACGTCAGACCTGTGGAATTTCTATAGTTGGAATATACTATTGTGATAGTCTCCTAACTGCCCCATGGCCTCCATAATCTCTGTAAAATTTCTTTATGTGTGTGTCAAAATTATGCTTTAAAAACATCTTCAATGGAATCCTTCCAAGAAACATTCCAGTACTTAATATCAACAGCAATAAGGTTCTGAATGGACTTTGAACCAGCAAAACCACCGTGAGACCCGAAATCTCATCCTAATGAAATAATTTAAAAGTAAACACCCACCCCCACACACAATAGGTATAGGGCTGGGATTAGGATGAAGAAAACGACAGAGGTAGGTGTAATATGACGTGCCCCGGCAGGGGCACCTCCTCCGATTGTACACCCGAGACACTTCGGTCACCTGGCCCTAGTCCAAGCACACACACACACACACACACACACGTGATTATTTTAAAAAGTTCTATACACATAAAGTAAAACAGTAAATATCCAACCACAGCAAGAGAAAACATGTAGTCATTAAAAATGAAGACTGTACAGCTACAGAGGAAACCATATGAAAACATACTAAGGTGAAAGTAGAAAACAAAACCGTAAATATGACATGAGGATAAGCGTAAAAAACAACTTGTCACATAAGCTTGGGAAGAAGTCCAAGGAAATGGAAAAGACTTTTTCGGATTGGTTCATCAATAAACACATTTTGCAGTTAACTGCTAACTCTCCAGTCTCCTTACGATAAAACTTCAGTTTCTTATCCTGGCATTCAAGGTCCTGTGAAACCTGGTGTAACCCTGTAAACACATGAAAACCCACCAAATTGCACACTTTTGGACCGTGACTATGACGGCGTGTTATGTGACTGTCAAAGCTGCTAGAACGAACAGACAGACAAAGGTTGTGAGGCAGGACAGGCAGAAGGTGGGGAAACTCCTTAACAAGTGGAATGAGGGAAACTGAGACAAAAATAATTAAACATGGCCAAATAATTTGAGCAATTTACAGCCAGCTAATGAATCCCAAGGTCTAGAGGTTTCATCTTCCCCAACCAAAGACACTTGGGAGCAAATGGTTTACTCATTCCAGACAGCCTCAGGGAAGACTGTCTTCTTTGAGGGTGTTCTTTGAAAATAAAACTAACCCAAAAAAATAAATCTATGTACACATTTTGATGAATCAACATATATCAAAGGACACACCTGGAAAGCTGATGCACATTCTGTTAAGACCCTGCCCTGAGATCTCCCCTAGGATTCTCACTGGCCAAAGAAAGAGAAAAAACCTCAAGACAAAGGCCCCACCAGGAACTCTCCCCAGAGCACGCCCACGCCCTGCACCTCTGCTCTCTTTCTCCCAAACTCGAGACTGCGACCAAGGAAGGCCCCAGCAGCCGATCCCAGGCTTACCCTCTGAACCTGTCTTCAAGGCTTCCTTTTTTGTTTTCTTGGTCTCTCTAGTGAGTGAACAGCAGCCCCGCCTGGGCTCAATCTGTCACTGTGACTCCTACTTCTCGGTGAATTCGCGCAGCATAGCGCGAATTCTTTCCTATAACGTTTCTAAAAAGCCAAAGCAGCCCTGCCTGTTGCTTCTTCTACCTTAAGCCCTTCCTTTGTTTCACCATCCTCAGTTTTAATAAATGTACTCTCAAAATCACCTGGACTGGGGTCATGAAATCTTTCCTGCTTGGAGTAGAACCCACACACTACGGGCCAGCTGAAGGCAGACCCACGCTGAGCCCAGCCCCGTCCAGGGACAACCTCAGGAAGCAGGAAAAGCATGACAACCAGCACCAAGGAACACGATGCCAGCTTCAGGAGAAATCACAGAGTAAGCCTTCCTATCATGTCGCCAAATGCGACCTCTGCCCGCTTCCTCTCATGCGGCCTTGGCCCGCTGCATCCTTCCATGCCCCCGGTCAAACAATCACAGTTTGGGGAGGAAAACGCCTGAGCCTGGTCTGGTGGAGAGGCAGGAAAGAGGCAGCAGGCAAAGGAGAAAGACTGCAGGAGCCACAGGGAGAGGTCCAGCCCCTGCCGTGGAGCCGGCCTGCCTGCTGCGGAGCTGACTCCCACGTGTCAACATTTATTCACGTTTGTTTGTGAGATGCGGTTCAGGTGGCAAAAATCATTCAGAGAAGGGTCAATATTAACCTTCCTCACTGATACCGGAGAATAACCGAAAACAAAACGGAGAGAGAAAAATCAACTTTTTGTCACTTTTTAGCACAGCTATTCCATACGCTCTTGTGAATAACAGCACCCACTCTTTTCCGGGCCCTTCTGTGCATCAGGCACTTTAAATACATTCTGTGACCTTGCAACCTCCTGGCAAAGACAACCGACTGTTCCTTTCCTACATTTCAGAATAAAGAAACTGAGGTTTGGTAATATTAATTTGCCCAAGACCAAGAAGTTAGTAAGGAGCCTTTCTTTAAAATGTTGACACTTCGTTCATTGTGGATTTTTTTTGCATTAATTTAGATTTTTAGAATGCTGCATTAAATATAATGTATCCGATTACTGAGATGGTTGTCACCCCTGCCCCTCAAACTCTGCATTGAGGCAAATACCAAAATAAAATGGAACCCATAGGGCAGAGTTACCCACACGGAGCAGTCATTACCCCCACGGCCCTGCTTTGTGACGGCCACGCTCTGCACAGCTGATGCATGAGAACGTGGGCGTCTGCACGCTTCTACCCAATCCCCACCTTTGACGCAGTCACCTGCCCCTTACTTACCCTTATTCTCCCCCCTAAGAAAGCCTGAGAGGAAGCGTCAGTGAGGAGAGCCTTCTAACAGGGGCAACTTGGGGAACTGCTTTTGGTGTCTCTGGGCCACGCTGGAAGAAGAAGAGTTGCCTTGGACCACACCTTGAATACACAAACACAAACCAAAACTGGTGAGCCAAAAAAAAAGCTTTTAAGTAAATTTATGATTTTTGTGTTGGTCCGCATTCATAGCCATCCTGGGCCTCCTGCGGCCCGTGGGCCGCGGGTTGGACACTCCTGGAAGGCCTTCGTGAATGCTTTATTTCTAGAAATGACTGACGCGCCTCCCAGATAGGGCTCACACTGAGGGGTGGTGGTGCTGTGGCTGAGAACCTACGGTGCTCGAGGCTTCTCCTTTCCGAGTGAAGGGACACGGGGGACACTTACCACTACGTCAGTGTGGGAGAATGGGCCTTGCGGAACACATGGATATGTCTCCTGCACTCTAATGTAGGCATAGGTTATTGGTGAGACTGAGGGGTCACTGTACTTGTCTGGGGTCCTGGTGTGGGGGCAGCAGTGGCAGAAGGGGTGAGGTGAGCAGTGAACCTACAGAGTTGCTAACACAGCTTCTGAGGCAGGAGACAGCATAGGAAGAACTCTGAGACTGCAATACTGTCACTGGCCAGCATTTAGCACCCTGGTAGCCAGGCGTTCCAACATCACAAGAAACATTATACTAGCAAGAAAGAAGGAAAGTCCTTGAAATTCCATGTAACATTTCCACTATCTGGGAAAGAAAGCCTTGAAGCTGTGCTTTCATCCCAAGGCCTGGATGTGGGAGAGGGTCCCTGGTGCCCACAGAAAGAGCCCACAGAACAACTTTGGTTAATTGCCTACCTCTGGTCACTATCTGTTTTATGAGGGAGTCCCTGATGCTTACAGAAAGAGCCCATAAATAACTTTGGAAAGTGCCCCAATTTTAATTAACTGCCTCCTGCCACGTATTTGTTTTACAACAGGATGAGCAAATGGAGTCTGGAGCAAGATAAGGATTTGGGCTACCAGACCCCCATGCATCCCTAAGTTTGGGTAGTCACATCCCCCCAGGAAAGCTGGCACCACATTTACCCGTTAATCAATATGTAACTTTTTTCCCTCCTATCCCACCAACTATATAAGTCCTGAGAACAAAGGACTTTCTCTCTCTCTCTCTCTCTCTCCTCTCAGAGGCTCAGGGTGCTCTTGGCTCTCAGGCCACAGGGCCTCTGGCCGCCCGGCCTCAGGCTGCCCAGGGGCTTGCCACCCTGGGCTTCAGCCCTCTGGCTTTTCTCACCCTGCTTTGCCCTGAAACTTTGCCTTTCACCCCCTACTCTACCCAGTCCTGTTCTCTTCCATTGAGAATGGACCACTAATAAACTGATTACCTACGACTAGATTTGCTGATATGTAATTCTTTACATGCGTCAGCAAGAAGGCCCAGGTCTCTCCCGTCAACAGCTCTGCCATTTTTAAACAGGTCTCAGAGCAGCAGGTCATTCCCCGTCAGCACGGACTTGGATGAGATGCCTGGTAACTTCCTGGCTGCCAGCACCTGTTTCATCCCCCATGGCCAGACCCAGGCCCTTGCTGGGAAAACCTACTGGAAGAAAAGATCTCCGTATACAGGCAAAGGGCATGCAATATGAGAAAGGTAGGTACTTTTATGGAAGAAGTATAATCAGCAAACAAGTTCGTTCATTTACCCAACAGATATTTAATTCCATCAGGTACTGTTTTAGGTCTGGGGATTACAGGACAAAGTCTCTGACCATAGGAAGCTTCCTTTATAGAGGCAGGGAGAGGGAGAAAGAATGATCATATCTAAACACAAGCCAGTGTAATATCTGGCCAGATATTGATAAGCCTCTCTCTTGTGATGAAAACAAGAGAGATGACAGGATAGAGTGGTGGGCAGGGAGGGTTGCATTGACAGAGAGGGTGGAGAAGGAGAGGGAGCCACATGCAAATCCGGGGAGATGCATTCTGGCATTCTAGAGGAGTCCTACATGCAGTTACAGCCAAAACGGGAGAGAACAGGAGACCCGGGGTGGGGAGTGCCTGGGGATGGGGGAAGGACTCCTCTGTTCTCTGAGGAGGCCCCACATTTCATTAAAAATGCCAAGAGCTCTGCGAAAATCCTGAAAGAAGTCTTGTTTACTGCTGCAGGCGTCATCATTTTCATCAGAATCAGGGCTTTGAGGCCCCGGGATTGGTCAGGAAATGGGACCACACTCCAGAGAAACTCACTGACCTTGCAGAGGCCTTCTGGAAGCACATGATGAAACTTCAGGCGGTTTTGTTGTTGTTGTTACAAGAAAAGGAAAGCCCATTGTCCAAACAATTTGCAAAGCTGAAACATTTATGAGAGTGAATGAGCCATAAAGCATTGTACACTTTTTTAAAATCCTCAATCAAGGATATTTTTTTAATATTGATTTGAAAGAGAGAGGAGGGTAGGGAGAGAGAGAAACATTGATGTGAAAGAGAAACATTGATTGGTTGCCTCCTGTACACACCCAGACTAGGAATCGAACCCGCCACCTAGGTATGTGTCTTGACCAGAAATTGAGCCAGAAAGTTTTTTTTTTTTTTTTTTTTTTTTTTTGTGCGTGGGATGACCCTCCACCCAATTGAGCCACCCAACCAGGATGTACAGTTTTTAAACATTATTTCTGTTCAGGAAATACATCTTCAGTGCACAATTCAAAGTACAGGCTTTCACGTGCATTCTTCCAGGGAGGCATTCAAAGCTTTCTTTCAGATCCCTAATTGGGTTTCTGCACCCCCAAAATATAAGAGTATCAGAGGGTAGTCTCCATAAAATGTAAATAACAAATATACACTATAAACCTATGGGCTGCAAGGTGCCTATATACACACGTAACTTGTTATATGTATGTGTGCAAGCATATGGCAAATGCTTAGGTAAGCTTTCAGGTTGGATAAGTAAGACTGTCAGTGAATCTTTAATATTGCTCAGGGTGGAAGGAAGAACCTAAATTATATGGTTAGTTCTGATTATTAATGCAAAAAAGTCCCTAGCAAGTTATATAGAAAGTAAAATTATAGAGAAAAAGTTCTAATTCCATGTCATAAAGGGTTATACCATCCCTTCTTTGTCCCTTCTTCTTGTCTACCACCTGGAATGTGGTCATGATGGCTGGAGCTCAAGCAGCTAGTTAGAATCATGAGACGGCATAGATAAATCAGTAGGACAGGAGGAGCCTGGGTTCCTTAAATGGTGCAGCTGCTATATCCAACCTGGCCTGCCTTCCTCTGATCTCCTTTTTTGTGAAAAGAAAAAACAAGCTTTCATCTTGTTTATGTTACTGCTTGCCACAAAGCCTACACAGCTCATCTCAATTATGTGTCATAGTTACCCAGAGCAGTACCTCTCTTTGCTCCAGTTTTACAGATGAGGAAACCAAGACCTACAGGGGCTGCGGGTGGCAGGTTGACTTAGGCAGCCTGACTCCAGAACCAGGGTTCTTACTCTGTGCCAGGCGTTATTCCAAGCACTCAGCAAGTGTTAATTTACACAACGCCCACAGAAAACTCAGAAGATAGTCATTATTACTCTTCCAATTTGTAGAACAAGAAATCAAGGCATGGAAGGGTTAAACAGTACCACAGGTCACAGCAAGTAAGATGGGTCCAAGGCAGGAATCTGTCTGTCAGGTACTCTGCGATGCGACCTTTCTCAGAGGCCAAGATGGACTCTCTGTCCTCGAGAGCCATTATCTCAGAAAGGTTTATGGGCTGCTCTTACCCAATGAATGGGTAGCAGCCATCTGCGTAAAGCCGCTTCAAGGCCATGTGCTGAGTTGACCCTGACTTCTCTCTGGTATTGAAGAGACATCGCCCTTGTAGCATGGCCAATGCCAAGATTATAGATGGACGTTGATTTTAAAGAGGCAGGAACAAAAGCCAGTATTTGCAAAAACTCTCTTCAGCGGTCATTATAAAAAAATATTAAAGAGAGTTACCCTTGGGGCGAAGCTTCTATTTTAAGAATATCAGAGCTTGCTTGACGAACAAATACTTATCTGATGTTCAGAAAAAAATATCATAATGTGTGTGCCTATCATGAAAATCTCTAGGCAACTAAAAGTCAACTTAATAAGCAACAGCCCTGGCCGGATGGCTCGGTTGGTTGGAGTTCACCGAAAGGTTGCAGGTTTGATTCCCGGTTACGGCTTGTACGGGAGGCAACCAATTGACATTTGTCTCATATCAATGTTTCTCTGTTTCTCTTCCTCTCTCTAAAAAAATCAGTGAATATATCCCCAGGTGAGGTTTTAAAAAAATATGTCCTAAATGCTAAGTTTTGTTGTTGTTTTTAAGATTTCATTTATCTATTTTTAGAGAGAAGAAAAGGAAGGGAGAAAGAAACATCCATGTGTGAGCAATATACCAGTTGGTTGCCTCTCACATACCCCCAACTGGGGACCTGGCCCACAACCTGGGCATGTGTCCTGACCAGGAATCAAACTGATGATTTTGGGTTCACAGGCCAGCATTCAATCCACTGAGCCACACCAGCCAGGGCTCAGGTGAGGATTTTTTAAAAAGTAATAATCAACATGAATGAATCTTGTTCTATTGGAGTTTGGGGGTGACGGCTTTTCTTTTCCTTAGTTGAGAATGTATTGAGCAACAGACATAAGAATCAGGTGTACGGACATCAAAATATCAGCTCTGTTTCTGACGAGGCTAAATTAGAGATCAGGGTTTGAGCTTTACAGACAGCCTCCGTAATATGCCCCTCGGGACCAGTGTCGTACAAACCTGGACCGTGGTGTCTTCCTCTCAGAGGTTGGTCATTTATCTATTGGAAAATCCTGAAGACAGGAATCTCTGTCTGAGACACAGAGGGAGAGGAGATCAGAAAAGGCATTCTGAGAGTGCACAGTTCAAATTCAAGAAGAGTTCTGAAATCATCAAATAAGTCACTCTACTACCCTGAGGCAAGATTAAGTGAGGGGCTGAGGGGTTGGGTGAAAGAATGAATGTTGTCCTGTAAACTAAGCAGGGGTGTCTAGACGGTGGCCCTTGGGCCGCATGCAGCCCAGGATGTCTGTGAATGTCCCCCAACACAAAATCATACATTTACTTAAAACATTATGAGAATTTTTTGTGATCACATGTTGCAATGCATTTAATATGTGGCCCAAGACTCCTCCTCTTTCTCCAGCGTGGCCCAGAGATGCCAAAAGCTGGACACCCTTGCTGAAATGTCCCCTGAGAACAGAACATCCTACTTTACAAGGGCAATGTAGAATCTAGAGAAATGTAACACAGAAGTCCCACTAGGATGACTCGTGTAAAAGGCACCTGGCTAAGCGTTTTACATGGCGAGGTGACAGGTAGGGAAGTAGTCTGACGCCAGAGGCCCCACGCTGGCATTCCCGGTGCAATGCGAAGAGCAGTCACAAAGGGCCAGCTTGGATCGGGGGTCTGTCAAAGAAGTGCCACGTAAAGGTCATTGTCCGGGTATAAGTATGCGTCATTCCCTCCAACCTGAAAGTGGGTATCCAGGCAACGACATTCTAAAATGAAGGGGGAGCACGTGGACTCAGCTCCTTTGTGCAGCCTATTTATGTCCAGATTTCATTAATCCACCCTGTAGGAAGAAGGCATTTTTGCCTTCTTAAAGGGTGACATCTTTAAGGTTCAGGGCTCAGAGGGGCTAAGTGACTTGCCTGAGACCACATAGGACCAAAAAGGATGAAGCTAGGATTGAATGACTTTAGAAAGCCCCTTCATGTCCCCCCCATCTCATCGTCAAGCAGAAAATTATCTCCCAAAATCCTAAAACCAGCTTGAGGAGTATGATAAGAACTGATCTACACCTTCAGTAAGAGAGGTTATAAGCTCTGTAAATAGGGATGGGCCAGAGCAGGGGAGTTCTGTAAGAGTGATGAGCTTAGAATTTCTTCTTCTGGCTCATCTAAGTGTCCAGAGCAGAAATCTGTTTCCCCTCCCCATGGAATCTTCAGAAAGTTCATAACTATGTGACAGTCTTGAGTACCAGCTAGCAAAGAGAATACTTACCTTTCAACCATACACCTCAACAATTTTTTTTCCTGTGGTACAAGCTCAGGGACCTTGTGATTCACAGTTACAGGTGCTTGATGGGCCAAGAAGGACACGGGGAGAGCAGGTGCATGAGCCAGAAGAAGCTGTAGTGGTGGCGAGCACTAGAAGAGGAGTATGGACATCACTTGAGGAAACGTGGGTGTGGGCAGTGCCCTGATTCCGTTATTCATTTAAATATACACTTAGCATAACGTTAAAGTGACTAATGGTTTATTAATTTAATACAAAGTTATGCTTCATAGGAAGAAGGAAGCACATGCGTGGCCAGGATTTTTGCTAGAGACTTTTCATTTATTATGCCTTTTAATCCTCAGAATATGCAAAACCCAGTTATTGTGTCTTTGTCTCTCTGTCTTTTTTATCTTTAGCACGGGAAGTTCCTTAGGCTTAGAAAGATGTATTAACCTAAATACACGGGTCCAAAAGTCATACTCCTTTCAACTTACAATAATACATTCCGACAACTGATATTCTTGAAACACTATAGAGTTACAATGAGCAGGTCGCAGACATTATCTCCCTAAGTCTTTCCTGGACCCCTGGGTTAGTCCTTATTATGCTCACTTTGCAGATGAGAAAGCTGAAGCTCAAAGAAGTTACTGCTTACCACCAGTACATAGCAGGACTGGAATTCAAATGCAAATCTTCCGACATCCAATCTTGAGCTCTGTCCAGTGTACTGCCCCACTGAAATCAGAGACGCATTCCTTTGCACCCACAGGAAGCCTTTCTGTTTGAGTCATGCCTTCACAGACAGAACAAAGCTGGCTGCCCAGTGAAGGATCAAGGGATTCATACGCTCAGACCTTGAAAATCCAAACCTACAAAGTGATGGCCAGTATCTTTAGAAAACCTTTTAGGTACATTTTAGGTACATTTATGAATGGCAGCTCCAGTGTGCACTATTTAAAAAAACTATAACCTTGTTATAAAGAACCAATTATGTGTCTGTGTGTATATATACACATATATTTAGAAAGAGAGAGAGAGAGAGAGAATTTACTTATTTATTTAAAAATAGAAAGAGGAGAGAGAATTTGTTATAAGGAACTGGCTCATATGATTTATAGAGGCTTCATAGAAATTCCAAGATCTGCAGTCAGCAAGCTGGAAATCCAGAAAATCCAGTGATATAAGTTCCAGTTACAGGGCAGAAGACTGATATCTCAGCTCCAGCGGCAAAGTAAGTGAAATTCCTCTTACTCTGCCTCTTTGTTCTATTCAGATCTGCAACTGATTAGATGAGACCCACCCACACTGGGGAGGGCAATCTGCTTTACTCAGCCTACTGATTCAGAAGGAATCTCACCCAGAAACACCCTCCCAAGCATACCCCAAATACTGTTGGAGCAAATATCTCAATACCCCCATGGCCCAGTCAAGTTAACACAGAAAATTACCCATCACAGTGTCATATCTAACCAATGACACTGACATAAGAAGGATAACTGGGATCCTCCACATGTGTGCCTCATCATTCCTATGAAAGGCAGAGCAGCTGGACAACCATTATATTTGTAAAGTCTGGAAGTTTGCACCGACTCCGTAACTTCTTTTTCTCTCCAACTCTCACGATTTGTTGTCTTTACACATCTCTTATATTAAGCTGTTTCACAGTTTGGTTGGCAGCACCAATTCAACTAAAAACAAGTTTCGTTGCAAAGAAAAGGTAGTATGGTATGGAAGGGCACGAGGCTGGCACCCAGAAGACTCGAGTCTGGATTCCAGCCTTGCATCTTACTAGCTAACCTAAGATGGAACCATAGGAATTTATAAATATTCAGCTTTTTAAAATACAAAAATATCAGTTTCCTGTGGTTTCATATAATGGTGATGGTCAGGGTCGATGTGTGATCCTGTGCTCTCACGTAGCTCTCAGAAACCTGTCGTGCAATAGGCTTCTCACTACCTGTGCTTTACGGATGAAGACACAAAGGTCAGAGAGTTTGGGCAAGGCCACAAAGCTATTGTGTAACTAAAACGAGATTCTAACCAGGTCTCCCTGTTTCTAAAGCAACACTCTCTAAGCTTCAATCCCCATTTAAGACATGAGTGAGTTACTTAAGCATTCTAGGCCTCAGTCATCAATTTTTTTCTGTTTATCTTATGCAAAAAGAAACTTGAGTTTGGAGTGCCAAGCAAAGGGGCTTTAATTTCATCTCATCAACGTGAACTACTGTGGGAATAAGCTCAGAAAACGAGGGAGGGTACACTGCTAAACACCAACTCAGCCATGCTGCCTTCAAGAAAAAAAACATGGAATTTTCCCTAAGTAAAAAATGGCTCTGTTTACTCAGCACCAATCGGTGTGAGTGGACCCATCATTGGTTACTGTAGATGCCATTCTTTTGTTTAAATGCTGGGGTCATTTCACTGTTTATTTCTCTCAATGCTTTCTTGGTAGCTAGCAATAATTTCTAAAATTCTTGCCTAACTCAGTTATGCCAAAGGAATTTATAAGAAAGCATATTTTTGTTCCAACTTGGGCTGGAATTTTAACCTATACTCAGAGAAATCTGGGCACGGTGATGACAAAGACATTAAATACTAGAACTCAAAGAGCAAGGAGGAACCTGGGGGACAGGGTAAGTCTGCTTGTCAGCTTCTCCCCCCTACCTAAAATTTTTGTTCACTTGTTCATTCACTCAATAAATATTTATAAGTATATTAATTATATTATTTATATAGTATATTACAAATACAACATTTGTAAAAATATTTACAGACTAGGCAAATATTTACAGACAAAAATTGTGTGGTTTCCTTTCAATGAGAATCAGACTGAGAACTGAAACTGTGTATATCACACATCTTGCTGTCTAAATGAATATTAGTTGACTTTCGTCATTTGTATACTCCTTCAGGAAGATAAAAATTGCAGAAAACTTTATTGTTCATTTCAAGCATATCCTCAAACACCCACTAACTCTTCAACACAAAACATCAAATGATGGTTTACAGCCCGAGAATCTTTGAATCCTATTTTCAAAATCTTTACATTGTTGGATCTAACAATCCTAATCTGTTATGTTACGATTCTTCTCCAATTCTAATTGAGCTCCACATTCTTCCACCTTCTCCTTCAAAACACTTAATTTAGACCAGACTTCAAAAATCTCAATAAAGCCTTCAACTTTGGCCACTCCCCTCTGAGATGCTCCTGAGACTCCATAAAGCCAACACTCTCCCTCGTCAAGGCCAGCATCACCTTGTCAGCAGGCTATTTTGGTGTTATTTTGGGTAACTAGCATTCAAAGAAAGCTTTCTCTTAAAATACTAGAAATCCAAAGGCTTGAGTTGGTAGATTTCATGTGGGAAAAATTTTAAAGTAATTGAATGAATTGCAGTCCAGCCTTATCAAAGAATCAGATAGTAATAGTAGGAAAAATCAGATGACTGTATTTTTAAAAAGGTGGGGAGAGATAAATAAAAACTTCCAAACCTAGAAATTGTTAGTAACAAATAAGGAAAAGCAAAATGAGTTTAACAAGTGCAGCCCTTTGGAAAATGATTAGACAACTTAATCTTTTACTGAACAAAAATTGTAATTATTACCCAATTACTAAAAATAAATTGTGCACTATGCCATAAACTTAGCTTGTTTTGAGAATAATATAAATGTTATAGCAGTACTAAGAAAGAGAGAAATAGATTTTGGGGGGTTATTGGGCTTTTGTAATATGGTACCACAAAAACAAATATTTAGATTGTTAAATTTAATACTTTTAAAGACCAATATACTTGTATTGTTTATAAAGTATCACAACATTTTGATCTTAAACAGCCAGAGGTTTAAAACACAATGTATATGTACATGTTTTTGCAAACTTACAAAAATATAAATTTGGTTATGCATGAGCAAATACATTCTCATAAATATGGCCTAAACATATTTAGTGTTCTGAAAACATGTAAGTTTAAATTTAGTTTAAAAAACTTAGTTCAGATTTCAAGATGGTGGTGTAGGTAGAAACTACATTCACCTCCTCCCAGGAGAAAACTGGAATTGCAACTAAATTAAAGAACATCCATCCTGAATAACCAACTGAAGACTACCTGAAGAGGAGTCTCCTAACCAAGGATTTGCAGAAGAAGCCCACTGAGACTGGTAGGAAGGGCCGAGACATGAAAAGGACCGGCTCTTCTCCCACTGTCTACAGCTGAGGTTCTGGAGGGAGATCTTAGATGTGGGGATTTTCCCTGAGAAGCATGGAGTCTAAAGCCCAAGCCAGGCTCCTTACCCCAGAGTACCAGAACCAGGAAGAGGTGCTCATGTAACAGCCAGTGGTGAAAAGCAGTGGGGTCCATCAGGGAGAGACAGTAGTCCGCTGGAGACACAGACACCTCTTAAACGGCCAAAGCATATAGACCGGGACACAATCAAAGTCCTAGAGGAGAACATAGGCAGGAAAATCTCAGATATTTCATACAGAAACTTTTTTACCGACACGTCCCCTAGAGCAAGGGACATAAAGGAAAGAATAAACAAATGGGATCTCATCAAAATAAAAAGCTTCTGCATGGCTAAAGAAAACAGTATTAAAATAAAAAGAGAACCAACTGTATGGGAAAACATATTCGCCAATGATACCTCAGACAAGGGTTTAATCTCCAAAATATATAAAGAA
>CM052549.1:71289937-71414275 GCA_028533065.1 Trachops cirrhosus
CCCCCCCCCCCCCCCCCGCCAATGGAAAAGCCAATAGAACCACCTGCCCAGCTTCTAGCAGACCCACCCTCAGGGCTCCAGAGGCACCGCAGGCCTAACTCCTAGTTGCTCTGCCCTATTGAGGTCAGGACAAAATCCAGGACACACTGAATCATATGGCTCTAGGGCAGGGACCACACCCATCACCTTCCCTGAAGCCTGAGCAGCACCTCCCCCTCATGGAAGATTCACTAGCCCTGTCCTCCCAACTCTGCCAGAGCTCTTTCAGTGACTTAGTGTTATAGGCAGCCTGCAGGTCTCTAGGGGCCTTGGGACGTTTTTGGACCTGCCCCCAGGCCCATTGCTAGTAAAAGCTGGCCTTGGTGCATAGCTTGGTCCTTCCAATACACACCCAAGCCCAGTAGAGGCAGCCACAAACTGTAGATTGCTTGTAGCTTCAAACAGTTTGCCGAGGTGTTGGGAACTGCCCTGCCTGGTTTCAGAAGCTGTAACGCCGCCCCCCCGCACACACACACACAAGGCTAAGGCTGAGTGGGCGACCTTCAGACCATAAGCCACTAAGGAGACAAAGCTTATCTCCCTGGCAGGAGCACCACTTTGGCTCCTTTTACTTCATCCCTAACTGGCCCCCAATGCTTGGTCGGTTAGCCAATGACGGGTAAGATTCCCCAAGGGGGAATGACCTAAGACAGGCATGATCATGTGGGAGGCCCCCAAGGAAGGACTTGGGGGGCCACAGCAAAAGGGGGTGATGGACCCTTGCCTCTCTCGGCTTTGACAAAGCCTGAGTTCTCATCCTGTCTGCAAGAAGTCTCCTAATCTCTTGGCTGCCTTACTTCCCCTGCCTGACTTAAGCCTGAAACAATGACAGAGGGTGGTACAGCCCTGTACGGGAAAGGGTGGGTTCCCCAGGTGATCAGGACTAAGAAAGAATACATAAACTCCTGTGAAATCTGCTTTGCTAAGAATACTCTCAATTAAATGATAAGGAAATGAGCAGGAAATAAGTTTGTTTCCCAAAGTTTTATAGCCCTTTAGCTAATAGACCCTGACTCAGAATAGACCCTTAGAGTTCTTTGTATGTTATCTATTGTTTGATCCTTACTGCCTGACAATGATTAATGAGCTTTACCTATATTCCTGTGCAAACGAACCCAATAAAAGCCCATTGATGAAAAGGCTCTTGGCCTTTCTCCTTTGAGAGATCAGCCACCTTTCCTCCCCAAGCAGATCATGCCTTGGTAGACTTATTTCTCATCCATGGCGGCCGGGGGAGTCCTGTGGGCGGAGCCCCCCACACCAAGGGACAGGCACATGGAGCATCTGACATTGGTTTGCACCAGAGTACATCCCAAGAGACCCAGAATCAACACCCCAGTTCCTAGCTTCAAACAACACCAGAGAAGGATCCAGTAAGTTACACAGACAGTACATCCAAAGGGAGATCTCAGCAGGACCACACCCTGCTGAGGTAAATTCTGTTCATTTGGTAAGTGCCTGCATAGCAGCTCCCACACTGGGGTTGGGGTTGAACCTCACGGTCAGGTAGCCTGAGGGTCAATCCCATGCACAAATGGGCCAATAGCAGTTGAGACTCAATTACAACAAGAAGGCCCACAAAACATACACAAGGGACATCCCTACAGCACCTAGCTCAGAAGATTAAAGTGACTGCACCACTGGTTCCCACAGGACACCTACAACATAAGGCCAACCCACAAAGACTGGAAGTCATAGCAGATCAACTTAAGACATACAAAGAAACACAAAGAGGAAGCCAAAATGGGGAGACAAAGAAACAGCTTCCAAATGAAAGAACAGGGGAAATCTCCAGAAAAAGAGCTAAATAAAATGGAGGCAAGTAACGTATCAGATACAGAGTTCAAAGTAATGGTTATAAGGATGCTCAAGGAACTTAGTGAGAACTACAACAGCATGCAAAAGGACTGAGAAAACATTTAAAAAATCTGTCAGAAATGAAGAAATCTGACATCAAGAATACACTGGAAGGAATAAATAATAGTTTGGATAAAGCAGAGGATTGGATCAGCAATTTCAAAGATGAGTTGAAAAAAACATCTAATAAAAGCATAAAAAAGAATTAAAAAGAATGAGGATAGTTTAAGGGGCCTTTGGGACAAGCTGAAGTGTAACCATATATGCATCATAGGGGTACCAAAAGGAGGAGAGAGAGCAAAGGATTGAAAACCTATTTGAAGAAATAATGACTTAAAACTTCCCTAACCTGGTGAAAGAGAAAGACACACAAGTCCAGGAAGCACAGAGAGTCCAAAACAAACAAGATGGAACCAAAGAAAACACACCAAGACACATCATAATTAAAATGGCAAAGGTAAAAGACAAAGAGAGAACCTTAAGAGCCACAAGAAAAAAAACAGTTAGTTACCAACAAGGGAGTTCTCGTAAGACTGTCAGCTGATTTCTCATCAGAAACGGTTCAGGCCAGAGGGATTGGCATGAAATATTCAAAGTGATGAAAAGCAAGGACCTATAACCAAGACTACTTTACCCAACAAGGCTATCCCTTAAAATTGAAAAAAGAAATAAAGAGCTTACCAGACAAGAAAAAGCTAAAGGAATTTGTTACCACCAAACTAGTATTAAAAATGTTAAAGAGTCTGCTTTAAGCACTAGAAGAAGAAATAAAAGCAGAGAAACATAATTAAAGAATAAAATGGCAATAAGCAGGTACCTATCAATAGTCACTTTAAATATAAATTAAGTGTTCCAATCAAAAGACTTAGGGTAGCCCAGGCCAGGTAGCTCAGCTGGTTAGAGCATCATCCCAATAAACCATGGTTTGGGTTTGATCCCTGGTCAGAGCACATACAAGAATCAATCAAAGAATGAATAAATAAGTGGAACAACAAACAAATCAATGTTTCTCACTCTTTCTCTCTCTCTCAAAAATAAATAAACTTTTTTTAAATAGTAAAAAAAGACATAAGGTAGTTGAATGGATAAGGAGCAAGACCCATATATATGCTGTCTACGAGAGACCTACCTCAGAATGAAAGATACACACAGACTAAAAGTAGGATGGAAAAAATAGTTCATGCAAATGGAAATGAAACAAAAGCAGGGGTAGGAATATCTACCTCTGACAAAGTAGACTTTAAAACAAAGTTTATAGTAAGAGACAAAGAACAATTCTACGTAATGATAAAGGGAGCAATCCAACAGAGAATACAACCCTTGTAATCATTTATGCACTCAACATAGGAGCACCTAAATATGTAAATGAAGTCGTGATGGACATAAAGGGAGAGGTTGACAGTAATATAGTCATAGTAGGAGATTTTTACCCTCGTGGATATGAATGGATAGATCTTTTAGATAGAATATTAATAAGGAGATGGTGGCCTTAAATGACACATTAGGTCGAATGGATTTGATTGACATCTCCAGAGCATTTCACCACAAAGCAGCAAAATATACATTCTTTTCAAGTGCTCATAGAACATTTTCTAGGATAGACCACATGTTTGAACACAAAACTAGTCTCAGTACATTTAAGAAGTTTAAAGTCATATCAAGCATCTTCTCTGACCATAATAGTAAGAAAATGGTAAACAATCACAGGAAAAAAAACCTAAAATAACGCACAAAGAAACGGAGGCCAATTTTTAGAAATTAAAACCACAATGAGATATCAGCTCACAGCCGTCAGAATGGCTATCATCAGTGAATTAACAAACAAGTGCTGGCGGGGATGTGGAGAAAGGGGAATCCTTTTGCACTGTTGGTGGGAATGCAGACTGTTGCAGCCACTGTGGAAACCACTATGAAGTCACCCCCAAAATTAAAAATGGAACTGCCTTATGACCCAGCAAAACTGAAACACGAATTCAAAAGAATATATGCACTCCATGTTCATGCAGCATTATTTACAATAGCCGAGATCTGGAAGCAGCCCAAATGCCCATCAGTAGATGAGTGGATAAAAACCTGTGGTACGCTTACACAATGGAACACTACTCAGGTGTAAAAAAGGGAAATCTTACCTTTTGAGACAGCATGGGTAGACCTGCAGAGCATTACGCTCAGAGACAATAAGCCAGTCAGAAAAAGACAAGTACCATATGATTTCAGTTATGTGTGGAATCTAATGAACAAAATAAATTAACAAAGTGGAGACAGACTCATGGATAAAGAGAACAGACTGACAGCTGTCAGACAGGAGGCTGGGCGAGAAGGATGAAGGGATTAAGCAAAGGAAAGAAAAGACTCCTGGACACAGACAACAGTATAGTGATTGCCAGAGGGAAGGGGCATGGGGGACGGTAGAAGACAGTAAAGGGGATAAATGGTGATGGAAGGAGACTTGACTTGGGGTGGTGAGCACACAACACAATACACAGATGACGTATTATAGAGTTGTATACCTGAAACCTATATACTTTTATTAACCAGTATCCCCCCAATAAATTCAATAAAAAAATTACAGAATTTTATTCAAGTTGGGGTGCTCTTCCTTTTCAATTGTAATTTAATTTAAGTTTGTATTTATTCCAAAACATTTGCAGCATAATTATAAGGAAGCCCACGTGGAACTGAAAAAAAAACAGTGAAAATTACTTTCGCATCGAATACTCACTTTACTTTTAGATTTATGAGTCTAAAAATGACTTTTTGGACAACTTCAGATTTAAACGTTCTCATAGATTTATAACTTCGACATGATCCACTTCAAAAATTTGGCAAGATCATTTAAATTTATAGTAGCCAATGACATGATGTTGTCAGGAATATTGAACCTCCACTAGCCAATGACATGATGTTGTCAGGAATATGGAACCTCCACTAGTTGAAGGTTGATTCATTCTGATTACAGCAGAAAAAAAACTAGATTTTGCTGGGTTCACATGTGGATGCTTCATATCAAAGTAGAAACCTCTGAGTTCTACTATGAGAGGGAAGAGCCTGGCTTATTTGTGTAGTGTTATTAGTTCGACAAAGTAGTGTTATTAGATATGGTTAGTGCAAAAAGGGTTAAAGTGCGACTGGAATGTGTGAGATGTCTTTAGGGGTTTATGAAAAAAAATTCCTTCATAGTAATACTAAGACAGCATTTTCCTTTTTTGCTCTCCTTCTCTCCCAAGCGTGTAGTGGGGTTTCCAGAAACTACATGACATGTGTCATTACAACAGCGTGAATACGGAAAAAGACACAAGAATTCAGCTGGCATCTATTAAACCACACATTTCAAAGTTTTGTAAAAATGTGAAGCCATGCCAGTCTTCTCATTAAGGTTTTGTTTTGGAAAATACAGTCATAAAAATATGGTGTTTGTATAACATGTCATGGGTTTATTATTGTTATTTTTAAGTGAATTAATACATGAATTTTTTCTAATTTCTCAGTTTTAATTTCTAACATGGTCAATATTGAGTAACACTGCCCACATTACACTAAAGCCCTTTGGGGTCTTTAATAATTTATGAGGGTGTAAAGGGATCCCAAAGACAAAAAGTTTTCAGTGACTGCCACAAAGTTCGCCTATCATTCCGCATTCATGAGGAATCCTTCACAGCATTTTAACAGTTGGCCACCCAACCCAGGAAGAAATGATTCCATTCTTGATGAGCCCAAAGAGTTGGAAAGCAGCTCATCAGTTCGTGGGACCATCTCAATTACCACAATGCCTGCCTTTTGTGTCCCACAGGACTCTCAGTGGCTGCTGTCGTGCAGTTTCACCTGACAGTCTGGACGGTGTCGCATCTCGTCCACTTCACCCTCCGAGCACGTCATCTCTAATTCCGGTGAGAAGCTCCGTCTGACACGCTGTCTAATCTCATTCACACACACACACATCAGTCTTTCACGTCTTGGCACACACAGCAAGAAAATATGGATTTTTGTGGAAAGGATCTGACCAGAGCCAAATGCAATGAGGTTATCGGCTTTCTTAATTTGTCGTTCTGGTTTTCTTACTGTTGTTTCACACTGAATTGCTGGCAGCAAAACCTTATTTCTTTTTACTGTGAGTTTCTCCAAGAATTACCGTATTTTCTGGACTATAAGACGCACCCTGCCCCCAAATTTGGGAGGAATAATGGTTGTTAATGCTGCTGTTGAGTTCTGTTTACATTTACACTGGTGAAATATTATGTTATTAAATATTTTACCACATTTTTTGCTTCAAAATTTTTTCCCCTATTTTCCTCCTCTAAAACCTAGGTGTGTCTTGTGGTCTGAAAATACAGTAGGTCTCTCCTATTCTGTGTTTGTGCCAATAGATTCTCTTAACACATTCCTTTTTTTTTAAGATTTTATTTATTTGTCTTTAGTGAGGGGAAGGGAGGGAGAAAGGGAGAGAAACATCAGTGTGTGGTTGCCTCTCACGAGCCCCCTACTGGGGACCTGGCCAGAAACCCAGGCCTGTGCCCTGACTGGGAATCAAACTTGGACACCCTTTGGTTCCTAGATCCCGGCTCAATCCACGGAGCCACACCATCCAGGGCTAGCCTATCACATTCTTAATTTTCCCTCAAATCAACAGTGGCAAAACTTCATTCTGCTATTATCTTTTTTCTATTCTTGGAATAAAGAGCTGGAATATGAACATTTAAAGCAAGTAAGCCAGCAAAAAAATTTGATGTTCTATTAAAATTAGAAAAGTGAAATGATAATGACGTAATGCACACTCAGTGCTTGTGGAAAGGGTAAAAGCTGGAGTGGAAAGCAGTCTCCTCTCTCTTCGGGATTACCTTAAGTCATATTATTATCTTTTACACAAAGTGCCTGAAATCACTGTACCATGAAAAGTCTCTTACTGGCTTTTATCTTGAAAGAAAATGCTAAATGAATCATCTCACCCCGCCTTCCTTCCCCGATCTAATTTCAAGCACTGAATGTAACGCGCTGTGCATTTATCGTTACCTTGGCTCCCAGAGGAATTTATCTCGCAGGAATGATTGAATTAACCTTTGGGTTTCGTTGGCTTTGTTGTGGGGCAAATGAAAGCCACTCGGACAGTCGCCGGTCAAGGGCAGAGGGTGCGAGCTCCGCAGCGTCTCGGGAGCGGTGCACCGGGGAGCAGGGCCACGCCTGCTCCGTTCACGGGGTCTGACGACTCGAGTTTTCGCCGTGGACGTCCAAAATCGCCGTACAGTGACATTCAGAACGACGTAGAGAAGAAGCCTAGTTAGTGTGCTATACTCTTAACATTTGGATAAATGGATCTGAGGAAGAATCTCAAATTTAAAATAATGTCGGCAAATTTGATTGAACATTAAGCCTTTTTTAGAGAGTTGTGCTGAATGAAAATGAAAACACAACATACAAAAACTTTTAAGATCCTGTTCAAGCAGTATGTAGGGGGGAGTTTTAAAACACTAATACCTGTATTGAAAGAATAAAGGTCTCAAACTACCAAACTCAGCTCCACAAAAACCTAGAAAAAAGAAAAAAAATGAAAGAAGGTAGGAAGAAGAAAGGAAATCATAAAGGTCAGAGCAGAGTTAAGTAAAACAGAAAACAGAAAAACAATAGAGAAAAAGCAGTGTATCCAAAATAATTTCTTAAGTAGATCAATGCAATTGGTTAATCTCAGCCAGACCAGTCAGGTGTAAAAGAGAAAATATGCAGATTTACCAAAATCAGGAATGAGAGATGTAACATCACCACACATTCTACGGATACTAAAAGATGACAAAAGAGTACCATGAGCAATATTTTGTTAAAATATACGATGATTTAGGTGAAGTACATTCCTTGAAAGATGAAAATTCTCAAATTTCATTTAAGAAGGAATAGATTACCCTAATAACTCCATACTTATTAAAGAAATTGAATCTTCTCCTCTTTCCCAAAAAACCCTCCAGGGTCTATATGGCATTAATTAGTGAATTCCACCAAACTTTTAAGGAAGAAATACTACCCATTCTAAACAGATTCATTCAGAAGAGTGAAGGAAAGGGAACACTTCCCAGCTCATTTTATGAAGCTGGCGATATCCTGACACTGAAGCCAGACAAAGATATTACAGGAAACTGCAGGCCAACCCCTCACGAATGGGCACACAAAAATTCTAGACAAAATTGTGGCACGTAAAACCCAGTGATACATAAAAAGATAAAACCTCATGCCCAAGTTGGGCTTATCCCAGGGATGCCAAGTTGTGTTCACATTTGAAAATCAGTTACCTTACCACGTTAACAGACTAAACAAGAAATACACAGTCATATCAAGAAACAAAAAAAGCATTTGACAGAATGCAACATTCATTCCTTGTGTAAGACTCACAGCAAAGTAGCAAAAAAAAAATTGAAAGACTTAGGGAAATTTACAAAACACTGAAAATGACCAAAGGCTGCTGAAATTAAGGTCAGTCTGAGTAAGTGGAGAGGTACACTGGTTTATCAGTAAGAAGACTGAGTGTTGCTGCTACAGTGTCCATCCTCCCCAAATCCATGTCCAGGTTCAATGCAATCCCAATCTAAATTCCACCAGGTTTGGGGCAAACTGGTAGGAACTGACAAATGGACTTTAATACTCATGGGCAGGAACTAGAGTGGACCAAAAACTTTCAAAAAGAAGAATAAAGTTGGAGGACTAACACTAAGTGATTTTAAGACTTACTGTACAGGAATTAAGATAGCGTGGCACGGTTTTTAGAAGCTGAGGAAAGACAGCTTCCTGATTTCAAGATAGGGAAGGGTTTCTTAGAGAAAATAAAAAAGGCACCAAAGGCAAGGGCTGGTACATTTGATCACAGTAAAATTAAGAACATCTTTTCATATAAAAATATCCTAACTAGAATCAGATCGAGGCCCCCGTGGCGATACAGGATATTTGTCATACATATAGAACTGACAAAGGACTATCATCAGAATATATAAGATTTCTATGAATCAGTAGGAGAACAACCACCAAAATGGAACAATGGGTGAAACTGGAAACGATATTTAATAAAACTGAAGATCCCAGTGGCCAACAGACATGAAAAAAATACTCAGCCTCTTCAGTAATCAGTGAAATGCAAATTAAAATCACAGACACCATCGCACACCTTTCAGATTGGCAAAAATGAAAGAAACGGATGGTATTCATTCCATGTTTGTGAGCGATGTGTTCACACGCGGCTGGGGAAAGCCCATTGGTGCATCCACTGTGGAAACAATTAGTTTTTATCTAGTAAAGTTGAAGAGACATTTGCCCTTTAGCAATTTCTCTCCTAGAGAAACTCTGGATCTATATATGTACCCTGCTGCCCATGGATCCTCAGCATTGGTTCTAACAGCAAAAACCAAGAAATAACTCCAATGTGTCTCAGCAATAGACTGGGTAAATGCATTGTAGTATACTTATACAGTAGAATACCGAGGCAACAATAATATAAACAGATCACAGTGACCAGAACTTGAGTGAAATGAATGGCATCTTTCACAATCAAAGGAAGCAAGCCAGAAAAATAATATACATAAATATATTCTTTTTTAAAAAAGATTTTACTTATTTTTTAGACAGACGGGAAGTGAGGGAGAAAGAGAGGGAGAGAAACATCAATGTGTGGTTGCCTCTCGTGCGCCCCCTATGGGGGACCTGGCCTGCAACCCAGGCATGTGCCCTGACTGGGAATTGAACTGGTGACCCGTTAGTTCCTAGGCCAGCGCTCAATTCACTGAACCACACCAGCCAGGGCACATAAATATATTCTAGATGCCACTTTGCATAGAGCCCCCTGCAAGTGTCTCTCACCCCTGCCATTGCTGAGAGCATCACAGACCAGCTTCTTTGGTTTTGACCTCTAACCCTTTCCTCCATGGGGACTCAAACCAGCCCACACGACAGGAGTGGGAGGGGGCAGGCTGGTGTAGTGAGGACAGGGGCTGATGCCAGGCCTCCGCGCCTGCCCTCCTTCTTCTTGGGGAAGAAGCGACCCTCGTGACCCCCAGACAGAACGCTCAGAGCTTACTCTCATTTTTATTCAAATCAAAACAACAACAACAAAAAAAGCACTCACTCCTAGAATTGTTGGATTTGCTCAATAATCTTCGAATTGGCTTAAGTTCTCCCTGGTAAACCATCATATATATTATATATACCTGGCTGGGCTTTTGGAGGCAGGCTCCGTGAATAATATAATATCTCTTTCTTTCTTCTTTGATTTTCACCTGAATATTCTCTGCGAGTTATAGATTCATTGTTCAGATACACGTTTTTCTTGGTGAGCACATAGTGTCATCTCTCTGTTAAATGTGCTTCTTTACAAGAGCATGTCCTTTGTTTACCAAGTTCAGGTTTATTTGTATCAAACTATCTAGTTCTCATTCTCCTGTCTCCTCCACGTGATATTATGTGGGGAGCACCTGAGGTCATAAGCAGGGTGACCAATTCGTCCCAGTTACCTGGAACTTTTCTGATTTTAAAACTGGAAGTCCTCCAAAGTTGTGGGTTCGATCCCCAGGCAAGGCACGTACAAGACGCTACCAATGAGTGCATGAATAAGTGGAGCAACAAATAGATGTTTCTCTCTCTCTCAAATCAGTAAATAAAAGTTAAAAAAACTGAAAGTTCTGTGACCCAAGAACCCCTGTAGGTCCAGGCCGGCAGGGCTGGCTGGTCACACAGTAAATGTTATCCCTGACAAGGGACTCTGTCATACTATCACGCTTACTCAACAATTTTAAGCTTGCCTCTCCTTTGCTGCTTCTTGTCGCTTTTCTTCCCTTCATTGTGTCCAATCTTACTGGTTTCTCCACCATTTCCCCCTTTTCTTTCCAAATTCTATGCATCACAATCCAGTGCAGTTAGAAGAACACTGATATTATTGAGCTATAGCTGATCAAACTGAGGCCCGGAGAGAAGCAACCAGCTAACTGTATCCACCTTAAATCATCCACCTTAAATCCAGAAGTGGTCATACCTGGCAATTTCAGGACCTATAACACTAACAGCGACTAATATTTCCCTGTCCTCTACTCGGTCTGCTCTCTGGGGACACTTTGTCTTTTAAGATTGAGTAAAAAGATCCTCGAATTCAGATTCCATCTTCGACAAGCAAGTTGGCTTGTCTCCCAACATGTCTAGGATCCTTGGTGCTCTCCCTGTGTCTCTGGGCTGCTCTGACCACGGACAACCCAACAACGAGGTATTACCTGGGCGAGCGTCCGGCCACCCAGCGGAGGTCCAGCTCCACGTCAGCTCCCAGCCACACACACTGTCGGGATCCTCCTTGAACCGACAACCCTGCTGGGTGTGCTCTCTTGGAGGTAGGCCCCAGCCAAAGGAGTGAGGGCGTTCTTATACGTAATGTGCTGTGCTTGCCCACGAACATGACTTTGAACATGATGTACTGCTTCTGGGCCACGTGATGCATGCTCTCAAAGTTGGCGGTTCAGACAGAGAGCCGTGGAGATGCAGGACTGAAATTCCTGTGTCCATGAGGAAGCACAGATTTTCATCACAAAGGACAGGTTGTGTCCACCTCAAGGACTTCTGCTGTGGAAGGAGGATCAGTTACAAGCCTTGCCAGCATCCCTGGTGTCTTTCTCCGCAGCCTTTCAATACCGTCTGGAAACATGTCTGCATTCCCATTCCCACCTGTGCCCACCGTGGGAACTGTGTTCATTCACTCACTCACTCACTCATTCATGTGTTCATTCATTCGTTGAATAGCATCAGCTATCTTCACTGTGACGGTACTGTGCTGGGAGAAGGTAACTGCTTGGCTCCTGCCCTTAGGAGGCTTCAGAGGAGGGAAGAGGAGAAGAGTTTATGAAACTGGCTACAGAACAGGTAGTCTGAGGAAATACTAAGCACGCCCACACCGTTAGTGATGAACTCCTGGATTCTGCCTGCAGGGGCTGGGAAGGGCCTCGCAGGGGCCAGGTAGGCCTAGCTGGTGAGAGAACGGCGCCTGCTATTCGCAGGGCGCTCTCCCAGGCCCTCTGGGGAAAGCAGGTAACAGCTACCCACGAAGAGCTTGCCGGCCGTCTTGTTCCGGGTTACGCAATGACCACACAAAGCTGCAAGTCTGAGTCAGAGAGACAAAGGCCACGGCTTCCCCACAGTGTGGGGGGCCTTGCCTACGTCTGGAACGCAACACCGAGCGTCACGCACACTAAAGGTGGTTTTCTAAACCGTTCTCTAATTTTCTTTAGGAAGTTGAGCTCCACTTGTTTACAAGAAATGTGCTCACACCGACAGAAGTTGAGGTTCAGAGAGTGAACGGCCGGGGCTGCTCCGCGGATGGCGGTGCTCGCCAGGGTCGAGTAACCGGCCGTCTCCGGTGTCCCATCAATAACTGAGTGGCCACAGCATCCGTTGCTTTCTGTGTATAGCCTCCCAAGAACCCACCCTCCCCACCACGGCTCCCGGCTCAAACATTCCATCTGACTTCTCACTCGAACGATTGGTCGAGGGCCTACTCTGGGTCCAGCACTTTTCCAGGTGGGAAAGTTGAAAAGCAGAGGACACAGGAAGAGGCGAGTACCCTTGAGGTCAGGGACGTGCTTAGCACCCGCTCTCCCTGTACTCAACCCCGGGACCCAACCTTCTCTGTAGATGAAACAACAAGACCTCTCACCTCTTTCATGCAGCCCTCCCACCTCCCTCCCCTGTGGCAACCGTCAGTCTGGTCTCTGTATCTTTAAGTCTGTTTCTGTTTTGTTTGTTCATGTATTTTGTTCTTTAGCCTCCATATATACATAAAATCATGTGGTATTTGTCTTCCTGTGTCTGACTTATTTCACTTAGCATAATACTGTCTCGGTCCATCATGTTGTTGCCGCAAATAGTAAGATTTCATTCTTTTTATGGTTGAGTAACATTCCATTGCATGTATGGCTTTTAAACACAAATGGTCTGAAAGACGCAACTCCTGGCTCCGTGGATCCCTATGGCTCGATGTGAATACATTTCAGTGGGTTTACTTATGGAGAAAGGAGCAGAGCACCCTTGGGGACTGGGTCTGGGCTTGGGTGACCTGAAACCCTGAGGCAGTCAGAGAGAGAGGAAGGGTGGGGGAAAGGACAGACTAGGGCAGGCCCCGTGGATATGCGGTTATGTTACAATTGCTTCTTAACGCAGAGGAAACAAGAAACCGTCCGTTGTGAACATTCAGGGACACCGAGAACGAAAAGGAGGCAGGAAGCAAGGAAGCAGTGAAGGAAGGAAAAAGACAGCCACTGACTTGGATGCCTTCCAGTGCAGATCTGGAACAGGCGCCTTATTATTACTGAACTCAAGGACGCCGCTTCAAAAATGAGCTGTGGTGGTTGCAAGGTAGTTTTATTTACTTGCAGCAAATAGAGGAGACAAGGAATTCACCTCCACAGCTGTGCCTCTGGGAAGGAAGGCTTAGCCCTTTCTGATACACACTATTTGGAAAATTACATGTTAACTTCTTCTTTGCAGTTGGTTCCTGTCAGCTCATCCTGTTTACTGCTGCCTCTGCAAGATACTGTGCTACATTTTAACATTTAGCAAGAATGACATTTAGTAAGAACTGCCCAGACCGTTAGACCCTTGTCCTGTCTAACAGGGTCGGTTGCTCCTCTTTTCTTCCTGCATGTACTTCCTTAAGGAAAGGAATTAGGAAAAATTCACATAAGAAAAAAAAAGTGTTGGCTTATTTCTTTTCACTGTTTTAAGGAACTAACTACCGAATGCAAATAAGTAAAGCAATTATTTTGTACTCAAAAGCCATATATTTCTACATTTATACAAATCAATGCTGGAGGGTAGGCTGTGGGTGTCAATAATTTTTTAATCTTTTGGGGGTACCTAGCCCCAGTGTTCCCCTGCTCGGCAGTTACCCAAAAACAATGCTCGGTGGTGGGAAGCACACTTGGGGGTCCCCTGATTTACTAACTAACTACCCTCCTCTCATTAAGCCTGAAACCAACAGGAAACTTCTGTGTGTGGCAGGGTGTGCGGGTGGGTCTGGGGAGGCAGGTTGGGTGCGGGGAAACAGTGTAGGTTTCTGGGTGGCTTGTGTGTGTGGTTAAGAGGTAGTTTAGTGTTTTTCAGACTTCAGTGTGAAGCTGGAGCACCTGGGAGTCATGTGAGAATGCAGTTCTGACTCGGAGGGACTGAGGCGGAGGCTGAAATTCTGCATTTCTGACATACTTGTAGTTCAGGGGGATGTTTCCAATATTCTGAGAAGCAAAAGAGCGACACAGCCAAAGTGGTGAGGATTCAAAGACAAAAATTTCCCGCTTCTAAACATTGCCTTGGTCTAGCACTGGACCTGCACTTGAGTCCTAGATTATGTTCTAAGTGGTTTTTAATTTTATATGCTCAACTAGAATTTCTTAGTTGTCTTTAGAAAACACTTCTCGAGGGCCAGTTTTGAGTCACAAGGCCAGAGAGCTGTGTATTGACTACATAGGTGTGTGCTGCCCTCTGCTGGTAATAGTCTGAAATGCACAGTCTGCCGTGCACTGGACTGGGGCTGGTTGTCACGCCTGAAAGTGCTGGGGAGCAGTTCTAGGCCGGGAAAGGCATCAGATTCATTTCTCCAGCCGGTAGGTTCCTTCTGCAACAAACCTTTAGATACCCACATTCCCCCCAAGCTTTAACACGGGTTGCTACCGCACAGCTAATGCTTTAGATTACGTGCCCAAGCTGTTAGGGGCATACGTGGTCGTTTAATATTGGGTGCTGGGTGTGGCAGACTGACTCGGGAGTCCCCGCTCCAAGAGACAAGAAAGAATGTGTGCTGTGAAGGCATTCCCAGCTGGGCTGCTGGGCACCGACTGGTGTCTGCTGAGAATCGCCGCAGTGCTGACGTCTTTCATGTGAAGAAACTGAGGCTCAGTGAGGCTAGCGATAGGCCCTGGGACTGTGGGCAAGCTGGCACTAAATCCTAGGCCGCGGCACACGCAGCCTCAGCCTGGATTCCCAGGGTGGGCAGGGCTCTGGGCGAGGAGGTGGAGAGTCTCCGTCTCCGTCTCCGTCAGGGCGAGGGTGGGAGACTCTTCACTGCGCTCTTCTGCCCAGGAAGTCAGTTTTGCAAAGATACTTTCTTGGTCAGAAGGAATGGAGAGAGAAGTCTCTGCTAATTTTTTTTTAATTCACACCTAAGGACATTTTTTCATTGCTAGAGAGAGGTGGGGGGAGAGAGGGAGGAGGGAGGGGTGGGGGGGAGAGAGAGAGAGAGAGAGAGACCAGTGTGACAGAGAAACATCGATTGGTTTCCTTCTCATATGCACCCTGACCCAGGATCAAACCCGAGACTTTTGGGTCCACAGGACAACGTTTCAACCAACTGAGCCACGCTGGCCAGGGCTCTACTCATCATTTTTAATACCAGTACTCAGGGAATAAGCCAACTGTGGCTGTTTCCAGGCTTCCTTTGTCAAGGACAATGCTTGTAATGGCTATGGAGAAACCCTAAAACTGGGAATTTAAGGAAAACTATGGAACACGTGGATGCAAGAAATAATGAGGTCGCCCTCCCCCCATAAATAATAAAAGCAATAGTACGTCACCCAAGGCCTAAAGATTCACCAGCGGGCCACTAGGGGAAGTGTTGGATGATTGTGGTCTAACGGGTCAAAAGCAGAAGCACAACACCACTTGGCTACTAGCCTCGACAAAGAAAAAAAGAAGAAAACCAAATCGATTGGTGGGGAAAAATCCAACAGGCCATTTCTGCTCTTGGTCTTTTACTGATGACGTTTCTTCAAAATTATTTGAAGGCTTCTCTTGCCTCCTGAAACTGACAGCACTATTCCCGGCTCCCCCTCCCACTGTCCAGTCTGCCAGCTCCTTCCTGTCCTCTGCTGTTCTGCACCCACAGGAAGCTTCCTTCCTGTTACAGAGGACACGTGACCGTGGTCCTACCCACGACTGTGAAAAGGATTGAGGAGCAAAAATAGTTTAAGGCAGCGATTTTCAACTTTTTTCATCTAATGGCACACATCAACTAATTACTAAGGTTCTGTGGCACACCAAAAAAATATTATCTTTTTGGCTAACAAAAACAGGTATAATTTTGATCCATTCACACCGGATAGCTATTGTTGTGTTGGCTGTTGTCATTTTTTAAACTTGACCATCTGAAGGAAAAGAGGTCAGTGCCCCTGACTAATTAGTCAGCTGTGGAATGTTTCGGCACAGCAGTGCACCGGGGCAATATTGGCTGAAGATCACTGGTTTCAGGGAAGCCGTCCAGATCCTCACAAAGCCCCAGACGGAGTCTAAGCTGGTGCTCTGACACCCTGATGCCCACGTGGACCTTCATGCTGTGTAGGGAGCCCCAGTGCTACGCTCCTCCGGGGGCCTCACCGGGCAAATCCTCATGGAATCACATTTCTCATTTCAGTAAGACAGTTGACCCTACTTCTAGGCCTGCCAGAATGAACCCTCACAGCACAGTTTTATCCCCAACCGTAGTCAAAGCCTTTTTACGAGAAAACACCCTTAATGTGACAGAAGGCATTGCTCTTCTGTTATTGTAACTCATCTTTGTTTCTTAAAAATATACTGATTTAGGATTTTTACCCAATTTGATAGGCTTTGATGATGCATTGCGATAACCACATCTATTCAATAATGTTTTTATGAAGTATCATCCTCAAGAAACACCAGAGGGTTGTTGCAAAGCTTAATTGTTTCACAAGCATTAGCAGAATACCCGAAGAATTGCGAGTTCTCAGTAAGGGTCAGTCTCTGTCATAATAAATTGTGAATAGTGGTGTCCTTGCCCAATATGAAGGTGACAATTGACTTTGACTTCTAATAGGTAAGCTTAACATATTCATATCTATTGTAAAAATAGACTTTCTGTTATCTGACCTGATTTTCTTTCTGTCTTCCTGACTTTTTCCATATTAAAACAGTTTCCTTTAATCTTGGTCACTTATCTTCCTATTGGCTTGGATCTTTTGCAGTCCGTTCATCCAATCAACATTTACCTGTCTTTTTAACTTTAACTGCGATTTGCTTGTTTCTGTAGCTGTTTGGCTTAACAGTCCTGTTTGAATGGAAAGTGTGCCGGTGAATATGGTTGAGCGAGATGTGACTTTTGCTTGCATACTACTTCCTTCACCTGTCAGCGCAAACTGCCCCTCTGGAACTTTCCACTGTCGGCACCCTCAGCGGCAGCAGCTGCGTGCAGGGGGGGCATGAAGTGCTGCCTCTGGGTGTAAAGAGTTTCCCCTGGTCGTGGATGGCATGAAACATAACAGATACAGAGTAAGCAGCAAGAAGACAGACCCGCTGGCTATTTTTTAAAAATTGTACTGACTCACACGTTGAAGCATTTTAACAGGCTGTGTGGCCTACTCCCAACCACGGTCATTCCCTGGTTCCTCAGGTATGGATTGGACACCTTCTCTGTGCTGCGCTCTCCGGGCAGCGGGGTGACGGCGCTGAACCAGACAGACGAGCCTTCTTCCTCGTGGAGTGTCCGTACTGGTGGTCAGGGAAAGAAGGCAACAGGCGAACCTGTGCGTTCAGATTGTAGCAAGCTGATCGGAGAGAGAAGCTGGGTAGTGAGACCAGCTGGGGGAGTGGGCAGGCATGCCGCTTGAACCCAACCAGGTCAGGAAGGGCGGCATCAGCTCAGAGAAGACCTTTCAGCCAAGACCCAAAGAGAGAAGTAAGCCCTGCGAAGAGGCAGCACAAGAGGATCTCAGGCGCAGGGAAAGCTAGTGCAAATGTCCTTGGGCAGGAAAGCGCTTGGTTACTATGGGCTTGTAGTATAGTTTGATATTGGGTATCAAAGGTCGCTGTTGTTATTTGTGGCCTTCTGCGGTTCTATGTACATATTTGGAATATTTGTTCTAGATCTGTGAAATATGCCATTTCTATGTTAACAGGAATTGTGTTGAATCTGTAGATTGCTTTGGGTTGTATGGATATTGTAATGGTGTTAATTCTTCCTATCCATGAATACAGTATATACTTCCACTTACTTTCTTCAGTTTTTTTCTTCAGTGTCTTATAGTTTTCTGAGTACAGGTCTTTTACATTCTTAGTTAAACTTATTCCTAGGTATTTTATTCTTTCTGAAGCAATTGTGAATGGGATTGTTTTCTTAGTTTCCCAACTGATTTCTGGCTATTTATTTCGTATCCTGCTACTTTACTGTATTCATGATCAGTGCTAGTAGTGTTTTGGTGGAATCTTTCAAGTTCTCTGTGTACGGTATTGTGTCATCTGCAAATAATGACAGTTTTACTTCTTCCTTTCCAATTTAGATATTTTTTATTTCTTCTTCTTGTCTGATTGCTGTGGCTAGGACTTCCAGTACTATGTTGAATGAGAGCGGTAAAGGCAGACATCCCTGTCTTGTTCTGGATCTTAAGGGGAATGCTTGTATTTTTTGCCCATTGAGTATGATGTTGGCTGTGCATTTGTCATATGTGGCTTCTATTATGTTGAGGTATATTCCTTTTATTTCCACTTTGCTGAGTGTTTTATCATAAATGATGCTGGATTTAATCAAATGCTTTTTCTGCATCTATTGATATTATCAAATGTTTTTTATCCTTTATTTTGTTTATGTAGTATTCATGTTTATTGTTTTGTGGATATTGTACCAACCTTACATCTCCCAAATAAATCCTACTTGATTGTGGTGTATCATCTTTTTAACATATTGTTGGATCCAGTTGGCTAATATTTTGTTGAGGATTTTTATGTCTAAACTCATCAGGGATATTGGCCTATAATTTTCTTTCTTTGTAGTATCTTTATCTGGTTTTGGAATTAGTATAATGCTGGCCTCATAAAACGAGCTTGGGAGTCTTCCCTCCTCTTGAATTTTTGGGAAGAGTTTGAGAAAAATAGGTGTCACTTCTTTGATTGTTAAAATTCACATATGAAGCCATCAGTCCAGAGCTTTTGTTGTTTGGGAGTATTTTTTTTTATTATTGCTTCAATTTTACTAGTTGTAGTCATCTATCCGGATTCTCTAATTCTTCCTGATTAAGTTTTGGAAGATTGTATGTTTCTAGGAATTTATCCATTTCATCCAGATTGTCCAATTTGTTGGCATAAGGTTGTTCAAAATGCTTTCTTTCAATCCTTTGTGTTTCTTTGGTGTAAGTTGTTACTTCTCCTCTTTTATTCCTGGTTTTATTTATTTGGGTCCTCACTCCTTTTTTCTTGATGAGTCTGGTTAAAGGTTTGTCAATCTTGTCTACCTTTTCAAAGAACCAGCTCTTGGTCACATTGATCTTTTGTATTTTTTTTTTAGACCCTATTTTGTTTATTTCTGCTCTGATCTTTATTTTTCCTCCCTTCCACTCACTTTGAGCTTTGTTTATTGTTCTTACTCTAGTTCTTTTAAGTGTAAAGTTAGAGTGTTTATTTGTGCTTTTTCTTGTTTCTTGAGATAGTACTGTAATGCTATGAATTTCCCTCTTAGGACTGATTTCCTTGTGTCTCACAGATTTTGGGTTGTTGTGTTCTCATTTTCATTTGTTTCGAGGTATTTTTTATTTCTTTCTTGATCTCATTGTTAACCAATTCATTGTTCAGTAATATAGTATTTAACCTCCAAGTCTTTGTGTGTTTTTCAGTTTTCTTCTTGTGATTGATTTCTACTTTCAAAGAGTTATGGTCAGAGAAGATGCTTACTATAATTTCAACCTTCTTTAATTTACTGAGAATTGTTTTGTGTCCTAACATGAAGTCTATCCTAGAAAACATTCCATGTGCACTTGAAAAGAATGTATATTCTGCCTCTTTGGGATGAAATGTTCTGAAGATATCAATTAAATCCATCTGCTCTAGAGTGTCATTCAAGGCCACTCTCTCCTTATTGATTTTCTCTCTGGAGTAGCTATCCTTTAATGTCAATGGAGTGTTAAAATTTCCTACTATAACTCTTTTGCTGTCAATCTCTCCCTTTATGTCCATTGAGATAAGATTTCCTTTATATATGTAAGTGCTCTCATGTTGGGTGCATAAGTGCTTACACGGATTATATTCTCTTGTTGGATTTCTCCCTTTATCATCATGTAATGTCCTTCTTTGTTTCTTACTCTAGCCTTGGTTTTAAAGTCTGTTCTGTCAAATATAAGTATTGCTACCCCAGCTTATTTTTCTTTCTATTTGCATGAAGTATATTTTTCTATCCCTTTGCATTTAGTCTGTGTGTATAGTTAGTTCTGAGGCAGGTCTCTTCTAGATAGTGTGTGTGTATGTGTGTATATATATATATATATATATATATATATATATATCTTGTTTTCTTATGCTTTCAACTACTCTGTTTTTAGATTAGGACATTTAAGCTATTTACATTTAAAGTGATTGTTGATAGGTACGTATTTATTGCCATTTTATTTTTTAAATTTTGTTTCTCTGTTTTTTCTTTTTGTTCTTTGTCTTCTTCTTTTTCTTTAAAAAAAAGATTTAATTTATTTATTTTTAGACAGAGGGGAAAGGAGAGAGAAGGAGAGGGAGAGAAACATCAGTGTGTGCTTGCCTCTCGCACACCCCCTACTGGGGACCTGGCCAGCAACCCAGGCATGTGCCCTGACTGGGAATCGAGCCAGTGACCCTTTGGTTCACAGGCTCTGCTCAATCCACTGAGCCACACCAGTCAGACTGTCTTCCTGTTCTTTTTAATGCAAGCTCTTTACCATTTCTTTTTTTATATTTATTTTTATTTTTGATTTTAGAGAGAGGTGAAGGGAAGGAGAGGGAGAGAAACATTGATGTGAAACACAATGGCTGCCTTTGAGAGAAACAACAATTGGGCCTTCCGTATGCACCCTATCCCGGGCACGAACCTGCAACCCAGGCATGTGCCTAACCGGGAATCAAACTGGTGACATTTCAGTTTGCTGGACAATGCTCAACCAGCTGAGCCACATTGGCTGAGCTCTCTAACATTTCTTGTAATGCTGGTTTGGTGGTGACAAACTGTTTTAGCTTTTTCTTGTCTGGGAAGCTCTTTATTTCTCAAATTTTAAATGATAGCCTTGCTGGGTAAAGTAGCCTTGGTTGTAGGCCTTGCGTTTTATAACTTTGAATAGCTCATGTTAAACCTTGCTGGCCTGAAATGTTTCTGTTGAAAAGTCATCTGACAGTCTTATGGAGCATCATTATGGGAGCATCCTTGTAGGTAATTCACTGTTTCTGTTGTGGTTTTTAAGATTCTCTCTTTGTCTTTAATTTTTATATTTTTAATTATGATATGTCTTGGTATGGGCCTCTTTGGGTTCATCTTGTTTGGGACTCTCTGAGCTTCCTGGACTTGTTTGTTTTTTTCATTCACCAAGTTAGAAATGTTTTGGGTCATTATTTCTTCCAATAGTTTCTTGCTCTCTTTCTTCTTCTGGTACCCCTACAATGAGGTGTTGTTATGCTTCATGTTGTCCCAAAGGTCCCTTAAGCTATCCTCATTAAAATTTTTTTTTTCTTCTCTGATTGGGTATTTTTTTTGTACCTTTTCTTCTAAATCACTGATTCGATATTCATCCAATGTTGTGTTTATTCTTTCCAGTGTATTCTTTGTCTCTAATATTACATTCTTCATTTCTGACTTGTCCTTTTTTGCTTTTATGTCCTTTTTCATGCTGTTGCGCATCCTTATAACCATTACTTTGAACTCTGTATCTGAGAAGTTGCTTGCCTCAGTTTCATTTAACTATTTTTATTTATCCTGTTCTTTCATTCAGGGCCTGTTTCTTTGTCTCTTCATTTTGGCTGCCTCTTTGTGTTTGTTTCCATGTATTAGGTAGATCTGCTATGACTCTCAGACTTGGTAGGGTGGCCTTATATGATATGTGTTCTGTGGGAGCCAGTAGTGCAGTCTCCCTGATCACCTGAGCTGGGTCCTCTAGAGATGTCCCTTGTGTACATTATGTGTGCTGTCCTGTTGTAAATGAGTCTTGATTGCTATTGGCCCATTTGTGCATGGGGTCAACCTTCGGGGTGCCTGTGAGTCTCAACCCCCAACACAGTGTGCAAGCTGCTGTCAGGTGCTGATCACACAAAGTGGAATTCACTTCAGCTGGGTTTGGTGCTTGCTGAGATCTCCCCTTGATATGCTGCTTGTGAAGCTTATTGCATCTTAATGTTGTGTTATCTAAAGCTGGCTACTGGGTGTATTGTTTCTCAGCCTCTTTGGAAGTACTCTGGTGCAGACCTACATCAGATGCTGCCTTGGGCAGCCTGTTTGGAGCTACCAGTGACCCACACCTTGTGGCTTCCTCTGCTGGACCTGTGTGCAGAAAGGACCAAGCTGCACACCAAGCCTGGATTTTATGAACACCCAGCCTGGGAGCAGGTTGGCAAAAGTCTCAAATCTCCCAGAGATCCATCTCCACCTCCAGGCTGCCTATTAGACTCAGTCACTGAAAGAGCCTCTGGCTGTACTCCTCAGCAGGGTGTAAACTCCATAGGGCGGGGCGAGAGGGATCCCAGTGAATGGGGCTATTGCTTCCCTTCAGGCTGGTGCTGCAGGGAGAGGAGAGCTCTGCTCAAGAAAAATGGCTTTTGCAGTATGAGGAAAGGACTCAGCACAGGGTTCCTAGAGGTTCACCTTTCAGCTCTCTCCCTAGAGCCACCAACTCCAGAGTCTCCTCATGCAGCTCTAGTCCCCTCTGCCCTCCCTCTCCCAGAGCCCAAGGTAATCAGAGCCCAGGGTAAGTGGTTGTGAATGAAATTTTGTGCATTAGCCCTTTAAGAGAGTGGCTGCATCTCTAGCCATCTCTCCCTGGTAGACAGAACCCCTGCTTCTTTTCACAGCCAAATGTTATGCAGGCACCTTTCCTGGTTCTGGTGTTTAGGCTGGGGAGCCCAGCTTGGAATGTAGACCCACACTTCTCAGGAGGAACCCCCTGCAGCTGAGATATTCTTGCATAACTCCAGCTGCTGCCCACGGGGGCACCCTCAGCCCTCTCGTGCCTCTGTACTTCCTACTAGTGTCGATGTGGCTTCTCCTGCAATTCCTTTGTTATCAGGCTTCTCTCCAGCTTCTTCAGTTGGTTACTCAGGATGATTTTTCTATAATTTAGATGTAATTCCAGTTTGGTTCTGGGAGGAGGTTAGTGTAGCTTCCACCTACTCCACTGCTACCTTGGATCCTTGTACTCCCACCCAATATTTAGAAAAATCTTGTGTTTAGAGCAGGTAGTCTTTCTTATGCTAAAATATGGCTTCCTGTGTATTCTACCTATGTATTCTCTTCCTATGTATCTGTAGATCTCAATTCTATATGCTGTGACTATACAGAACAGGTCTTAATCTATTTCTTGGAAAGCCCTCCAAATACTTGTTATGCTTGTAGATTCTCAGTTTATACCCAGTTGTTCTGGGTAATTGCCAATCAATCAATGGTGTTTAAATTAAATTAATGTTTAATTTAATAGGATTGTTCTATTCAATGATTGCTGGTTCGTTTACTCAGTCATTCGGTTAATAAATGCTGACTTGAGCCAAGACTCCAATTAAATAGGATAATAAAATATGGTGTTTAATTTAAATTAATGTTTGATAATTTGTAAATAAGTAAATTAATTTGTTATCAAATTATTTTATCATCCTATTTAATAGTAATATTAAATCAATATTAACTGAATTGGTTAATTAAATTAAATTAATACGATTTAACATGGATGTGTCTTTAAGTTTATACTGGTAGCTTTAAAAGACAAGGATTAAACTGAACTTAGAGGATGCCAGCCAGCACATGGGTAAGGTCATTCTGAGGCCAAGGTCCAGGCTACAGTGCTGCAAATTTAAAAATTCATTTTTGTTAATTCACTTAGGAGTGGTCTGGGGGGATGATCCACAATAATCTAGTTCATAGCAAACGGATAAATGGGTAGAAGTCTAACTTACATCACTGTTCTGAGAGGTGTACCTGTCACTCGGGCCAGAACGTATGTTTATTGGCTGGTCTTACATCATCTTTTCACTGGATACAGAGCCTCTGAAAACTCCTTGAATGTCGACAGTGATTATACTAAAAATGTAAAGCCCGAGGCACTTCCCCTCTCAGCAGAGCTCACCCCTGAGCATGCTGGCGCTGGCTTTCTGGCCAGAGCAGGGCGGATTCCTCGCCAAGGTGCTGGAGGAAGGTTCTGACACGTCCTGGATTAATGATTCTTCTGTAATATTCTTTATCTGTCACAAAAGTATGCCATCATCACATCTGTATTTGGCAGAATGTGTTCTGGTTAGGAGTCTTGGCTCAAGTCAGCATTTATTAACCGAATGACTGAGTAAACGAATCAGCAGTCATTGAACAGAACAAACTCTGGTGGAATTTGACAGACAGAATATGTTTTATTCTATTTTGTTAATTTTTTTTAGTGAATGATTTGAAAGCAATGTCTTTGCAGGCGACATTTGGAAAAGCTGCCATCCAGTCTGCTTCTTATGAGTTAGGAAACACTCCGGTTATCAATTTGTAACTCTTCTGGATTAAATATTTGCATACCCCCAAATTCATATCCCGAGACCCTGAACCCTGATGTGATGGTACTGGGGACGAGACCATGGGAGTTAGATTAGATCATGACCGTGAGGCCCTCGTGACAGCATGAGTGGTCTTACAAGAAGAGGAAGAGAGAAAGAGAGAGATCTCTTTCTGTATGCACACCTGAGGAAGGCCATGAAAAGCTACAGCAAGAAGGTGGCTGTCTGCAGGCCAGAAAAAAAGATGCCCACAGGAACCACACTGACCGGCGTCTTGGTCATGGACCTCCCAGCTTCCAGAACTGTGAGAAATAAAGGTCTGTTGTTTAAGCCACACAGGTTGTGGTATTGTACTATGGTAGTCCAAGCTGACGAAGAGAGTCACCTATCTTTCAAAAGAATAAGTTGATTCTGAGTTAAGATGTAGGATATTTGCTTTATTACTTCCCACTGAAGAGGGTGGCATTTCTGATGTCTTCCCCATCCAACTCTAGCAACATACCCTGGGGGACTCCGTGGGTGCTGTGCTCTGTCTACAGGGGCTGCAGAGGAAGACTGGATGGGTGGTCCCGTCCTCCAGATGAAGAAGGGTGTGGAGTCACACGGTGGTTGAGGAGCTCCAATGCCGTAAGGGGTTTCAGGGAGTGGACAGCTTAGAGCTTCTATGAGCAATTCCCTATGGAAAAGAGTTTAGAGCTCACCCCTGAGGTTGTTATATAGTATGCATTTAAAGTTGAGCCAATGTGCAGATTGTAACTTTGTTTATTTATTGACTTTTTAGACAGAGAGGTTGGCGAGAGAGAGAGAGGAAGTAACATCGATTTGTTGTTCCATTTATTTATGCATTCACTGGTTGTTTCTTAAACGTGCCCTACCCTGGATTGAACCCACGATCTTGGTATGTGGCGAAGATGCTCTAACCAACTGAGCTACCCAGCCAGGGCTAGACTGTAACTTTGTAACTGTCTTCAGTATACCTGGCTGCCCAGGGAAAAACAAGGTTTGACTTTATCTAGCACTGGGGATTAGCAAGGCAGTTGAGGAACAAGTATAAAGGACCCATGGACAAAGCCAAAGGGGGTAGGATTGAGGTGGGAGGTGGGGGTGCGTGGGATAGGGGAAAGGGGTGACAGAAAAATGAAGACAACTGTACTTGAACAACAACAAAGAAGACATTAATAAAAAAAAAGAGCAAAGGATTCCAAGAGGCTTGTTGGCTAACCCATAAATAGGCAGTGCTTCAGAGCAGTAAGGGAGTATTTCAAAGCGGGAGGGGACTGCCCAAGTACAGGCATGAAACGGTTACAGTGAACGTGGGAGTGCCCTGTTACCTCCTGCATTTTCAGGTTTGGCCACTTCTCTGCTTTACACCTATGTGGCGCTCAAGATCTTGTTCTCAGCTGACTGACCTCCCTGTACTCTGTACGCTTTGTTTAATTCCACTACTGCCTTGCCTCTTTGAGCTGGAGGCTCCCACTATAAAAATTACCATAACTGTCTTCGTGCCCAAGCTGTGGACAATGAAGTTGAGACTCTGCTGCTACCTAGTGGTCGCTTCACACATCCATGGTATCTAGGCTACGAAAGAGGCAGTGACACCAAGACGGAGCCGAATATTTGGGTACGAGCGTTCAAGGGGTCTGGAGTCCATAACAAGAGTAAATAAACAAATTGGTAGGTTTGAGAAAGAGGAACAAGAGTTTGTGGTCCAAGACAATTTCAGAGTTTGAATGCCTGATAATGGAATAGTAGTAAGTGAGGATAATGCACAAGAAGTGGCCACGGTTGTATGCAGCTGGAAGTGCCCTGAAGAAACACGTTAAAGTTGAAGGTCAAGGAAGTCAGGGCCGGGTGGTTGCAGGGGCCATGCACAGGCGCCACTCAGAGATGAGAGCCCATGTGTCAGGGTTCGCGTTCCAATAATACTGCTCACCTCCCACACTGCCGCACTGTCTATTAGCGTGCTGGCTGAATTGTCTTGGATGCTGAAAAATCACCATGGTGAGCGCCGTGAATGGAGGGGAGATTACAGCGGTGAACTGGCTCGCCTCCACTTTTAAATGAGATACAGTTTCAAACACTTGGCTTTCTCAAGCCAAGCAAGCAGCTTATTTTCAACCTTTGACTGCCCCAGCACTGAGCAAATCTCCCCATACCTGGTGCTTCACAATTTCACACGTGTCCTCCGAGGGCAGGACCACGTCCAGGATGTCGCTGCGTGCTGGCTGCCTGGATGGGCACACCGTGCTCCGGAACGCCCTTCGTACCTTCGCAGCCACTTGTCCTCTGCTGTGAACCTTCTGCAAACAGGATTTTCACCCAGGAGTTCCGGATCTTGGGTTAACGGATCCCAGGCGTTGGGGATTCCCTGACATCACATGCAAAATTTTATTTTTTCCTCATTAAAAAAATAAATAACTTCTTAAAGGAAAGTTTGACTCGTGAAAGAAGACACATCCTTGCTTCAGGCGACGTTGCCTTCCTTGAAGCTCAGGCAAGTTTCTGTTCCCACCGAACTCCATCCCCTCTTCCCTCCTTTCTGAGTGTGCAGAAGTTTTTGGAAGGTACCTCCTCTACGTCCCCAGGAGGTTTGGAATTCCTGTGTATCTGCTTCCCGGGCAGCTTTTGACCACACTGTTCTCAGTCAGCTAGGTCTTTGGCCAACTCAGACGGGCTCCCTTCTCGTGCCCCAAAGGGTAGAGGATGTCAGGAGGTTTTGTTTCATTCCTCACTCCGTGGCTTCTACATTTCTGCTGACGGAGAGCTCACCCCGAATCATCTGCTTGAGTCCTGCCTGCCAACTCTCTCCTTTGCTCCCACGTGGCTCATCAGCTATACAGCCAGGGTGTGAAGGGTCCCCCGACTCCCAGCTCCCACAGCACTTCGACGACTGCTTTGGTTTCCTCTGGCCTCTCGAGGCATCTTTGGAGGCCGACCCATCTGTCAGGTGACTTTTTTCTTTGTCAGCTATGATAACGGGTCGTGTTTATTTAGTCTAAGCTTTTATTTTGGTACATTTCAAACATACACAACATGAGAGAAAACAGTATATTCAATGTAATGTACAGGTCCTTCAGCTTTATATTATTTCACCTGCCCTTCCTTACTTTCTACTCCTCCCCCTGATTATTTTGAAGCAAATCCCAAACATCATATCTTTGCATCTGTAAATACATCAGTATATGTCTTTAGAAGATAAGAATTCTTGATCTTATATCACATCCAAAACTTAGCAAAAAAAAAATATGCCAGAGTCGTTCATGTTAAGTAATAGTGGTTGAGGGTAGTTTTTCTTGCTCAGAAAAATTTCCATTTCAGTGTTGTGCTAAAAGAAAAAGCACTTTTCAACTTCACCATTACTAAGCCACAAAACTGCTGTTTGGCAGGGCGAGGCAGGATGTCCAGGTTCTATTGCTGACAAAAAAATTCATAGAAGCGAGATGCTTAAACCCACTAAAATGAAGAGTTTATTTTTGCTATTGGTTTAATAACACATGACAGATTCAAATGCAGCCTTGGACCACACAGTGACATTTCGGTCAACTATGGACAGCATATACACTGATGGCCGCATAAGTTGTCACAGAGCTTAAAAACGCCTATCGCCCTGTGACACTGTAACCTTCATAACATCAGAGCACAATGCACTACCTGTTTGTGGTGAAGCCGGTGTAAACAAACCTGCAGTCCTGCCGGCCATACAAAAGTGTAGCTCATACAATTATGCACAGTGTACAATACTTGATAATGGTAATAAATGACTATGTTTCCAGTCTATGTATTTGCTATACTTTTATCATTACTTTAGAGTGTACTCTTTCTAATTATAGGAAGAGCTTGCTGTCAAACAGTATGCTACCTTATATCGGCAGCAGCCTCATCCACCTCATGTTACCCTGTCTGTTGATTGCATCGTTTTCTCTTGCGCTTGATTTAATCTTGTGTCGTTTTACCAGTTCAGTGTAGGCCAAGTGTAGGGGGTTCATAAAGGCTACAGCAGTGTACAGTAATGTCCTAGACCAGGGCTGTCAAACTCATTTTCACCGGGGGCCACATCAGCCTCGTGGTTGTGTTCACAGGGCTGAATGTAATTTTAGGACTGTATCAATGTAACTACCCCTTAACAGTTAAGTAAGAGCTCGGTGCTGCCGCCGGGTAGAAACAAGGCGCCAGGCCAGATAAAACAAGGTGGAGGGCCGTGTTCAGCCCGTGGGCCTTGTGTTTGCCACCTGTGTCCCAGAGTCGCACACTCACTCACCACGCACTCACTGACCCACCCAGAGCAACTTCCAGTCCTACGAGCTCCATTTACGGTAAGTGCCCTATACAGGTGTATCATTTTTCATCTTTTACGCTGTATTTTTTCTGTGCCATTTTTTTATGTTCAGACATGTTTAGATACACAAATACTTATTAACACCATTGCCTACCAGATTCAGTACAGTAACGGCTGTGTGTAGCCTAGGAGCACGAGGCTGTCCCCCAGAGCCTGGGCGTGTAGTAGGCTATCCCAACCAGGTCTGTGTCAGCGCACTCTCTGATGTTCACACAATGACGAAATGATGCGTTTTGCCTAATGACGCCTTTCTCAGAACAGGTCCCCATCGCTGGGCGGCACGTGACTGGATTTTCTGCAGAGGATTGGCTGAGGACTCACACGATGAGTAACTGTAGGCATCGACCTTGTACTTCTTCGAGAGCTTTGTAAATCTGTCCAGCTAAGCCTTTCCTGCCCCGCACAAGCTTGCGGCGCCAGAAGCTGTAACACATCTTAGCTGATTCCACTTCAGGTTGTACTGAGTGAGCGCTTTCCCCCCTTCTCTGAAAATATTCTCACTTACAGTTGACCTGCACACGCTATAGGTTCCAGTCCTCTTCAGGCACTTCGAACTTGGCATTGATGCCTCAAGTAAACACCAGCAACTGAGCAGTGTCGGCAGCATCTGCCAACTCGTTAAAACACAAGAAAAAAAATACTCAGAACCATTAGCCTTGTTTTTGTTTTAATTAACTGCTGATGTTGCTTCCAAGGTCCCCAACTCTTCCACCAACTGTTCTTAACAAAGGGCTGATTGTGTGAAATAGGTTTATTTTATTTTCTCTGGACACATTGCTTCAGCTTCTGCAGTCAAACACAATTCAATTAACTTACCACGGGTAAACAAACGGCTTTCCTTGCTTGCTAACAAATAAGCCACTTGGAAACTTACTTTGGCTGCAGCTTCATTTACATTTTTCATTCTTGTGAAGACGTTTTTCTATAATGAGATACTCTATTTTAGGTTCCCTAGTTTTTTAACTGTTGATTTCCTGTGAGTTTGAAATATCATGATGAATGCTTGATCTGGTAACCTTGGCAGGTACTGTGTTATTTTGGCACGGTTGTCGTATCATTGCATAATAGATATAATTCACTAGCAAAATAAACCACTCTGCTACAACATTTCAGGTCCACTTTTCTTGTTTTGACATAGAGGATGGGCCCTGGCAACATAAGATAAAATAAACAAAATGTCATAAAATATTATGGGACAAAACTGCACCGGGTTCTTGCGATGCTGTTTTGAGTGCATGGTGAATCACTGAGCAGGAAGTGGCGAGAGCTCTCCCTATGGTCTCTGTGGGGACGTTTCAAGTCTGCTGGTAACACTTGAATAGAGCCATAGACCATAGGAGAATGAATGGGTGTGGATCTGTTACAATAGAACTTCACTTATAGGTGGATATAACCTTTCATTTCAAGTATTTTTCCCGTGTCACAAGGTATTAGTCTTATTTTGATTTTTTAAAAACAATTTTAAAATGTAAAACTATGGTTAGGTTTAGGACCATAAAAAAAGGGGGGCGGGGAGCAGTGGGCCAGATCTGGCCCAAAGACCACACTTTGCCAAGCCCTGGTCTAAACCATTATACCTCTAAAAATGCCACAAATGTATCAGGTCCCTGAATCTTTGTAGGGTTTTCCCCCTATCACGTGAGGTATACATCTCTTAGTTACGCACTCAACTATCTAGTCACTTTCTGCTTCCAGGCCCAGCTGGCATGATGTCATCGGTATAGGGGGCCAGTGATCAGAATGTGCAGGTAACCAAGGTCCATCATCATCATCCATGACCTATTTAATGTAAGCCAGGGTCAAACCGGGCTATCATGGACAGCATCACTCCTGCCTCCTTCCAGCGGTTGACGGTGACGCAAATCACTGCAGGGTGCTCTGTTTTTCCAGTTCACTATCTCGGCTCAGCGATGGGGGTCAGCGAGAATTTTTAGGGGGTTCCTCTTAGCCCTTCCAGTCATAATCACTCCACAGAGAACCCATGGGAAGGTTCTTCCAGGTTCTAAGTATCGCACAGACCTCTGACGGGGGCCCAGACTCTATCTACCACTTGGCCCGTGAACATCCCCAGTTTAATAGAGGCCGATGCTATTTTGGTTCATTTGATATCTGTGTCAGCTTACACACAGCCCTCAAAATACTTGGATACTTACTTTCTCCAGTGTATCGTCAATCTGGTATATGTCTGTAGGTCCCTTTGGGGAAGAGTTGTTAATAGCTACCATAACTACTTGCTGTGGTGTTGCAGGAACCTTCCTCAAGGAGTCACAGCCATTCACCTGAAACCCACCTCAACTTTTGAAACTAGACAAGAGACCATGATTTTCATTGTGGTGCTGACCCACTCAGGATCTCTTTTTTGATATAGAAATCAAACCATACCCTCATTTGCCTACCTATATACCTTGCTCCTAAGACACCATAATTTATTAGTCTTCGCCACAGATTCTTGAGGGTCAAGGCCCCCTGGTGGTCACTCTGGCCTTGTTATTCGCTCAGATAATTGCATCGACCTGTCTTCCTTGAGGCATAAGGTAGCAGTTAATGCAGCCAATTAATTCCACTGATATGACCTTCGCTTTGATAATTCTGTGCTGTCGACTTGCTTCTGCTATTCCAGAATTCTGTCGTCTGCATCAACACCAGGGAGCCCAGCTTTCCAGACCTGTTTCCAAAGGTCACCTCCGGCCCACAGAGGACACACGACACCGAGTTTGCCACGATGCTGGTGTCTCCGCTGGGCAGCATTCCTTCCTGCTTGAGTGGGCAGTGTCCTCTGTGTCCTCTGAGAAACGCGGTCATCTACTGGCTCTCAGCGGCTGCACCATCAGTCGGTTTGGGCATGTCCACCCTTCTGAGCCTCTGGCCCCTTCTTCTGCCACGGAGTTTCCAGCTTCTCCACCTCATTTACTGTACGCACCATTTTCCCCCAGACTGAAGGAGATCTTCCAGCAGTTTATTAGGAGTGGCTCCAGGCGTCCTTGCCAGGACAAGTCGGGAAAGGAGAAGACAAAGAGCAAAAATCAGCTCTGAGCTGGGGGGAGGATGACACTTTGAAGTGGATGACAATTTGAAGTATTTAGCTAGATATACCTTTTAATATCTGAAAAATTAGACTATTTTAATACCCAGGAGTGAATGGAGAGTCATTGGATCTGCCCATGACATCCCCGAGGGACGGGAGAGAGAGCTGACAGTGTTTTGAAGGCAAAGCTAGAAGAAAAATAGAGCTGTTTCCTCACTCTACACCACCAATTAAAGATGGTTCAAAAAACCAGTCACACAGGAGCTGAGGGCAAGATGGTGCTGCTGCTTTCTATTTCCTTGAGTTGTTTTTATTTTTTTTCATTTAAATGATGTGTTACAATGAGTCATTGTGCAATATGAAACTACTTGGCATTCTGTTTTCACAGACCTAGGGGAGGAAATGTGTTAAATCTGTGTACCATGATATGTGAGCTGGGCTTGGAGACTGAGAAGCGGTAACATAAGTGCCATATGAAAGTCTTAGCCACGTGCTCTGGAACTCAATGAGGACACGCTCCATCCATGGCGCGGGGGGTGCTGGTCAGAAGAGGTTTCATGAAGGAGATGATACTTACAAAGAATTTGAAATGCTGGGTATGATTTTGAAAGGTGGAGAAAGAAGTCTTTCCAAGAAAAGGGAACCACAGGAAAAGACATGACAGTATGATACCGGGGATGAGAAATGCAATTTAGATGGAACGAAGACCCCGTGTAGGGATGCAATGAAAAACAAAGTCGAGAGACATATTTGGCCAGCGTCTGGACCGTCCTGCACAGCAGAGAGCAGGGTTTCTATTTCACACGGAGGCACAGGAGTGATTGATTGAAATTAGAACACTCTCCTTAGTATTTTTCAAATAATTTCTTGAACAGGATCTTCAAGTTCTTGTTTATAAACCAAACCTCAAGATAGAGTAAGTGGGAGTAAGTCTCCTCTGAAAAACCAGTGGACAGGGACTTGGCGAAGCAGAGCGGCCACTGGCAGTGATTACACCACACGCCTGGGAGGGGAGTGACATGTGACAGGGACAGCCCTGAGGTTCTTGTTTTGTCTCCCAGCCAGCAATAGCTGACATGGAAGGAGGTGTAACTGTGCAGAGATTCCATTTCTTTAATCTGATCTTTTCTCCTTTGTTCCCTTGACTTAAACTGGTCTTGTCCAGCCTAGGAGCACCCTGAGTCACCCACTTCCCTCTCCCTTGTAGGTCCAGTCCCTTAATCGCTAAGCCCCCAGGACAATGAGGCTCTGGTCAGCATCACATAACCTCAGGTCTGTTGGCCACTGAGGCCGAGTGTTAGTCAAACTAAAGATAACATCTTGGCCTCAGTTGCATTTTCGCTCCAGACCCAGAAAAAAAAAAAAACAACAAAAACATCCCACCAACCAAATCCTTGCGAAACCAGACAGAAAGACGCCATGGCTGAATCAGGACCAGATGAAATGATCAACTATTCCCTACCCTAGTGCCAACCAATTAATAGAGACCACGACCCTAGCTCCCTGGTGCCCTACATAACCCATTCCCTAGAAGCCACCAGGGAGCCAGGTCTTAGAGCAATGACTCACCTGTGACTCTGGGTTTGGTGCCATTTCCTTAAATAAACCTTTACTTTCTTTGCTGCAACCTCCTGTTTGCGACTGATTGGGCTTTGATACATGCAGGTGAAGGAACCCCTTTTAGTTTAGTAACAGAGGCAGGCGCCTGTTGCTCAGGCCTTGCTCCGGGATTTGGCGGCCTCTTTGAAGTCCACCTACTGCCGTACCCCAGTCTGATTCTGGTCTGAGGACAGATAGCAATGGTCCGCCACCGTGTTGCATCCTGGGAACAAAGAGCCCTCTGCTCTGAAGGTGATCATTAACCTTCAAGTTGAACCCTAGCAGCCATCATCACTGTGTGTACCTCAACAAGCAAATGCTTTCCCCTCATTTGATCTTCAAAAGGAAGAGTTATAAGAATACTGCTAAGGTATCAGAAACATATCAACAACTGTCTCAGAGAGGTGGTGTAGGCATGTAAAGTGACAGTTACCTCCTGGCACTGAGTAAACCCTCAATGTTAAGTCCCCTTTCTATCAGTATTCCATAGAAGGCAGCGGCACAGAGTCAGTACTTTATCTCCTACAAGCCCTCTTCGAACACCATCTCCCACCCGTGCCTGCCCAGATCGTTGAAGACATCAAATCCCTGACTAATCATATTTCCCATTCTTCACATGAGGTGGTTTCGGCCTCGCCCCTTTCCATCCCATTCTTCTGTACCCCTGTGGTTTGAAGCTGCCGCTCCGTGGTGCCTGGAATACTACTCAGTCCCCCAGGTACGGGCCGACTAGTGAAACAAAAGGGGTCTTTCACCTTGGCCTAGATACTACAGTTCTGTTTTTCCAGGCTAAGATTTCTTAGGGTTTTGTTTTGCTTTTGTTTTGTTTTGTTAAGTAGCCACAACTTGCTGTTGACTCATATTTAGCTTCCAGCCAACGGAAACCCTTGAGTCTTTTTTTCCATGTGATGTTTTCAAGCCATCTCTCCCCAGCCCAAATCTTAGACAGTTTGTTTTCCTGGTTCTAAGTAAAGGACTTCTCATGGTTGTTAAATTCTGTCTCGTTAGATTAATTTGCTCCATGCTAGCTTTTAGCACGTTACCCCTCCTCTCCCATCCCCATCCCATGAGAACCAGTTACCTACCTTCCCCAAATGGGATTCATCTTCCAGGGATGCCCTTGGTTGAGAACGTTGCTAAGAGGTTTAAGTAGGACAGGAGGCAGCACAGAGCCCTGTGGCCTGCCATTAGGGGCCTCTTAACAAGTTAAAAGGAAATTAAGTAAGTATGAAAGGAAATTCATACTCTTTGGGTATGGTCATTCAACTGAATAAGAATTCGCCTAATTGATCTAGAAACCAGTTCACATTATTGCACATTTTCTAGAATAAATCACGAGGCATCTTGCCAAATGCACTACTGTGGAATGGTTTACTGTTTGTGAATACTGCATTTAACACTAGCTGTGGTACCCTTTCCCTCTCCACCTGCCTTCCCTACAAAAAATGACGTCTAAAATATATCCCCTTTTTTTAGCAGAGGCGGTATGGCACTGTGATTAAGAGTGTGGAGAGTACGAACCCCAGACTAGGGTCCTGGCTTCCCCAGTTGGTGCTGTGGGAACGTGGACCCTTTGTCTCACCAAACCATGCCTCAGGGGTTTCATCAGTAAAATGGGGATGATAATAGAACCCGTATCATAGGACTGGTATGAGGATTGAATGACTTAATCCTTGTAGAGCATTTAGTACCACTTCTGGTCCATTAGTAAACAACATAAAAATTCTTGTTAAATAGAGAATGAAAAAAACAGACCCAGTGTATTGGTACACAGATGTCGGACTACGGCCCAAAGCATGCACTCAGGATGCCGCTCAGCAGCAGGCTACGGCAACACAAAACGTCACGGAAACACATAAGCTGCGTTGCTTTTTTTAATGAAAATAACCTCCAAGCCATGTCGCTGACTAAGGGAAGAGTCTCTGTTAACCTCCCAACATTCAGACTCAATTTTTTTCCAGGAGAATAGATTGCATCTCCAGAACTTAGGGCTTATTATAGGCCAGTATGCATATCTATGCATTTACATTAATGAATGTGTGCTTTCCTCTTACAAATAATTTTAGGTACTTTGATTAGTACTAGATAATTAAACACATAATTTGATGTTTTATTATTTTTCCTTTCATCAGAAAAATCCATATAAAATTGGAATACTTCTTAAGTTCCCGGGCACTTTATACTTGAATTTTTTAGATTGAGGTAAAGTTCACAAAACATAAAATTCACCATTTTAAAGTGAACAATTTAGTATCATTTAGCACTTTCACAATGTTATACAGCCATCATCTCTATCTGGTTCCAAAACATTTTCATTACTTCAGAAGAAAATCCCATTACCATTAACCACTCCCCCTTCCCCATTTCTCCTCTATGGGTTTAACTATTCTGGGTATTTTATATAAATGGAATCATACAGTATTTGACCTTTTGTATCTGACTTCTTTCAGCATAATGTTTTTGAGGTACAGTCATGTTGTAGCACGGATCACCCCTTTGTTCCTTTTCACGGCGGAGTAATATTCCATCATATGGATATACCACCACTTGTTTATCCATTCACACACGATGGACGTGGGGTTTGTTTCTACCTGTTGGCTGTTGTAATGAGTGCTGCTGTGAATACATATGCACATGTAGTTGCTTGAGTGCCTATTTTAAATTCTTCCAGGTATGTGTCTAAGAGTGGACTTGCTGGTTCAGATGCTAGTTCTATGTTACGTTTTTTGAGGAACCACAAAACTGTTTTCCATGGTGGCTGTACCACTTGACATGCTCATCAACAATGTAAGAATGTATAATTTATCCACATTCTCACCAACACATTATTTTATATTTTAAAATTATAGACATCCTAGCAGGTATGAAGTGGTATCTCATTGTGGTTTGGATTTGGATTTCCCTGATAACAAATGATGTTCAGTATCTTTTCATGTGCTTGTTCTCCATTTGTATATTTGTGTATTTTCACTGGGGAAATGTCTATTTAACTCCTTTGCCTATTTTTTTAGTCCTTCCCCAAAGACATGCTTATCAATTTAACAGAGAGAGATAAAGAGAGAGAGAGAGAGATCAGTTGCCTCCCACGTGCACGCTGGCCAGGGATTGAACCTACAACCTAGTATGTGTCCTGACCAGGAATAGAACTCACAACCTTCTGATGCACAGGATGACACTCCAACCAACTGAGCCACGCAGCCAGGGCCCTTTGACTATTTTTTTTAAATTTAGAACCCAGTTGTTGAGTTCTAAAAGTTCTTTATATATTCTGGGTACTAGACCTTTATCATTTATGTGACCTGCAAATAATTTCTCTCATTGTGTGGGTTGTCTTTTCACTTTCTTGATAATATTTTTTAATTATCTATTTTTTCCTTTCATTGCTTATCATTTCGTTATGATATCCAAAAATCCATAACCAATACAAGGTCATGAAAAGTTATACTTATGTTTTCTTCTAAAAGTTTTATGAATTTAGCCCTGCTGGTGTGGCTCAGTGGATTGAGCACCGGCCTGGAAACCAAAATGCCACTGGTTCAATTTCCAGTCAGGGCACATGCCTGGGTTGCAGGCCGGGTCCCCAGTAGGGGCCGTGCAAGAGGCAACCACACATTGATGTTTCTTTGCCTCTCTTTCTCCCTCTCTTCCCCTCTGTCTATAAATAAAATCTTTTAAAAAATAAAATAAAAGTTTTATGAATTTAACTCTTGCATTTAGGATGTTCATCCCATTTTGAGTTAATTTTTTGGCTCCTCTCTTTCTAAATAAAAGAGTTAAAAGGTTTGCCAATTTTGTCCATCTTTTCAAAGAACCAGCTTTTGGTTTCATTGGTTCTCTTGACTGTTTCTATATTCTCTATGTCATTTATTTCTGCTCTAACCCTTTTTAGATCCTTCCTTTTGTTAGCTTTGGATTTAGTTTTCTCTGCTTTTTCTAATGCTAAGATATAAAGTTAACTATCGTTTCAGATCTTTATTTTTTTAAGATTTTATTTATTTATTTTTAGAGAGAGGGGAAGAGGAGGAGAAAGATATTGAGAGAAATATCCATGTGTGGTTGTCTCTCATGTGCCTCCCACTGGGGACCTGGCCTGCAACCCAGGCATGTGCCCTGACTGGGAATTGAACCAGCGACCCTTTGATTCACGGCCCATGCTCAATCCACTGAGCTACACCAGCCAGGGCAGATCTTTATTCTTTTTAAATGTAGCTGTTTACTGCTATAAATTTCTCTCTAAGCACTAATTTCACTGCATTCGCTAGGTTTTGACAAGTTGTGTTTTTATTTTCATTCACATCAAAGTATTTTCTGTTTTCTGATTTGACCCACTGGTTGTTTAAATGTTTGCTGTTTAATTTCTATATATTATGATTAGATGCTACTTTAAGATCATTCTTCAGAGTCTTGCCCATAGCTGATATTAAATTCAGAGGTCTTTGAGGAATCTACGTTTGACCTTAATTCAGGATCTCATGTGTATCCTTACTACACCTTATTTCCCTGTGAGTTATCACACTGTTTAGCCAAATTGTTTTTGGATTATGATTTTATCATCTAATAATTTGTCCTATTCGAGGTCCCTTATCAAATGAATGATAAAAAATGTGCAACATGGTTACCTAAGGATAACCCTATCTTCATAATTAGGTCAACAGGGGCAAGTTCATTGTATGAATTTTTCTTCCTTATGAAGAAATAAAGGGTTAGGGTTGAAGAGCTCAGCCTCATTTCTTCAATTTATACACTATAAATATAATTTAATACAGTATAAATATAATTTAATACACTATAATCTTGCTGTGATGGTTAACTTTAGGAGTCAACTTGGCTGGGCCACAGCGCCCAGATATTTGGTCAAACATTATTCTAGATGTTTTTAGGAAGGTGATTTTTGGATAATATTAACATTTCAATGGGTGGACTTCGAGTTAGATAGAATCCTCTGTAATGTGGGTGGATCTCATTCAGTCAGTTGAAGGCCTTACAGGAAAATGACTGGCATCCCCTAGCAAGAAGGAGGCTGCCTTTGCATTCCAACTGCAGTTCCTCCCTGAGTCTCCAGTCTGTTGGCTGCGCTGTCAGAGGTTGGATTTGCCAAGCCTCCATAGTCACGTGAGCCCATTCCTTCAAATAAATCTCCGTATGTACATGTGCATCCTGTTGTGTCTGGTTCTCTGGAGAAGTGACTAATATACTTGCTACGTAGTTTTATTTTCTGAAACCAAAATATTTCCTTTAACCCTTGTGATTTGTACTTTGTTTCTGGAGTAAGATTTTCCTGCATATCCAGAATTTATTCTCTCGTATTGGATTTCATCATTCATTCATCTACTCATTCATTTGAAAAACACTTGTTGAGCATCTGCAATGTACCAGGCACTGAGCATAAGGCAGCGAACGAGTGAGGAAATAATGCAGCACATCAAATGGTGGTAAGTGTATGGAGAACAATGAAGGGCAGGATGCAGGGTGTGTTCTCCACGATGCCTATAGGGTAGAAGGTTAGGTGCCTTCCACTTGCTCCCCCGATTTCCCCACCTTTCCCCCCTCCATTATCTACCACAAGTGGTTGAGCTTTCTGGATCACACAGTAGGTATTTTTCCCCTCTGACTTCCAGTTGGGTTTGTCCAGAAGGACCACTGGCAAGAGATCAGAGGGAAAGACAATAATAGAATTAGAATATTTATTATTCTGATGCTTCTGAATTATAGGGGTTTAGCTGTCTCTGTCTACTAAGGGTTTGTTTAGTTAGATGGCCATCTACCTACACCTTTCTCTCTTAGGTTCCCAATAGCTGGCCTTGCCTAGTGGTTTTCCACCTGGAGCTATTTTGCCCCCCCCCCGCAGGGCACATTTGGCAATGTGTGGAGACAATTTTGATTGTCCCAACTAAGGGGATGCTACCAGCATCTAGTGGGCAGAGGACAGGGATGCTTCTAAATACCCTAATATATTCAGGACAGCCTCCCCACAACAAAGAATTATCTGGCCCCAAATATCAATAGTACTGAGGTGAAGGAGCCCTGCCTTAGACCCTCAGGCCTGGGGGTTGGTGGGTAATGGCTCTCAGCTGTTACTGCCTCCGAGTTACTGCACCATCCTTTCTTATTTCCCCAAACCCAACCAATGTGTACGTAAATCGTCATTTCATTATTAAAGTCTCCTCAAATGACAAAATGTCTTCTGAGACTGAAACTGATCCAAGTTGTCAGTCAGGATTCAGGGAATAAGACAGAAATAGGTCTGAGTATGTCAAAGAGAGGACTCTCATGGGAAGAACTGGTGGCATGGGTATTGGGACACCTTAAAGGCCAAATAAGTAACAGGAAAGAACCCAGAAAGCAGCAACAGCTGGAAGCCACTATGAAGGAGGGACAAAGGAAATATATCCTGTTACCAAATCCCAGAAGCTGGAGCTATCTGGAAGAAGCTAGAAGCTAGTTCAAAGGGAACTAGAGCCATTGGAGAGATTTTCTGCCACCTGGAGGTGCAGCCTGAGAAAGGGGAAAGAATCCCTCCCGCCTTTTCCCCTTCTCCCCCTCTCCAGTCTCATTTTGGCTCCCCCATCAATAGGACCCAACTGAAAGTCAGCTGACCGAGGAGTCTGAGAAAAGCAGCCTGCAGGAGAAAGCAGAGTTAGGCAAGGTAATAGTCCCAGACCACACAGGCTCAAATCCAACGAAGAAGGTCATTCTAAATAAGAGGACATTTCAGTAGAGGCTTTAAAGAAGTAAAGAAACAAAGTGTGCAGATATTTGGAGTAAGAATGTTCTAGGTTGCAGAAAAAGTGCAAAGCCCCTAGAAAATAGCATGTTTAGTGTGTTAAGGGGGCACTTGGAGCCAATGATCCCACAACAGAGAGACTGAGCCGCAGAGTGGTAGGGGGTGGACTCAGAGGGGAAGGCCAGCAGCAGATCATACAAGGCTTTGTGTTCCCTACTGTGGACTTCGGGTTTTGCTCTGAGATGAAGTCATGGGGAGGTTTTGAGTAGAGGAGGGCCATGATCTCACTATGGTTTTAAAGGATCCTTGTGGCTGCTCTGAGAATAATAGGCTTTAATAGGGCAAGAGACAAAGAGAGATGACAGTTTGAAAATTATCTCGATTGTCTAGGTGAGGTAGCTTGGATGAGGGTCCAAGGGACAGATGAGGAGAGGTAGCATTTTGGACATATATTGAAGAGAGAATCGGTAGATTTTGTTATTGGGTTATATGGGGGTATGAGAGCAAGAGGAGTCAAATGTGACTTTGACTTGAGAAGTGCAGGTTTGGATGAGAAATTGGGAGCTTGTATGTGGACACGTTAAGATTGAAATGAGTATTAGACATCCATGCAGAGTTGCGGTGGAGGATCATTGGCTATAAGATTTGGGAGATGTTTGGACTGGAGATATAAATGTGGCATGTAAATAGTCCTCATCTTCAGTGTGGGTTTCCCTGGAGGCAGACAAGAATTTGAGTGCAAATAATTTATTTAGGAGGAGATTTAACCAGAATTACCAGTAGAGAAGAGGAGAAATGAGCCAGGAAAAGGAAGGACGTCAATAAAAGGTGCATTATAAGGTAAGTTATCCCTATGGGCAAATGACACTGTGGAATTCTGGGAGAGTGTAGAATGGGCCTCAAAGGTATCCTAACTGAGGGTCTAGCAAGCTAGGTTAATTATTCACCAAATTGCCATTTACCTTTGATTGAGTGTTGCTCTAGGTACCTTAACACTCCAGCAATTTTCTCCCCAGGAGAGCACAGTGCTCCCTGGGCCAATAAAAGGCCCAGGCAAATCTCTGTGTGTAGAGGTGAGTCTTCAAGGGATGTTGGTGGGGTACCCACAGCATGAGATGATCTAGCATCAGCCCAAGAGTAAGTTAGGGTAGAGAAAGAGGGTGTCCAGTCCCCAAAGTGCTATAGCATTCCACATTTAGAGGTCAAAGAAATGAGAGGGGCCAGCAAGGGAGACTGAGGAGGGGGCCAATGAAAAACAGTGGAGTTCTGGAGGCCAAGTTAAGAAAGTGCTCCTAGCCGGAAGAAGACATTAACTGTGCCAAAAATGCCTGAGAACAAACAAGTAAAGTGAGAAGTGAGGAATGAGCATGGGATTTAGCGACTTTGGAAGCTCTTGGTGACCTCAACAGGACAGTTTTGGAAATGTGGGTCAGGATAGGGGAGAAGAGAAATCAGAGAGTCTGCGTTTCCAAAGAGTTTTCTTGAAGAGAAATTGAATGGCAGCTGGAGGGAGCTGCCGAGGTCAAAGGAGAGAGAGGTGTGTGTGTCTGTTTAAGATGGGAAACACTGCAGCACGTTTGCATGGTGATGGGACTGATTCAGTCAAGAGGGGGAAACTGATGTGCAAGAAGAAGAAGGAACACTACAGAAGTGATGTCCTTAGTACACGAGCGGGAATGGGGTCGTGTGCACAGCCGGATGGGGGCTATCTTAGGCACGCAGACATTCCTGGATCATAACAGACAGAAGGCAGAGGGTGCAGCCACGGATGTGGAGAGGTGGTGGGCTGTGTGGGAAGTCTCTTCTGAGTTGCACTATTTTTCACAGAAGCAAGGAAGTCCGTTGATATTTGAGGACGGAAGAGGAGGAGGTGTTGGAGGGTTGAGGACAGGAAAGGTATGACATAGTCATTCAGGACTGGGAGCAGATGAGAGAAGTGGAGAAGGGTGTCAGGGGGCACCAAAGGCCCACCTGAGCTGAGGGATCCTAAATTTAAAGCGAGAGCGGCTGGTATGTTGAGTCTTCAGCCATGCTCAGCTGCTTGGGTGCAGGCCTGGAAAAGGGGAGATTAGATTTAAGGAAGGTTGGGAAGGTTTTATTTACACCCAATAACATGTAATTTTGCTTCAGGAAGATATTATGTAGTAGTTAGATAAGAAATAACCATGTCTGGGGAAAATCAACCTGAATGCAGAGTGTTGAGGATGTGTTAGAAGCAAAGACAGATAAAAGTGAAGCAAAAGTTGCTTTACTCAATCCGTTTTGAAGGGGTTGCTCTGTAAAAATTGATCTTTATTCTCAGTCAATGTTGTGAACTGTCTTTCCTCTCTGAGCCCCTTGACCCTGGAGACCCTGAGCTGAGGAACCGGAACCCAACTGTTAAAATTGTAAATGATCTGCTCCAGTTTACAAGGGGTTGAGTCTGTGACAACCACAGGGATTGTAAAAAGCAAGAAAGGTGTGTTTGAGATAGCCCCACCTTCCTCTGGCAAAGATGTCTTAGCTCTAGGCCTTTTGCCGGTGGAGCTCACCTGCTTCGATGAGCTTCTGATCAAAGATGCTAAGAAGGAGACTCTTGGAGACCCGCAGCTGGGTAATTTAGACACTTTATTTTACTCCTGGGCAACGGGAGTTAAGATACTGTGTTTTTGTGTCCCTTCCCGTTTCTGGACAAGGTCAGACAGCCATTTACAAGTGCTCAGAAAACATCCATAGAGGATATGGGCAACACAAAGGGGGTTGAACACTGTTTCCTAAAAGGACATGACTGAGTTCTAACTTCCGGAACCTGTGACTTGATTTGAAAACAGTACCTTTGCTAATGTAGTTAAGCATCTTGGGATGAGACCATTTTGGATTTAGGGTGGGTCCCAAATCTGGTGACTGACATCCTTATGAGAGAGGGGAGAGGGAGATTTGAAGCGTACAGTGACACAGAGTAGCCAAGGGTCCCGTATGGAGGCGGGTATCTAGAGAGTCCGGGGTTGCCGGCACCACTAGAAGCTAGAAGAGAGGCATTGGACAGATTCTCCTTCAGCATCTCCATCCAGAAGGAACCAATCCCGCCGAAAGCTTGATTTCAGACCTCTGGCCTCCTGAACTGCGAGAGAATAAATTTCTGTTGTTTCAGCCACCGCATTGGTAGCAGTTTGTAATGGCAGCCCCCCAGAAACCGATGCAGGGAGCAAACTCGTATTTTAGTGATGTGGCCAGGAAAACAACAACGGAATATCCTTGGGACCAGGGAAGAAGGCTGAGATCACTGGTATTTCCCAAAGCCCTGGGACATTTCCCTCATTTTCCGTCGAGAAGGGTGTGTTGCCTCCCTCTCAGAAATCCTGTTTCCTGATAGTCTGGGAGACCTGCGGTTATTTTGAAGCCATTGTCCCATTTCTATGAAAGTGTTTGCAAATGTTTTGCTTTCCAGGAAGTCCTGCCCTTATCACTTCACCAGCTTGATTTTTCAGTCCCGAAATTCCTGCCTGCAGCAGGTGTCAGCGGAGAAGTGTGGTCTTGAGGAGCGTGGCCTCCCGGACACCCGTCCGGACTGCCTGGATTCCTGACTTGTCTCGCCGGGAAGGGAAAGAAGTGAGAGACAGCTCTGTGCTCTGATGCTCAGCGTTTTTATTCATTCTGTTCTCTGCCATGCACTTGGGGAGCCCCTGCTTATCCTTCAAGTCTCGTCCACACGTCTCTGCCCTGGGACCACAGAATCAATGATGCTTCCTTCCACATTCCCACAGAACTGGTGCACCTTTGTTAAAAGGCTTAGTACGTTTTATTATAGCTTATTTTTAATGTATCTGTCTTAACTGAAACACTCCAGAGGAATGTTATTCGTGTCTGAATCACCAGAACTTAGCCTGGAAGCTAGCTCAACACATGCTTTTCACATAAATTAAGGAAAGCATGATCTTCAGCAACCCAAGTGTCTTGAAAATACACACGACTGCTATCATTTAACTTTATCTGTTTTGGATTTCAAGCCATTAGAATTTGGCAAAGCAACAAAAGTAACATAAACGTTAGTGTGTCCCGTGTGAGCAAAGAGTTCAGCGCAGAATCATGGAGGTTAAGTATTTGCCGCTTTGCCCTTATGGCCGGAGAACTTTCTTCCTGCAGACGAAAAGGGCAGTGTCAGCCCTAGGACTGCAAAGGTCTTGAACTCATGGGAGGCAGGTTCTTCCAATTTTGATTAGAGCGTAGACAAGGCTTTCCAGAATCGGCTGCTGAAGAGGAGCACTGCGCCGTATTCCTTCATCTGGCCACCTCAAGAAGCTGAAGGGGTTATAGTGGGCGACGTTCAATGGGACGTCATTACTCCACGGTCTGTCCGAGCGTCTGCTCTCATCATGTTTTGTTTGGCGTTGTACCTTCAGTTTTATGCATCGGAAAAAATGCAGAATGAATCCTCAGCTGTAGGAGGAAAACTGGCTCTAAGTTCATCTGTGAATCTGCTCCATAGAAAAGATGAAAACATCCGAGTGAGCAGAAGCTGAGGGCAAATGTAAGAGGAAGGCTTGGTAGGCACGTACATTATGTGTGTTCCCATGGGAACAGCGGGCTGCTGCCAGCAAAACCCATGGGAAAGGCTACAGACTCTTTCTATGATTCAGGCAAAATCCAATGGGTAGGGAAGTCAAAATCCACGTGAGTCATCTCGTCTTTCAACCGCCATGACCATTACTGTCTCCAAGTCAAAAGCTGGCTAAGAGTCATGACGAAAACCAGCCTGTTGTGACAACTGAAGATGTTTGCACTGAATAATCTCCCCACCAAGAAATCCCAGCAGCTTCTAACATCCACCATGGAACGTCTAAATTCCTTCGCCTATTGAGACCATGTGGTACAATAATCTCCACCCCACCTAATTTGTGACCACCTCCCCACTTCGGTCAGGATGGTCTTCTCACTATCCCCTGTACCTTTGTAAATTCTAAAACTTGACTTCCACTCTTTGTCTGTCTTCCAGGGCATCTCCCCTCTTCGCCATCTATTCAAACCAATGTATTCTTAACATCCAGTCCCAGTACCACAACCCCATCACCAGGGCCTGGTTGAGAGCCAGTGAAGAGGGATGCTCAGTGGTGGCTGTAGTTTTGGTGGGAGGCCGTGGACAGAACCACAGTGAACAGGGCATTTCAGTGAACAGAGGGGTGGGGGAGGGAATAAACACCCTGGCCTCTCTCCTGCTGGTGCCTCCCACTGGGCAGAGGGCGACTTCGTCCACACAGATCAGCCTCTGAAGACAAAGAAAGTAGTAGAAAAGAGAGAAGGGATCTAGGGAGAATCGAGGAATAACCAGAAAAGATGCCTATTAACACTTGTTCCAGTTTCCTCAGGAAAGAAAACACGGGGGAAGACGAAGAAGGTGTTAGGTGTACAAGGCTGTTAGTCACAAAAAGTGTATGGAGTCTGTCATTTTGAATTGATTAGCACAAAGAGGGAGAATTAGAGAATCTGTGACTTGGACCAGTAGGTGTCTGTCTTGCACAATGCTGGCCTCAGGGACTTCTCTAAAAGCATCGTGAGAGAAACCCGTGGCACTAGAAGTGTTGTTTATTCACATAAACCACAGAATATATTTAATTCGCACTAAACATAAAACTATAATAATGTCTAGTCTTTATCAAGTAGACATTACTTTGTTTTTCATTTAAAAAGGAACAGTGAAATTAACATTAAACGACCTGGGAGATAATATTGGGAGGAAGGCTATGGAATGAAGCTTCAGACCTGAATCTCTGGATTTGGGATTGGGATTTAAGAAGATGTATTCTAATGGACAGAGAAGCAACATGTATTAGACTGCGGAACCCTGAGAGTGTTTCAGTTTTGTGATGCCCCTCTGATTCTTGATCTATAAAAATATCATGTGCAGCTACTTACCAAACTCACCCAATCGTGACACGTCCATAAACCCGAACTCGCTACAGTATTTTTGTTGTTGTGTTAATGTTTGCATGAACGGCTAAGAATGCTGAGGACGCCTGGTCCACACAGACGCGCCTGCCTGTGCACCCCAGCATCATCCATCTCCCTTCTTCAGCTCAGTTTCTCTCCCTTTCCATTTCTGTTTTCCAGGACAGGACGAGCTAAGTGAGTAAAACCAAAACATGGATATGTTGAGAATATCTCTTATCATACCCAGAAGTATCTTAACATGCTGGAAATAATGTACATTATATCAATTTGCTTTGAGAAATCGAATAGCTTTTTATCCATCTGAATGCACAGATGCGAGGTGCTCACTTCTTTGGTCTGGGGATTATTCTTTAAATGAGAGCTTTTCTGAAAAGAATTCTCTAACATTATTTCAGGGATAACACCGGGCAAACTCAAAAGAAGTGAATTCTGTATCTGCAGGAATATTAAGGTGGAATGCAGCATTTGGAGTATCAGAAGATTTATTAACTATGGTTAATAAATCCTAATATTATTCATCCTAATATTAAATATTGTTCATCCAAATATTATTGCATTAGCAAGTTTGCTTGATATTAAGCAACCCTGCATCAGGTTTCTCTAGAAGAGACCCTGAGACTAAAATTGAGGCTAGGAGTTTATTTGCAAGGCATTGTGGGGCAGCATGGGTCAGGAAGCACTGTGGGGAAGGGAAGGAAGCCAGTTGAGGACACTGTGAGTATGCTACTGTCACTGTCGTGGGGGACTGGGGCTCATGGCTACTGTGAAACTCTGAGAGGTAGTGAAGAGCACACCCGAGAGTTGTCCCACCTGAAGGATGGGAAAGGTGGAGAATTCAGCCACTAACTCCCATCTGTCATTAGTCTGAAGGCTGTTCTGAGGGATGTGAACTCCCTGGCATGTCCAGCCTGCTTGGCACACAGCATCTCCCATGGTCAGAGAAAGGTCTCAGGCTAAGGCATGTGGGTATTGGCCATAGAGAGCTATCAATGTGTACAGGAACAATGAGTGCCAAGGGAATATGAACAATGCACCCAAAGTACAGGCATACCTGACTATAAACTCAGCATTAAAGCTTCCATTTAGTGGGAGGAAACCAAAAGGCCAGCAATGGAAGGTGGCATGATGTGGAAAGCATAAACTGTAATCCCTCCCATAGCAGCCCTCTTTCCTCCCACACAGGGTCCTCGCAGGCTCCTCCGCACCCCCTGGTCAGTCACTCGAGGTCAGGCTCAGGGAGGCCTGAGAAAAATTGTTCCTTATCTTCTCAGAAGACACTGGGCCAGGTCAGGAGAGGAGCTTTACAGAGCACAGCCAGCAAGAGAATGCAATGCCTTTCTTATTAATGGGAACGGAGTGTCTACATTCCAAGAAATAACATTTATTTTCCTGCCATAAAGTTTAATCACTTTGTTTCTCTGCAGGGTTGAAAGCCACAGGATTATCCCTTCTAAAGGAAATATCGAAACTGAGGTGCCATTGTTCTTCAGTAAAACTTCCACACAGTACTTCCCCTTTAGATGTTATGGTAGGGCCCTGTCTCCATAAAAGCATTGTGTACCTCTTAACATCAAACTAAATGGGCAACTAAGACTTGCATCATTTGTATTTACGAATTTGGGAAATGAGGAGGGTGCAGGAAAGGAGAATTAGTCTGCCTTAAGGTTCTAGGGTGCTACGGAAAAGCAATAGTCGATGTTGTTTCTAGAAAATTTGTTTTCATGTAGCTTTTAGGCTGATTTCCTTATCACTCACCTTTACTAAACAAAGGGTTTCTTTCCATACAGTGAGAAGGACCAGATAAGGAATGTGTAGTTAACCAGGGAAGACTGGTAGTCAGTGTTCTGGACGAGGGACACTATGTCACACCTTGAGTGACACTATGTTAGGCCAAAGTTATAAGCTCATGAAAACATGCATAACATTTCTAGTCATTAAGGAAATGCAAATTAATACTAAATTGAGATACTACTTCACTCCCATGAGAATGGCTAAAATTTAAGACCAACAATACCAAGTACCAGTGAGACTATGGAACAATTAGAACTCATTTATATCGTTCAATGATATCATCGCTTTGACAAAGTGGTAGTTTCTTATAGCGTTGAGCATATGCTTTCTTTATGATCCAGCAATTGCAGCCCTGGGTAATTATCCAAGATAAGGGAAAATACACATTCACAAAAGTTCTGGTGCAAGAATGTGGTTCATAGCAACTTTATTCACAGTGGCCAAAAATTGAAAACAAATCAAATTTCCATCAACAAGAAGATGGGTAGACAAGTTTTGGTCTATTACTACTTGTCGGTAAAAAGGGTGAATTAGTGCAGCGACACATGTGGGAACATGACTGACTCTCACAAACGTAACATAGAAAAGGAGCGGGCACAAAAGGGTATATAAAAATTGTATGTTCCCACTGACATGAAGTTTGAAACTAACCTAAGGTGAACAAAAATCAGTGGTGGTTTTTGGGGGGTTGAGAGATCACCTGGGAAGAGATGAGGACCACCCCCCTTTACATCAAATGGAAATCTGGTGAGGGTGTAAGTACACAGGTGTATCTAGTTGTCAAAACCATTCAGTTAAGACTTGTGCATTTCAATGTATGTAAAATTTACCTTAAAAATGGTAAAAATGATAATAATCCAATGGAGGGGCTGAGGAGGGGGAATAGAGATGAAATAAGAATGGTAGAATATTTAATAGTTGAAGTTGTAGGAAAAAGTGGGGCTTATTATATTGTTCTGTTTATCTAAGTTTGACATTTCCCACACACACAAAAAAAAACAGTTTTAAAAAAAGACAATAAGCAAAGATCATCAAAAGGCTTTTATGGAACTAAACAAAGTTCGGTCTGTCTGGAGTGAAGAGTGTCTTTTCCACGCTTTCATCTCATAGGAATTTTCCCAGACAGGGCGGACTGGAGATGCCGAATCTCTTAGTCACATCTCCTGCTAGAGCGGGGATGGGTACTGTGACCGGCTAGCATAAGCGGGTAACTGTGGTGGGAAAACGATGCGCACACCTCATTTGTAAATAGAGCTTACCAAGTGTTTTTCCCTTGAGGTATCTTGCAGCACCTGGAACAAGAATTCAAACGTGAGCCGTTTAGCTACCATGGAATATAACATGTTTACTGGTACAGGCTCAGACCAGTATAATCCCCTTTCTCAACCTGTAAAGCTCCTGAGGTTGTAGTAATTAAACCATGCCACACTCCATCCACAACTAATTTTAAAAAACTATAAAGAAAAATTATATGTCTGAAAACACATAAGAAATGTGCTCAATAAATCATCACCTCATCACTTTCTGTTTTTAAAAAGATTAATGCCAACACTGTGGGCATTTCATAAAAGTCTACATTAAATTTCCTACATCTTAATGCAATGCACACGTATGTGTTGTGTGTGAAACTGGGGGTCTGTGTAGACTTCTTAGAGTGAATTACAGACTTTTTTAGGGATAATTTAAAGTTCCCTTTAATTTTACATGTAAGGGAAATAAAACCACATCAGTGAAGTCTCTTGTCCAAGGTAACAAGGGCTAAGACCACCACTCGGATCCGATTTCTTCAAATGGGGGTAGACTATTCTGCAATGCGCATGACTATGAAATGCTTTTCATTAGTTCTCTTTCCAAGAGAACTTTATCTTGGCAATTCACAGGACTCTGGACAAATGTAGAATTGTTCAAAAGGTGTCCAGTGCACCCGTAGAAAAATTCTTCTGCCACATGGAGACTACAACACTGGAACTGGGTGACGTCTTCAAAAGAGTTTGGAAATACTGCCAAGTCACCATCTGCTGACACAGCAGAGCAGCTACCAAATTGCTTGAGACCCTCTCCACTCTTTATTTCCTCTCCTCGCCTGCATCTTTAGTTGAGGGCCACCAAAGCTCTTCATGCCAATTTTTTCAAGCAGTGGGTTCCGACCCATTAGTGGGTTATGAAATCCACTTAACTGGGCACAATCAGCATTTTAAAAAATGAAATCAATTAGATTAGAAAGTAGCATACAATACACATAGTTAGGACAAGGATTATTTTGTGAAAATTTTTTTCAGTCATGTCCATATGAGTGCGTACCTGGTGGCAACATAAAAAGTTTCTCACTGAGGATCTTGATCCTCAGTGACAAAAAGTACTTGAGAGCCAGTGGCTCTCAGAGGGTCTCGCAGAACTTTAAAACACTGATTACTCCTTTCTCAACTCATTTAGTGTTGCTTATTATTTTAACTTAATTTTTAGAACTCTACAAATGAGATATGATCATCATCATTTGTCATAATATAGAATATCTTGCTAGTTTCTTTGCACTTGTGAACATTTTTTATAGTGGTAACATTCACACAATAGAATTTATACTTTTAGCCATTTAAAGTGCAATTGAGTGGCTAATAGCACACTCACATGATGTGTAACCATCATGACTATCTGGTTCCAAAACATTTTTATTACCCTAAGCGGAAACCCCATACCAATTAAGCAATCACTGCCCGTTCCTCCCTCACCCCCACCCTTCCCCTCCGCCTGGCAACCAGTAATGTACTATCTCTCTCTGTGGATTTTCCTATTCGGGATACTTCAAGTGGAATCATACAGTATGTGACCTTTTATGTCTGGATTCTTTCACTTAGCGTAGTGTGTTTGAGGTTCATCCATATTACACAAGTATCAGTACTTAATCCCTTTTTTGTGGCTGATAATAATTCATGGTATGAATGTACCAAATCTATTTATCCATTCCTTCATTGATAGATATCTGGGTTGTTTCTACCTTTTGGATATTGTGAATAGTGCTGCTATGAGCATTTGTATGCAAGTATCTGTTTGAGTACCTGTATTCATTTTTGGGGGTATATAACTAGGAGTATAATTGTTGGTTTGTATGGTAATTCTATGTTTAACTCTTTGAGGATCCATCATACTTTTTTCCACAGGAGCTTCACCATTTATAATTCCCACTAGCAATGCACAAATGTTTTCATTTCTCCACATCTGCCCAACACTTGTTACTTTCCATTAAACACATCACAGCCATTCCACTGGGCATGAAGTGGCATATTATTGCAGTTCTGATTTGCATCTCTCTAATAACTAATGATGTTGAATATCTTTTCATGTACTTGTTGGCCGTTGGTGTATCTACTTTGGGAAAATGTCCATCCAAGTCCTTTTCCCACTTATGAATTGAGTTGCTTGTCTTTTTGTTGTTTAATTGTATAAATTCATTATAAATTCTGAATACTAGACATCTGACTAATATGATTTGCAAATTAGATCTTCTATTCCATATGTTGTCTTTGCACTTTCTTGACAATGTCCTTTGATGCACCAAATTTTAAATTTTGAGTAAGTCCAATATATTTTATTTTTGTTGCTTGTGTTCTTGATGTCAAATCTAAGAAATCATTGGCAGATCCAACATCCTAAAGATTTACCCTTATGCTTTCTTTCAAGGCTGTTATGGTTAAAGCTCTCACATTTAGGTCTTTGTCCATTTTGAGTTAATTTTTCTCTATGGTGTGAGGTGAGGGTCCAACTTCATTCTTTGGCATATGCTTGTCCTGAACTTGATTTTAGAATTCTTTTTCTTCTTTCTAAAGTATTCTTTTAAAAGTTTCTTGAGGGAAGATTTCTTGGTAGTAAATTCAGACTATGCTAGTCTGAAAGAAAATGTCTTTATTGCCCTGTTCTTGAAAATAGAAATTCCAATCCACAAATCTAGGCTGACAGTCACTTTTCACTTTAGAACTTTGAAGATATCATTCCACTGTGTTCTGGCTTCCATTGTCATTTTCAAGAAACTCGGTATCTATGTGTCCTTCTCTGTAAATTATCTACCTTTTTTCTCTGCATGCTTTTAAGATCTTGTCTTTTCTTTGGTATTTTTGGTTGTACATATATATATAATAATGCTAATATATATATCTTTATTTATCTCTTCTATCTTGGACTATTGCTTCATCTATTTGTGGGTTCATGCCCTTTCATCAGCTTTGTGAAATTCTCAGCCTTTATGTCTTCAAGTATTGCCTTTTTTCTATTTTCTCCTTCTCAAACTCCAGTTAAATGTGCTATACTTACTATTATATCCTCCATTGACAAGGACACTGGCCCTCAGTGTCCGCAGCATCATGGATGAGATACAAGACAAATTCACATGGACTACCAAGTCCTGTGGAGGAAAAGGGACGGCAAGGCTACTCTCTCAAGGGGAGAATGTCCCGGAGCGGCCTGGCCACTCTCTCAAGAGAGGAGAGTGCCCTGATCCTCTGATCCTCTCCTTGACCAGTTTTTATTGGGTTTCAATTTGCACAGGAATACAGGTAAAGCTCATTAATCATTGTCAGGCAGTAAGGATCAAACAATAGATAACATACAAAGAACTCTAAGGGCCTATTCTGAGTCAGGGTCTGTTAGCTAAAGGGCTACAAAACTTTGGGAAACAAACTCATTTCCTGCTCGGACCCTTATCATTTAATTGAGAGCGTTCTTAGCAAAGCAGGTTTCACAGGATTTTATGTATTCTTTCTTAGGCCTGATTGCCCCGGGGAATGTGACCTTTCCAGTACAGGACTACACCACCCTCTGTCATTGTTTCAGGCTTAAGTCAGGTAGGGGAAGTAAGGCAGCCAAGAGATTAGGAGACTTCTCACAGACAGAATGAGGACTCAGGCTTTGTCAAAGCCGAGGGGTGAGGGTCCATCACCCCCTTTCTCCATAGCCCCCAAAGTCCTTCCCTGAGGGCCTTCACGTAATCGTGCCTGTCTTAGGTCATTCCCCCGTTGGAGAATCTTACCTGTCATTGGCTAACTGATCTAGCATTGGGGGCCAGGCAGGGTGAAGTAAAAGGAGCAGAAGCAGTGCCCCTGCCAGGGAGATAAACTTTGTCTCCTTAGTGTCTTATGGTCCCAAGGTCTCTCACTCAGCCGTAGCCATGGGGGAGTTACAGCTTCTGAAACCATGCAGGGCAGTTCCCAACACTCCTTGTATCTTAACCTGTCTTCCATATTTACTACTTTATTTCTGTGTATTATAGTCTCTGTATTATAGTATATATAAATACTCAGACTTAATACTTTCTTCTCCTGAATATATTCTGTTGTATAACTCATCCACTGAGTTAATTTCAATAATTATATTTTATTTATAAATGTTCTAGTTGGTTCTTTTTTTCAAAAGTGCCTGGGAATTTTATTAGATTTATATTTTTGATCCTTTTTCAGTTTTTATCCCATCTTCAATTTCTTAAAACAGTTGAACCATAATTCTTTTATACTCTCTATCTGGAAATTTCAGTTCCTAAGTTCTCAAGAATTTAACTGTTATTGTTTTTCTCATGACTTCCATTTGTGGTATGTTTGTTAATTTCATATTATATTTGATTGTATTTAATCAGAAGGCCTCGACTCGGGAATTGTATTTGTTTTTTAATGGATTCAGGGGACTCCCAATCCTCGACCTCTGCAGTTCCCTTCCAAGGCCGTCACTCGTCACTGGATGGGAGAGTCTCATTCCCCACTTTACAGAAAGCCCAAAGCTTAACATTCTAATCCCAGTAGCCGGTGTTGACATTCCCCCCGCCAAGGCAATCCCAGTCTTTATATTTGCTTAAACTGTTCATTCCAGTTTTAGCTGTTTTCATTTTTGGCACATGGGGATATCGTTTATGTCTTGTATGTCAGCAATGTATTCAGTTATATTTGAAATTTATCCAGGTTCTAATTAGTCTTATTTTAGGGGGAGAGTCATTCTGTCTAGTCCATCATGATCACAGCAGTGAAAAGCATAAGAAGTATTTTAATCTGTGTCACGTGAAGGTTGTGACTTTGGAAGGAAAAAAAGGAAGTCAGAAGGAAATCAGAAGCCATGCAGATGTGTTGAATAACTGGATTTGGTTTCTTGGGCTACGACGATGCCATGCTTCTTTCTCTGAGGGCTAGAAAGAGGAATACCAGAAAAGACGGAGAAAAGTTGATTATAAATTGTGCTATAATGTCTTGAACCAAGTTCACCTTAAATAGTGAGAAAGAAAAATGTTATATTTTACTACGTCACATAAGTCGCATTTTCATGAAATGATATGATTCTTAAGAATAGGACTATATTTCTTCCATATTCCCAGGCCCCCAACATAGAATAAGCCATAAAGTATTCCCTGGGGTCTGAAACTGCTGAGCTAAAAATGTCTTTAAAGGTTATGTAGTTTAACATTTTAAATTTAGAGACAAATAACTTGGATGACAGTTTTAAGCAATTTATGCCAAAGTCACACAGTATAATAGATCTCAGAAGGAGACTCAGAGTCTCCTGACTCCAGGCCATGCTTGGATGTCACATCACACCACACCCCTGAATGGAGCTGGTACAAATTGCTCAGGCATGTGGCACTGCATACCAAAGAAAGGGGAAAACGCTCTCATTGAACTGTTTTTCTTCTTTCTCCTTTACAGAACTGATGACTTCATGCTGAAAGAAGCACATATTTTCTATGATCATAAATCCTTTACTGTATATTTTTAAAAAATAATTTATACTTTAAGGACAATTTCTTTGGTAGTAGTTCAACTCCTGACCCAGTGGTTCAGAACGGGTGCCGCCCAGAGGTAAGCAAGACGCACCGGCTGTAGTTAGGGCTCAGCGAAGAGCTGACTCGTGCATCAGCATCAAGGGGTCTCCCACCGACACAGACTGTAACCACGTGCTGAAGGGGGTGAAGAGGGGGAGGAAGAGCTGCCCACGTGTGAAGTGGGTCAGGTCGGATCCGAAATTCTAAAAGATGCACGTGCTTAGCGGATCTGGGGGAGGTCTGAGAGGGCTAAAGCCTCAACGCACACTGTCTATTTTTCCACCTCCTTTCATTTCTTCAAGTCTCTGAGGCCCCAATATTCTTTTTTTAAAATATATTTTATTGATTAGGCTATTACAGTTGTCTCATTTTTTCCCTCTTTATTCTCCTCCACCCTGACCCCCTACCAGCATTCCCCACCTTAGTTCATGCCCATGGGTTGTACACATAAGTTCTTCAGCTTCTCCATTTCCCATACTGTTCTTGCCTTCCCCTCGTCTATTTTGTGCCTACCATTTATGCTTCCTATTCCCAGTACCTTTTCCCCCATTCTCTCCTCTCCCCCTCCCCACTGATAACCCTCCTTGCGATCTCTATTGCTGTGAATCTGTTCCTGTTCTTGTTGTTTGCTTATTTTGTTTTTTTTTTTTTTTAGATTCAGTTGTTGATAGTTGTGAGTTTGTTGTCATTTTACTGTTCGATTTTTTATCTTCTTCTTTTTCTTAGATAAGTCCCCTTCACATTTCATATAATAAGGACTTGGGGATGATAATAGTCTCATCTGTAGAATGAGACTATATGATGAATCTCTCAAAATTGTTATGAGGATTAAATGAGATGATGAAAATAAAAAAGCGAGCACAGAGCCTGCCACATCCGCAGGCGCAGTAACCCCTACCTTATACCGTCAGTGTATTCACTGACCCTGAGGCCTGCCTCCAGCCCCTTCACCTGAATGCGCTTTCTCCTCTGACCACCAGAGAGCACATCAACATTGCCCTTCCCGTGAGCAACACCCTGAATCCTGCAGCCTGAGACCTCAGAAATGTTCTCTCTCCTATGAATTTTGCAGAAGAGCAAACCAGCCTTCTTCAAAAGCATAAGTACAATATCTGCTTTGCTCTTCATATGTTAGTTGAACAAGGAAGGAGCAAGATGTAAGTTAAACAGTCATTGAATAGGAAATTATACATAAATATGGAGATACACTAGGTTTCTGGCCTTAGCAATCAAAATAACTTGAGTATTCACTTTCTTTTTTTCTTTGTATTTTAGAACACTTTATTACTTTTTTGAGGTACTATTCTACGGGTAAAATATTTCATTTTGTCCTCACAGTAACACTGTACACAGGGAGGAGTGCATTTCCCGCCCCCCTCCGCCCCAATTAACTGGTATGAAAACTGAGACTCAGAGAAGTTTAGTGACTCACTGAAAGCCAAACAGATGTTTGGTGTCAGAACCTGAACTCAGATCTAAGGTATCATGGACAGAAATGCTTTTGTCTTTCTCTCACCCCATCCTTCCCTTTCTCCTTCCCTCCCTTCTTTTCTTCCTTTCTTCTTTCCCTTCCTCTGGTTCCTTGGCCTTTTTCATAATGCACTATTTCACATGTATATGTCTGATCTAAATAAAATGAATGCCCATTAACCCAACATTCAACTTAAGAAATATGATGTCACTAATATGTCTGAAGCCCACTGCATTCTACTCTCTACCTGTGACCACTGTCCTTGATTTTATGTTCCCCTTTCTTTCTGGTTTTATCATCTTATCACTTATGCATCCCTACAAATATCTAGTATTTTATTTTGTGTGTTGCTGGACTTTATGTTAATGTAATAACACTTATGTATTCTTTTTTTGCTCAATATTATGTATCTGAGATTCATTCATCAATATGTGTATAGCTGTAATTCACTGTCACTGCTTTAAAGCATTGCATTTTATGAATATACCACACTTTATGCATCTGTTCTCCAACTGATGGGCATTTTGGTTATTTTCAGTTTTGTGCTATTCTGCATACAAGTCCTGCTGCACGTATGCAAGAGTTTTTCCAGTGAAATCACTGTTTGTAGCATGTACCTACCTGCAGTGTCCCTCGCTAAGGCCGAATTATGTTCCAAACCGATCGTACCAATCCCCACGAGTATGTGAATTCCACATTTTCATCAACTTGAAATTGTCAGAAACTTTAGCCAATTTCACACCTTGCGCTCAGATCATGGTTTCTAAACACCACTCGCTGATAGAAAGAACTAGAGTTTCTTGGAGAAACAGCTGATTCCAGGGTCAGGGCAGGCAATAAACGAGATGGATGAGTCTGGAACACTTCGTGGTGCCGGAAGGTACCATCATGTTCCAAAACCAAAACTAAACACGGGGCAAACCCAGAGTAGCTCTTAAATGCCAAGGCTGGAACAATTTGAGCCGCAAAGTAAAAAATTATAGTATTAAATCATAATACAGAAAAATAATAAATATCCATGAGTCCACACTGGTAAGTCCATACGATAAAAGTAATCAATTAAATAAGAAATAGAAGGAGAAAGGACAGCTTTCCCTTATGGTAGAATTTGAAGTAATAAATATAAAAGGAAAAAGAAATATATAAAATCATGATGAAACACCACAATAATAACTGTTGCAGACAAGCTCCATCAAAAGATGATAAAATTAGTGGATGAAAGTTGGACGAGATATAAAGTTCGTACCGTTTCAAAATATCTCCTCCAAGGGAGAAGAGTGTGTTATTGTTTGATGAGTATAAAGTTTCAGTCTTGCAAGGTGAAAAGACTTTTGGAGATGGATGGTGGTGATGTGGTCGTGCAACAAATTGAATGTACTTAATACCATTGAACTGTATACTTAATACAGTTAAGATGATACATTTTATGTTACGTGTATTTTACAATAAAATTTTTAAAAATCTTCCCCAAGATATGTATTAATTACAAAGGGAAAGACAGTAATTTTACAGTAGAGATATTTAGCAGAAACTACCTTCACCACACAATAAAGGTTAGCATCGCCAATAATATTACATACCCACATCATGAACCCTGTGAGTACGAACACAGGATTTCATGGTATTCTCTCCTAACATGTATAACCTCACTGCAGTCACAAGAAAACATCAGGACAACTCAAACTGACAGACATCTGACAAAATATACTCCTCAAAAATAATGAAGGCTGTGAAAGACCAGGAAAGACTGAGGAGTTATTCTAGACTGCAGGGGACTAAGAACAGCTCACAGTTGAATGTCATGGGAAATCTTGGATACTATCCTGGAACAGAAAAATGGTATCAGCAGAAGATGGGTTGCAAATTTGAATAAGGTCTTGAGTTTGGCGAGAAGTATTATACCAACATTAATTTCCTATTTCTGACTATTAGGGAAGATGTTAACATTAGGGGAAGCAGGGTGAAGGATCTATTCTGGCAAGTTTTCTATCAGTCTGAATTTAGCCCCACATAAAAAATTTTGAAAAGGTTTTCACTGATCCAAAGCTGTAAAATTGGTAACTCAGAATGGAAAGACAAAGATGAGTGTCTTGAAGGTAGAGAGCAGAATATCAGCTGTGTTTCTGTTGAAGTTGTTGAACAATGGGGCTCAAGTATGAGGCAACGATAAGCTTCTTCATACTGTGCTCAGACCCAGAAAGGTTGCCCACCCACACAGGCAATACGAGACGCTGAGGTCTAACCTGTGAGGGCAAGGGCATTACTGCTAAGATCACTCATGCCCTTTCTCATTGAAAAGGAAGGGCTAGGCCTGATACACTCAAAGCTTTCTCCCAAACTCACTAATTGGATAAACTGTTCCTAGTCCTCTGGAGGTAAGTGAGTGAGAGGGCCAGAAAGAGGCCAGTTACGCTACACCAATGTGGGAGGGAATATCGAGCAGTAGGAATAAAAGATTCCTGCAAATCCCTCACCTATAAAACTTTCTGGGCCAGTGTTTTTTGTTTGTTTGTCTGGTAGGGGTAGATTTTGTACTATGGATTCCATTTGTTTGTTGATTATAGAACTATTGAGATCTTCTATTTCTTCCTGAGTCAATTTTAATGTTATGTAGTTTTTATTAACTTTTTCGTTTCATCAGTATTTTCTAACATATCCTCATAGAAAACAACTTCTGCCACCCTCTCTTTGGAAGCAGGAGGGGACTTCTGGCCTCTGGGGCATCTTCTTCTCTTTTGCTACATACTATTCAAGTCCCCACATGGGTGACAAGCTGCGGCTCAACTTCACAGGCAGGGAAAAAGCCTCTAGCAAGAGAAAGGATTGGAGAAGTGAGCTCCCAACACCTGGGGGCTCTCCTTGAAGACCCTTCAACCACATTCTGCTGAACATACACTGGTAGAGAATGAAGAACACCACTTCAGCTTCTACTCCTAAGAGGAAAGACTAAGAGAAAAAGAAGAAGGATGAGGAGATACAGCAGCATCAGTCTAATGTTTAAGAGAAAGGACCAAAAAAGAAAAAAATGAACAACAAGCACAAAAGACAATGACTCTCAATTCTGAAGTAAATGCTAGTGACGGAGATGCAAAAGGAAAGCCAGGAAAAAGCAAAAAAGGAAGATATTGATTGAAGGAATGAGAGGAAAGAAGTCTGGGAAGAGTAGGAAAGGGGGCAGTGACTCAAGCTCTAAAGATTTCTGGTAAGAGCTTCTAGAGAATTCCTGGAAGGATCAATTAAAGCCAGAAAATCCCTCAGGTTTACCTGAAAACCATGGCCAAGTTGTTTCGTGATCAAGTTGTAGCTGTGGCTAAATATGTAAATACTGGGAAATGTATCCCACACACATAAAGAAAACATATCATTTAAACGGTCAGGTTATGCAAGGGGTTCTATGGCTGAAGGGAGGCCACGTGACTGATAGGTGAACCAGATACCCAGGGCTGAAGCAAAGAGAGCCCTGTGTCCTTTAAACAAGATAGACTAAAGAGAAGGAACACATACCGACAAATACAGATTTTCTGATTGTTCAGCAGATAATTTACCTTAACAAAAACAACAGAATATGAGACACACACACGATCTGAAAAAGCCTCACAGTATTTTGGTGACTTTCATTTATTCCAGAAAAAGTTACTAACTGTCATAAATTTAGCAGGCCCCTTGGGCAGCTTTAGATGGATTGAGCAGAACAGCTTTCTGTTTCAAAATTGAAGTCATCAGTGAAAGGGGAGATGACGTAGACATAGTGTCGATAAGATAAGAAACCTAAATCTCACACCGTGGGACTGTGCTATTAGTCCTACATATGCCCCCACTTCTCCCCACAATGAACTTGAGGAAAATTATCACTCCTTTATGGAATGTGTTATAAATGGAAGTGATGAAAACAGATAGGAGATGATGCTAAACAAAAACAAAGGTTTTGCTGAACAAAGCAAAGCTAGAATTTAAAAATTGATTGGCGTAATCCAATATGTACTCCACCCTAGCAATTAATATATCTTGATTTAGTCCCACCACAACTCATCTGAAAAAAAACCCAAAAAACAAAAAACAGGAGCAAAAGTCAACTAACCCCAAAACTTGTCTACGTGAAAAGTTCTCAAGTGTATATGACAGAACGTTAAGATGTAATAAAGCTGGGGGTGGATGCAGTGTTTATGTGTCATTCTTCATTCTTCTCATTATGTATGAAATATTATACATAATTTTAAATCCTAAAAAATAAGTGAAAAAATGATTGAGGATTATGTAAGTGAAGGAGGATAAGAAGCACAATGCAGGTAGAGATAAGAGTATAGGCAAAGGCAGAGAGAAATCCCACTGGAAATATAGGTAAGATGCTTGACCAGGGCGCTTAGTAAGGATGTAAGAAGAGAGATGGGAGAATAGTCAGTCAAGTTCTAGTGAGAGGAAGTCAGAAGACACAGCGAGCAGAAGTGTCTGGTGGACAGCAGAAACAATTACACACTCATTAAACACCCCAGGGAAAAGGAAGGGAACTATCTCAAACTGAGTACGATATTGCACCAGACACTTTCAATACACTGTCCCATTCAATCTTCCCAACAGCACTGAGCTGGGTATCATCATCCCTATTTTACACGAGACCCTAAAGATCAGAGGTCACCTAACTTGACCGAGATCCCGCAACTAGTAACCAGGAATCTGTGGACATGTAACTGTTTCAAAAGCCAGTGTTCTCTTTGTAAAAAATCAGGTTTTTTTCTAGGTATAATTTATATGCTATTCACTTTACCCATTTTTTTTAGCATGCAATTAATGAGTGTTAGTGAATTTAATATAATCGTGCAGCCAGCACCACAATCCAATTTCCAGTTCTGACTGAAATTCTATTCATTTTTGATACCATTGCTCAGGCTTCACCTCTTCTTATGTATCTAAACTTGTCACATCCCTTCCAACTTCTCACCTCTAATCCTTCCCCCTCTTTGACCTTGAAGCACCCCCTTCCAACCAAAACTCTCCGTGAGTCTTCAGTAATTGCACTCGCACTTATGTTTGTGGGACTGTCATTAATAGTTCATGAGCTGGTCTCTCTCGTGGGCCATGCTCCTTGAGGACAAGGACGATGTTTTGTTTATCGTTATCTCTTGCTCTCAGCACAGTTCGTGGCAGGCACTGAAAGTATTGTTAATTCACTTCACTCAAAATTCCTAACAAGTTCTCAAACATTAGGAAACATTCAATGAATAATTTGTTCCTTGTTGGTTTGTTTTGCTGATTGAGACCAGATCCTGTGCATTTCTCAAGGTTTTGTTTTTTCTTTTCCTTTTCCGTTTTGGCTCTTCTGTCCATCCCCCGCCCCTTTCCTTTTTAGAGAAGGCAGAGATGCAGCATAAGGAAATACGAGTGAGTTTAGGGAAAGAGGAATACATATAATATGTAATAAATTTGCTAAATTTGCCTTTTCTGGAAGCTAAAAATTTAGTTTTCCATAATATTTTATTGAAGTTGGTCTAATATTTTGCCAAATATATTTAGTTTTGGAGCTGAGATCACAGGTTCTTTCCCGTTGGTCTTAAAAATAACGTCTAACAGAAGGGAAGTTTTGGCAAGCTGTAGACGCCCGGCCTTCATATACTCGCTTGTGTTCCAGAGGTGAAGAAATGTAGGTCGCTTGGCCCTGCAGGATGGCGCTTCAGCTGTCACTGGGCGAGCAGGGATCCCAGCTACCTGGCTTTCAGAGCGTCGTCTCACCAGGAATCTCCCAGGATCAGAGCCTTTGCTATTACTCACTTCATACATCACAGGTAGTCTACAGAACGCCATGCATGTAACCCTTCTTAAAAGTTTTTACAACCTGTGGTTGCCAACAGGTGCTTTACCTCTTTTTCTTACCTGACAGCTCACAGACAGGTGATGCCAGAGACCAGTGAGTATCCCCTCTCTTCCTCCCTCAGCTGGCATCGAAAAACCAACATTCAGTTGTTGGTAATGGCTGATGGGTTTTGTCATTATCCTTTACTTGAAAACTCACTAATAAATGAGGACAGTCAAGCTATTTTCTTAATTTATTTAATGAAGATTCTGTGAGGATTCCAATGAGAAGCATAAAAACGACTGTCTCACTCATGATGCAGTCACAGATCTGTAGGTCAAGTAGCTTCTCTTTGAATATATATATGTATACGTATACATATATATTTTATATATGTATATACATAAGTAGCTATAGAAATGGTAGCTCTCAAAGCCAAATTCAGGGACCTCAGGAAAATGCTTATCACACAAGGAAAAGATGTTTTACATAACAGGGCTTAGTTTAGAAGCTTAAGATGATTTCATTTGTAAGTAGATTGTCTTCTGTTTGCTGTTGTGATTTCATACTATATTAGATTTCTTTAATATTTTTCTCTGCGTGTGTTTTACACCCCTTAGGCTTCACGTTATCTCAACTCATTTGCATCTGTGGCCTGACACTTGTTTTGACTAAGTAATCACATGTCTTTCCCGACATAGTGCAGCCTCTGAAACCTTATCTGCCAGGACCAGCCTTTCCCTGCCCCAGGAGGGCCTCCCACTTACTTGCTGTGTCTATTTTTCCTCAGGAGTAGATGAGAAAATCAACAAGGTTGATTTTGTTCTGCACCTTACAGCTTATATTGAGTTCCTAATCTACCATTGAAACTTTTGAAAGTTAAAATTTATTGAGCTCTTTCCATGTGTCAACTTATTTAAACAACGTAGCTTGAAGAGGTAGATATCATTACCAGGCTCATTATACAACAGAAGAAATGAGGCAAGAATGTTAAGCAAGTTGCCCAAGATCACACGGCTGGTGCAGAACGGAGCCGGAGTTGGCGCCGACACCAACGGGCTCCAAAGCCCACGCTCTTGTGCATTGTTGTGTTTCTTTCGAACCCCTGAATCACATTTTCCTGTTGAATAATTATGAGTCTCCAGTAGTACACTTGCAGTAGAGACTCAGCCTGAGAGTTAGGAAACTTGGATTCTTGTTCTGTTTTAACTTGGAAAAAGAACAGCATTTAACTTGGAAGAGAAAATGCATGTACGAGGGGCTTATGGCCAAAGTGAGGAAGGAAAAGGCCAGTGTTAGGGCGATGTGAAGTGACCGCAGTGTTTGAAACTAGGGAGAGTGGGGGTTAGCTGTGTGACATGATCGCTAACGTGTTCTACCAGTATCAATCACCCTGACTGCCTAGAAAAGAGCAAAGAGGGTGGGAATTGGTTAGGAGTCTACTGAGAAAACCCAGCAAGAGGTGATGGTAGCTCGGGCTAAGGTGTTGGCAGCGTATGTATGTGTGTGTCTGCACTACACACAGGGTGGAATGGGGTGGACGGATGGAAAGAACATTAAAACATGTACCACTGACTGAAATTGATTGGATTACATAAAGAGACTTTAACAAAACATTCTAGAAATTACATTTCCAAAAAGTGCTACTGCCTTCAGTGAAATGGGTTACACACCCATTTCAATGATGCTTCGCATCTCTCAGCAGTCCTGGAAAGCCTCTTTCAGAATTTCCTTCAGAACCAGTTTATGAGACTAAATAGAAAAATAAGTATGTATATATTCATACTTCATGGATCCCCAAAGCCGAAGGAACTATGTGTTGTGTTAAATTGCTGCCAGGTTTATAAGAACTTCCTTTTATGACTCTGACCCGACAATGTATACAGTGAGGCCACTTCTGTAAGAAAACAAGCAAATACTACGTGGGACAAAAGCTAAGTCACCTGACCCAACAAAAAAGGAGGATATATTCTTTGGGCAAAGAATGAGCCAACTCGGAAAACTCAAGGAAGAAGAAATTCTTGGTTAGTCAGATTTTATTTATTATTTATTTATTTATTTATTTGAGCAGATAACAAGTATGTTTCAGAAAACCGACAAATTTCCCACAGGGGTACAAAAGAAGAAATGCATTACATCCATCAGCTTTAAGGAACAGTGGGAAGTATGGTGGACAGAGTTCGAAGCTCACCCCCAACCGAAGGGTGGCACTCTAACTAGCTGTGCAGGCTTAAACCAATTCTCCCTCTGAGCCTCACTTTCCTTGTCTGTAAAATGGAGATACCCATGCCAGGAGTTTTGTGAGGTTTTACTACTAGAACCCTGACTTCCGAACCCTCCCCCAGTGTTCTCTCACCTGACCACTTTCCCCTCAGGTTACAGAACAGGAATCCCTGAGAAAAGCAGGGATTAAAGGGCAACCCTCCAGCTGTTTTCAGGCTTTGCGTGGCTTTACCTTTGGTAGCTCTGCCGATACCAGGGCACAGAGCAAAGAACTCCTTGCTACTTCATCACCCTCAGCAAAGAGGGCTGCCCCACCCCCAGGCAGCGCCTTTGGTTCAGCGGCCATTCCCAGAACACCCGTCATTCCGGGAAACACGCAGCCCATTTAAATACCTGAGTCTTTCCAAGAAAATGAGAAACTCAATGCTTAACCATATTTTTTGGACCATAAGATGCACCTAGGTTTTAGAGGAAAATAGGAAAAAAACATTTTGAAGCAAAAAATGTGGTAAAATATTTAATAACATAAATAACATACTATTTCACCAATGTAAATGTAAACAGAACTCAACAGCAGCATTAACAACCATTATTCTTCCCAAATTTGGGGGGAAAAGAAGTGTGTCTTACAGTCCGAAAAATATGGACATACCCAAAGGCACACTCACATGATAGAATTATGTATTGAAGAAGAATATTAAATGATATGGGGAGATGTTCATGATAAATTAAGTAACTATTCCTGTTAAATGGTATACTGGGTTTGTCCAGAAAGTATCCAGCCATGCAAGATGGAAAATAGACACTTTTATTGAAGAAGATACAAGGTACAAGAAACACTGTACACAGGACAATGACCTCAGTCCCCTTCAGAGTAGGCACCTTGGGGCCTCACACAGCTCTCCCAGCGTCTCTTCCACTGTTCAAAACACTGTGAAATCCTTTGTTGGAATCACAATCAGCAGCCCCATTGTATTTTCCAAAATCTCATCGATGGTCTGAAATCCCCTCCCTTTCAAAGGTGATTTTAGTTTTAGGAAAAGCCAGAAGTCCCAGAGTGCCAAATCTGGGCTGCAGGGGGGCCTAGTCACCTCGGCCGCCGATCTTTGTTGATTGTGGCCCGTACATGTTCAACATTCTTAGGTGTTCTGCTTGATGCAGGCCTTCCAGAACGTGAATCACGTTCAACAGATTCTTGACCATCTTTGAAGCATTTGTGCCACACTTTTATTTGCTCTGCACTCATTGCACTGTCCCCAAAAGCCTTCTGAATCATCTGAATAGTTTCTGCAGTGGAACGTTCAAGCTTAACACAAAATTTGATGCAGATTCGTTGCTCTACTTGCTCCGTCATTTTGAACGTGATGGCCACACAGTACGCATGCTCACTCAAAGGTGTCTGCTGTCCCCACTGACTAGTACAGTGAAGTCGTCATTGTTCACACATGTGCATTCCAGTCCACTCTCCTTGGCTGCCAGGTTACAGAGATGTCACGCAAACCATTCTTGTTATTCCAATCTTTTTAAATTAATTGATTTACAGGGAGAAAACAGAAAAAATTAAATTTGTTAATAAATTTTAAGTGGTAAGATTATGGGTGTTTTAAATTCTTTCTTAAATCTTATACAATAAATATAATATTTGCTCATACTAAGTAAGTATGATATAGTATTTGAGACACAACTCCACAGGACAGAAATTGTGACCACTCTGTTTACCACCACAGAAAAAAACGAGCATTTAAAGAAATATTTTTTTTTACCTAAGCAGACTTTATAAAAGGGGATAGTGCCTCATTTGATTTTCTGCAAGTTTCCTCCTTTTTCAACCTTGTCCCACACACCAAAATTATTTATCTCCCCCTCAGAATTAGGAGTGGAAAAAAAAAATCAACCTGGCTCTTCTCCTGCCCCAGGATGCTCAATGTTGAGATTTAGAGGAGGAAAATTTCACATAATTCAGACTTCCCAGCACGGAAGGCTCCTGAACTTGTCACTGGTCTGTACCCTGTTGCCATTCACTTCCTGACAGTCGCCTCTCTAGATAGCAATGAGATACCGGGAAACTCCTGCCCTATGACCTCCTCAGTGGTCCTGGAAAGGGGAGAAAAGCACAGGGCCCAGAGTTTATTGAGTTCTTAAAGTAAGAGTACTTGTAAGTGTAGTTAAAAAACTCTACATTTAACATTACTGTAATTGTTAAGAATCAATACCATTTACTGAAAGCTTTCCAAGAGCCAGGTATATACTACATTATTTCATTTAATTTTCATGCTGGCCACCTAGGTATTATCCATATTTCACAGATAAAGACAGGCTGAGGTCAAGCAATGTACCTTCAGAGATTGCAAAATTATTTCAAAATTGCCTCCATTGTTCTTCACACTACACTGAGATGAGGATTTTACATTTTAACATGTGAAATTGGAAGGACAGGTGGCTTTCAAATCCCTTCTGTGGGTCTCCATGCCTGATCCACTGGAGCAATTCATTTTTGGTTTCACTAAAGAGGTCCTGTACTTAGTAGGGCAATAGAAGCCAAATACGGGCCTATTACACTAGATTAACCTGACCCTGAAGAAGGCAGGGTGTGGTGGAAGACTAGATACTAGCAGCAAACAACCAGGTCACGATGCACCTTGGCAACTGTTAAGATATGGACACAGTTCTGTACATGTGATATAGGACCAACTAATTCTGCAGTTTGCCCGAGGGAGGGAGGAAAGCCAATGGCTCTGCCTGGGAAGAAAAAGGCAGAACATTTTAGGTGAGTGGATGATGTTTTGATGTTTGGTGGACCAGCCCAACCCCACCTACAAGGGGATTCTGTGTATATAGCTGTGAAATTATTACAGCCACATATGTATGTTATCATAAAACAGTATTGCATTCAGGTCCCGAATAAGACAATCTGCTACCTAATCCCTAAAGTGCAGTATGTGTTAATATCGGTTTTTCGATATACACACATAATAGAAAGTAAAACAGGGCTATAGTAAATTACTGCATTTTCATTTCCTGTTTGGATGAAAGTGGAACTTCATCAAGAATTGTTTGAGGTAAAATAGGACCTGAGACACTGAATTATTTTCATAGTATCTATACTGCTTGCTATATCAGAATCAAATTCCTAACAATGGGTCTTAATGCAAATTAGTTTTAAAATTTGTAATCTTGATTTTAAAAAGTTTATTGATTTGGGGCAGGGGAGGGATGGGAAGCAGCAGGAGAGGAAGCATTTTCCCAGAATTATGAATTAGCAACGTTGGGTCTTTGTCCCAGTTCTACCCCCAACCAGCTAAATAATTCTGAATAAATCTCTTAAACTTCACAGTCCTCACCTGTACATCGGGATTCTACAAGGCAGTGTTAATGTTCTATGAGACAAGCTAGCATCCCACGGGTATCCATAGCAACAGTAACACTAAACCCAATGAGCTGGTGCCCTTAAGTGCAGAGGTAAGTATCCCTACTTGTCAAATTCTTTAAATAAGACACTTGTGAAAAGCTGTCTTTATCCTCCAGAGTATGGATGGTGGGCACTCTGAGTTAGGCAGCTTTGCACAACTCTGCAGTAGAAAAACTTTCCCCTCACAAATCCCCATCCATCACGGAGAAAAAGAAAGCAAGTGGGTAAGAGTACAGGACTTCGAACTGGATTCCTGGGCGTCAGGACTGGGCGCCTCCTCCGGCTGCAAGTGAAGTTCCAGCGATCACTAGATGGAACTGAATCTACCCCTGCGACCCGTCAGCCATTGGAGTTGTGCTCTCCCAGGAGGAAAGTTCTGGCCTTTGAGATCGCACGAGGAGTTGTTACGCTCTAACAAGGGTAAGCGAGGTCTAGAACTAACCACAAACACTTAGGACTTAATGAATTCAACACATAGCTTGTCACAGAGTTAAAAATGTGGAAAGAGGATCTTTTCGAATATGTGTTAATCACTCTGAGGACCTGCTCGGCAGTCACAGAGCTGCTGGGCCGGTTGAGAATGAAATAGGAAATCCTCCGAAGAGAACACTCAACACTAAGTAGGGCAGCTTCTAGAAATCGCGAAGGGGAATTCCCCATGTGGTCAGGCAAACATACCATTCCTTATCTTTCTCACCTACTCAAAAGAAAAGTTCTGACATTTATGCTTCAAAGCCTTGTGCAGTAGTTCTAGCCTGCTCAGAAGCTTACTGGGCCTCGTGACAGGCTCCGGGTATTTTTATAGTTTTCTCTAGTTCAGTAATTGTGGCCTCCACATGTATAATTCTCCTCGTTCCACTGCATCCTCCCTCTGTTGTATAAGCTTCAATGCACTCCATTTATCACTTTTCTCTCCCAACCAAAACAGTGGCAGGGACCTGCCTAAGCGGAATCCCCATAATACTAAGAGACAGCGCTAATGAGCTACTGCCCAGAAAGCCGGCACTGTAAAGGCTTTTGTTTCAATCACTATTTGAGACTTAAAACCACAAGGAAAGCAGCTTTCCTCCTCGACACTGCCCACCTCCTTCCCCGGGTCAAAGTCTCCCACGAGCAAAAAAAGGCATCACCTCATCACTTCCAAGAATCCGCCGACACTTCTCTACCTTGGCAGGCCCTCCCCTTACGAGGCGAAACGCTCTCTAGCACCTCGGCCAGTTAAGAGATCGCCAGGCTAGAGCTTTCTCCATGGCGGGGTGGACTCGCCTGGCGTTATTTTTCTACTTCCCCAGGCCCAAGCCCGCCCACCGGTGTCGAAGCCATCTTTTTACTGGTCTGGAAGTGTGCTCGTCTCCGCAGCAAGCCAATCAGAGCCTCACTTTCTCCCCAGGGATTTGGGAAACGGAAAAGACAGGAACCGGTTCCCGGGAGTAAGGCGGGGCCGTAAAAGAGTGACATCTCAATTGTCCAGTGGGCAGAGCGCTAGGACCGGCCCCTCTGGCGGCTAGGCTAGAAAAGAGCGTTGATGCCGGCGGCAAGGATGAGTCCTAGGCGGCGCTGCCTGCTCAGCGGCTCTGGGGAACGGGTGCTGCTGGTGGCCTCTTTGCAGGTGAGTGATTTTGTTTTAGAATAATCTATTGAGAACGTTTCCGTTTTTAAATAATATGATGGTTTATTTTGGAGTGCGGAAAGGCCAGTTCCTTCACTCCCCCGGTTCAGTCTTTGAATCTGGCGCTCGCTAGTCCGCCCCTCAAGCCAACCCTTAACGTCTCCCCCAGGTCCCTCTCTGCTGTCCCTTTCTCAGAATGAGTGTCTCTGGGAGTCACAGATCTGTCAGCTGACGTGAGGACGCGCCTTGGCAGTGATGTCTTGATGGCGAGAATAGATAGGAACTGGAGGGAGGGATGAACTCACCCTGGACGTCTGGCAGAGCCCCTTCAATGGTAGGGCTGCTGGAAGGAAGCTCAGTGTCTTTTCAGGGCCATGCCACTATATTTACGGCGATGGCAGACCTAGCCTGAAAAGTCTAAGTAGACGGAAACCACCTGAATGTCAAGGAAGGAGAAGGAGGTGAGTATCTGCTACGGTTTCATGCAGCGCTCAAATCTGGAGCCAAATCACAGGTTCTTAGAACCACTAAAATATATATAAAAAAAAAGTAAGTGTATTTCTCCTCCTTTCAAAGGTATAGAGGGGCGCTGCACTGCCAGAGAAGGGCAATAGAAATGCATCAGGGAAGCAAAGTTCACAGTTAAGTTTTGAAGGATAATGGGTTCTTAGCTAACTTAGGATAACTCCAGTTCCCCAACCACCTCCCTTCCAAATTATGGAGGGTTTATAGCTTGAGAGTGGTACCAGCATATTAACTGACTGAATGCAGACTTTGGAGGAAAAAAAAGTCAAATACTGTCTTTCACCCGTGGCTAATAAGGTTTTCCAGAAGGAAAGCAGGACACGTGTCAATGTGTCCTTTATTTTAAAACTGGCTCACCTGAGGCCAGGGTCTAGGTTTTATCCATCTCTGTTTTCTCGTGGCACCCCCACACACCAGGGATGCTTCTCAGGTTGGGGTGGACTTGAGAGACGCATAATTCAAACAAACGGTGCAGTGGAAGGAGCTCCGAGTTGCAAGTCAAGACACCTAGGTTTTAGTCTTGAAACCCTTGCTATTCATGAGATCTTAAAGAAATCATTTCAACTCTCTGACTCTTAATTTTTTGCATTTTTAAAAAGTGGGAGTTGCCTTAGATTATTTCGGAGGTCCATGCCTGTGTTAAAGATCTGTTTTAAAATGAAGATGATTAGACATTTTCTACCACAAATATTTACATAAACAGAATCTCATTGCCACATATTCCATACTCATCTGTTAGCAAATAAAACTTCCCAGCTGTGAAGGTAATACTTGTTGTTCTGTGTCTGTAGGTAAGCCAAATGGACCATGGGAGAAGATTTGGCCATTTTACAGACTGACTGTTGTACAGAGGTTTAATATAGTAGAAAATGTCATTTTTTAATTCCATCACCCAGAGGCAACCACTGTTCGTGTTTGGGTAGATCTTTTGCTCTCTCTTCCTCTTTTGCTTCCTACCGTTGGTTGAAACTGAGTGGCACCTTTCATTTTAAGTTATGACTGATGCATCTAAATCCAGCCATGCAAATGTTTGAACTGATAGGTCTCTTGAAATCCTTGGAATGAAACCTGGTACGAGGGAATGTTTATATGGGGAAGTAGGACTAAAAGAATTACTTAACAAAAATGTCTCATTGAAACTTGGCCACAGATATGGAAAAAACATACTTTATAAAATGTAAAAGAAATGTTAGCCACCTCATTAAAGCATTTGGATTGTAGAATATTGCTTAGCATTTAGTATGCTTCAAGGTCTGTATCTTACCATCAGCTTTACCCCCACCCCCACCAACACACACACCCACTTCACTTGATTTCATTCCTCCTTCCACTACCTTATTTAACTTTTCTCTTTACTCACCTCAATTTACTTTGTTCTCAGCTTTTGCTTCTGCTCACGCCACCAGCAAGGTAAGATCGCCTGAGGTCTGTGGTAGTCTTTGTGTGTTAGCTAAAGTCTGCTCCATTCAACCCAGAATGCCTCTCACTTTTTGGTAGAGTGCTTCACCACAGTCTCATTTAGTCTTCCTCATAGCCCCTTGAGTACAGTAATTTCATTATCCTCACCTTTTTGGGTAAGGATCCTGAAGTCCAGAGAGTTTAAATAACTTGGTCAAGGTCACACTGTCAGTAGGTAGCAAAGCTGGGACTGATACCCAGGTTTCTTGACTTAAAACTTTTGGGATTTGGTGGAGCTTGTGTTGACAAAAGCTACTACTCTGGGGAAAAAAGTAACCAGCGATCGGAAGGAGGTGTCGTGAGTGGGTGTCGTCCACATCGGTGATGCCATGTCAGCTGGAACAGGCAACATGCCCAGGAAACAGACATCTCATGACATATGAGTGTGTGTATTTCTCTCCTGGGAATGGGGGTCTGCCTGCTGTGGTTCGTTCTCCTTGTAATAAGTGATCAGTAGTAGATGGAGAAAGTTGGAGAGTGACAGGGTAACAGTGCCTAGAAAACACCTGTGGGTGGTAGCATTTGCTCCTGGTAGAGAGCAAATCTGAGTGGAAAAGTTACTTTAAAGCAAGGAAGAGTAATAGATGGCGGACCACTAGGTACTTTTAGGTACACTCTTGTTTGAACTTTTAATATTGAGTGGGATTTGGGGGCAATCATATTTTAAGATTCTAAGGAACTCAGCTCCAGACTGCATTTCCCATAAGAACTTCCTTTTTACTTTATCGGAAACATGGTTAACCTCTCTCCCTCTTCTTCTTTTTTTTTTCTATACCTTCAAATATATAGCCGGCCTGTCTTCTGTAGAGTTAGGGTCCTACTACAGTGGGGTTTGAGTTACGCAGTGATGTTTGGACCAGGAAAAACAGCTGAGGGGTCTGTGGTAGCATTTGCTTAGTTAGTATTGCAGGGTAAGCTTGGGATGATCCAAATCAGAGCAACTCTGGCTCTGTAGCCCTTATTTTCTGTCACTTCAACATTATGCCATTGATCGCATTTCTTACTCAATGTTTGGGTACAGGAAATGGAAAACAAAAGTTTTAGGCTGGTCTTTATCCTGTAGTTTTTCCTACCTGTTCATGAGTTGTCATAACAGAATATTAGATATTATTACTTTTCAAATCCCTGAGGAAGGGAGGAAGCAATGTCCTAGGAGCATTAGGCTGGAAGACGGGACAAGCCTCAGATATGGTAGGGATGGGGGAGGTCTGCAAAATTATATGGCTTAGTATGGGGCAGGAGTAGGAGGCAGCAGCTAGATTGTTATGCTGCCTTTGCTGAAACTGCCTAGAGATTCTGGAGATAATGTAGAAGTAGCCTCAGTAAATGCAGTGCCTTGCATGCGCACCAGTCATTTATCTCCCTACCCTTTCCATCCGCCTTGCCAAAAGGATGCGGATCTTGAAACATAACTTCAGTGTTATGGTGGCATTTATGGAAAGAATATCTTTAGCTGTATAGCCAATTTAGAATACACACACACACACAGCACAAAGGGTATTTGAAAATATAAGTCACTTGCAAAGTATGTTTCCTTTGAATCACCTATTTGTTTCTGTATTGCCAAGGCAATTAATTGCACAGCACCTGTTCTTGAGCAAATACTCATTCATTTGAAGTGCGAGGCACCATGACAATTTATGGAGATGTCTAATAGAAGTAGAGCACGTCAGAATGAAAGATTATATTTCTAAAGTTGGTTAACAGGATGAATAATTTTTCCTTATAGTTTTTCTTTGACCCATTATTAAATAATTAAGCAAAGGTAAAGTACTCAGACTGATTTAAATGTTCTCAGTATTGTATGCTGTGAGGAATAAAAACAATTGTGAATGGGATGCCATTACTCAAGGTACCTGCCATCCTGGCCAATAATAAAATCGGGTGACTTAATAGTGTTGGGATTATTCTGTGGCAGGACGCTTACAGCTTCAGTACAGTGATGTGATTAGTAGATCAGAGTATGGTATCCTGCTAGGCTAGGTATTGCCAAATTAAGGCCTACTGCCCACTGCCTGCTTTTGTACAACCCACAAACGATGAATGGTATCTACATTTTTTAATGGTTGACATAAGTCAAAGAAGAACAGTATTTCATGTGCATGAAAATTACATGAAATTCTAATTTCAGTGTTCATATATGGTTTTATTGGAACACAGCCTCAGTTATTCAGTTGTGTGTTATCTACGGCTGCGTTCAGCTACAGTGGCAGAATATAGCACCACGTGGTACAAGAAGCCTGAAGAATTTACTGTTTGCCCTTTTATGAAAGAGCTGCCAACACCCGAGCTAAGCTGTAGTGTCTTTCACATTCATCTCCATCACATTTCAACAGCCATTGTCCTGGTGCAGGTCTTCATTCTATGCTACCAGAATTATTGCAAAAGCCTCACAAGTGTTCATATCCCTGGTGTTTCCCATCTCAAACTGTATTTGTAAGTGTTGTCCGATTCCCCTAAAATACACATTATTAAACCTTTAATGATGCCCCAGTGTTTACAGAGAACCTACATTCTTTGGCACAAGGCCCTTCTGAAGTCACTATTCAGTCTTATCTCTCTAGGCTAGCCTCCTCCTACTTCCTTGTTGTACCCTATACTTAGGGTGATCATATAATTTTCCAAATGGGACATTCAAGTGTGAAAGGGGCCCCAGAGTAATTATGCTGGGGAAGCAGCCCTAAAGCCAGATTGTGGCACACCAGGACACACGGTCGCCCTGCGTATGCTCCAGTGAGGTCGCACGGGCCACCAGTTTTCATAGGCATCTGTTCCCTTGCCTCTACTCACTGTTCCCTTAGGCTAGACTTCCTTTTCCTTTTTCTGTAAATCTACATCTTACACATCTTTCCAATCAGCTTAAATAGTGCCATGTCCACGAAGCCTTACTCAGAAATAATCTCTCTTTCCCTCTCTCTCTCTGTTTTTAACCTCCCTTATGAATGGAGTGTCATCTCACCGTGTGGACTGCTTTCGGCCTTAGTAGTACATACCCACGCCCCCGTGTCACCTTTCCCTCACCGGTTCCTCGCAGACGTAATCCACGTTGGTTTCCGTGTTCCTCGTAGGCCTGGCATTGCTCCACGTTCCAATGGGTCTGCAGCACATGTCTGAAGAATGAATTAATTAACCAGACCAGGGAGACTGATGAGTGTTAGGGACTGTCAGTTTATAAATCATCCATTTTAATGTGATTAAGTAGTAAGGAGAGTTGGGATTTCTAAGGATGGAGCACAGAGCCTTGGGTGCCAGGGTAGGGATGTAGCAGAGTGCTCTAAGGCCTGAGTGTAGGCATTGGGGTCCAGCCTGCCTGTGACCCAGAACTCCTGCTCTGCCAGTTACTATCTGTGTCATCTGGGCGAGTTAGCCTCTCCTACTAAGTTTCTGCATCTGTACAATGGGGCTAATCACAGCACCTCCTCCACGGGATGGTGGTTGAAGATTCAAATAGTCCCAAGTACATGGTGGGTACCCCATGAATGTTAGCTGCTCTGACATCATATGATGTCTTCATCATCATAGTAGTATTTCTGGTGGGTAGGAAAATACAGAGACTTAAGACCAGGACATGCCAATAGAAGAGCTGGGGGAAGTATAGCCCTGAAATCTTTTTTCTTTTAAAGATTTTATTTATTTGTTTTTAGAGAGAGTGGAAGGGAGGGAGAAAGAGAGGAGGAGAGAAACATCGATGTGTGAAAGATGTATATCGATCGGTTGCTTCTCGCACGGCCCCAACAGGGGACCTAGCCCGAAACCCAGGCACGTGCCCTGACTGGGAATCGAACCGGCGACCTTTTAGTTCGGCAGGTCAGCACTTAATCCACTGAGCCACACCAGCCAGGACAGCCCTGAAACGTTAAAGAATTTTTTTCATTGATGGAAGTAGTCAGCTTCCGGGTGTGAGTCCTGAGAGAAGGTGGTCTGTACTTAGTAAGAAATAATTAATCTGCAGTCTTCTGAGAGACCGTTCCAGTAGAGTGGGCAAGGCACAGGTTAGGTGTCGGGGAACTAAATGTGTAATGGTGAGAAGAAAGGAAAAACACCAAAAAGCAAGGGCAAGAAGATGAGACACAGTTGTATAAAGGCACAAACTGTTTTTTAGCTATAGCATGCTTTAAAAGGGAAGGAAGCCCGGGGTATGAATTCAGTGACCTGTGTGGCCTTTCTTGGTATGAAGTATCAGTAAATCATCAACTACGATTAGTGCTTAATTCAAGTGTTGGTAACAACCCTTGCCGAGGGATAATGACGAACCTGAAGAACCAACTCCAGGGTGGTGTCCAGGGTGGCGAGCTTCACCAAAACCAAAAGCTGATGTTTAAAAGGACAGTTTTTCATTTGAGGGTAGGGAGTGTATATTCCATGTGTGTTGTCTTTAAGCTCGGGTGACTATTGCCCAACTTGACTTTGCGCCTTGAAGTTTTCTCAAAAACAGCCGTAAGCCAAGCCCTCCTTTATGGCCACCTCGCTTGTATTCCTTTTATAAAATGCTGCCTGGGTTTGGAAAGACAAGTTGTGACTGGAGACGTTCCTGCGAAAGGAAGCCAAGTGAGCCCAGGCCCTCAAACCTAGACTCTCCAGTCTGCAGGGGCGAGGCGGGAGGCGCTCAGGTAGCGGGGCGGGGAGGGGACCTAAAACTGCCACTTGGTGGCTAATGTTTTTGAACAAGTTAATGGGAGTCTCTCTTTTTCTGTGGAGATGATGGCTGTTCGTGAGCATACTAAACTGGAAAGGGTACAAAAATATAATGCATGGTTATTCTTGGCTCTGGCTGTGCCATTAAATACACTGGGACTCCAGAGTTAAAGCTTTCGAACATCTCAGGCCTGCCAGCTGAATGTTTTGCTTTGGCAGTTCCCGCTGAAACTGTCAGGCCTCAGCCTCGTTAGCACAGTGTGGTCGTCTCTGTCGAACTGACTTTGATTCAGTGGACACACCTACTGAGCATCTCTGTGCCCAGTGGCACGCCAGGTCCTAGGGATACGGCCGTGGGTCAGACCGGCTGTGGGGCAGCTTGTGGTCTAACGTGTAAGCTCGGCTCTGAAGTGCCCCTTTCAACCCAGTAGCCCCTGGTCACATGCGGCCGTTGAGCCCTTGAAATGTGACTAGTCCAACGTGAGGTGTGCTTTAGTATAAATTACACGCCAGACTTACTATGAAAAGAAGAATGTGAAATACCTCGTTAAGAGTTTTATATAGGTCACATTTTGGAATGATCATTTTTGAACCCATAGGGGTAAATAAAATATATTATTCAAATTAATTTTACCTAGTGCTTTTTACCTTTCAATATGGCTTTACAACATATGTGACTTGCATTGTACAGGGCCCAGGACAAATAACGCCCCTTCTTTTATTCCAAAATCATAAGCATGTGATTCTGTAACATAACAATATCACACACCAACACACCTTGTGACGTTTTAGGGGAAACATTCAAATTGCTGTCCATCTCGTGCGAGACGTTCACCTACCTACCAGCCACACTCAAGCAGGCGTTACTTCTGCCGGACCCAGTATTTTGACTGGACACAGCTGATCTGAAGGACGATGACGTTACCTAAAGCAGCGAGGGACCGAGGCGAACGTGGAGGGGAGGCAGCAATGGGCTGGATGGGGGTTTTGGGTGGGACACGGTGTGTGCAGAGGTCCTGAGGCAAGAAAGAACAGGGCATTCTCAAGGAAAGGAAAGCAAAGCCTTGCAGGTCACATTAATGATTTTGAGCTTTATCCTCAGATCAACAGGAAGTAATTGAGGCTTTTAAATGGTTTGCTCAGTTTTCAGGAAGTTTGCAGTTAATAAATGAGGGCAAGACAGCTACAGTTGAATATAACAATACAATCAGGAGCAAAGCCCTCCCCCCCCAGCCCCCCACAAAAGAAAGAAAGATGGTAGGGTGGAGGTATTTGGTTGGGAAATACCATTGAGAGGCAGCAGGACCCTACTTGCCCTTGTTCCTGCCCCAGGGTATGAGGCACAGACACCCCCCACTAAAGACAGAAGCAGACAACTGGGAGGTAGTTTGCATTCAGTTCATTTTCGGCTTGGTTACAGCTCAGCCCTGAAGGAAGCATTCCAGGAAGAGTCCAAAGTTGAGTGGGAGTTTGATTACAGAGCTGGGACTCTGCAGGGTCAGGAACAAGGAAGCCCAGCACAAACGGGGATTAGAGGGTCTGTCCTTTGAAAGAGTGTGCTGGACAATAACAGAGGAAAGCTTGGATTTGAGCCCGGACAGAGGCCAGGGGTCGGACCATCTCCTGGGGCCTCCCCATTCATCTGTGGCCAGGAGGACGTTTCCCTTTAAGTCACAGGTCATACGCCAGCAGACCCAGTCTGGCCTGCAGACATGTTTCGTGGAGCTCACATTTGAGAATGGGTCGCCAGTTTTAGGTCATATATCACACACAAATGCACATTTCCAGTGTTTCGGCGATTGGAAGATCCAGGAACCTCACTTCTGCAGTAGGAGCTGAAATGATAGTTTTTATTTTGGTAAAGCATTTATTTATGCTCAAAACAACTGGAATCGATAGATTCTCTGTGGTCCGACCCTCTAAGTCTTGCATTCTCTCCAGTTTTTGATTTCAGTGGTCCCGTCTTTTAGTTCTTCAGAAAAGTTCTAAGAATGGTACCCTTAGTTCAGTGAGACCAGGGAATACAAAAGCTCTGTCGGTTCACACAAGAGTGGAGTCCATCAGAGCGGCGTGCGTGTTCCCTGCGGCTCACCACTGTTCCACCACCCTGTACCCCTGCATCCCTGTTCTTCACGCATCTGTAGGGCCAGTGGCACATGTGGATCTCCTGGCCGTGCCTTAAACTTTAAATCCAACTGACCAGCGTTGTGTGTCTGTTGGTGAACCCTTGGTCCAGCAGCTCCCATGCTGGCTAAAATCTTAAAGATGGCCAACTGTAAGGCTCAACAGTCCCTTTGTAAATATTTAGCAGTTAATTGAGATGGGGAAAGTCAGTTGATAGCAGCAAGGAGGGCAGAGGGAAGTGGTTTTTTGTTTATGTGAGATAGATGCACTAAGCTGGGGACTTTGCTCTACGTTCACACCCTCTACGCCAGAGTAAGGGAAGGGTATGTATTTATATAGTCTTTGTGGCTGTAGTACTATTTCTCTGCTCCAGTATACGAGGTCTGTCCAAAAGGTATCCACCCCTGTGATATGAAAAATAAAGACATTTATTGAAGAAGACTCAAGGTACAAGAAACATTGTACATAGGAGAGTGACACCTCAGTCCCCTTCAAAGTAGGCACCTTGGGACCTCACACAGTTCTCCCAATCACCATCAGCTGCCCCATCATATTTTCCTGAGTCTCACCAATGGTCTGAAATCTCTTCCCTTTCAAAGGTGATTTTAGTTTTGGGAAGAGCCAGAAGTCACAGGGCACCAAATCTGGGCTGTAGGGGGTGAGTCACCTGGGTGATGTGATGTTTCACCACAAAACTCTTCACGAGACATGATGCATGAGCAGGTGCATTGTTGTGATGAAGCTGCCAGTCACTGGTGCCTGTATCTGGGCACCACTTCTGAATCATCCAGATGGTTTCTGTGGCGGATGTTCAAGTTTAATGTAAAACCTGATGCAGATGCATCGCTCTACATTTTGAAGGCACTGCACAGTGCACATGCTCCCTGAAAGGCGTCTACCGCCCCCGCTGACTGATACAGTGAAGTCGTCTTTGTTCACGCATGTGCACTCCAGTCCACTCTCCCTGGCTGCCAGGTTACATCGATGTTGCACAAAACTGTTCTCGTTATATTAACAACGGCTGGACTTCTTCTGGACAGACCTCATATATATTTTGAGTGGAAAAAAACAGAGAAAGTGTTTTGTTCCTTACACAACGTAAGCAAATGTAGCAGATTAAAATACTGCAAAACTTGGTGGTAGATGCCTGAGTGTCCCTGATGTTATTGCTGCATTTTTTGTCCCTGTGATAGAGTCCATAACCAAAAGATGATGGAGAAGTGCTTCTGCCCACAAAATTTGTCCACAATATGCTTCTTCCTTTGAAGGAAAAGTAGTCCATTCATGTAAGGAGGCTTCTTGCTGGACAAGACAAAGTAAGTGTTGAGGCAGAGAAGTTGTTGATAACTTCTCTTTTCTCTGTCCCCTTCCACCACTGCCACCAAAAAACAAGACAAGAAATGTTAGAGGGGTGGATCCAGTTTCTGATGGGCCTAAAGCTTCTACAAGTTGTTGGATTGGAGCCCTTGAAAGAAATGATACAAAAATACCTTTCTTTTGTAAGTTGCACACACTCACCCATATGAATTCATTATTTGATCTCCCAGTGCCTTGGAAAGAGTTCGGTCCAGTGAGGCACCTGAAGCTTGAGCTTCATCAGCTTCCTGATTATTCTGCTTCTGGGCACCAGTAATCAGCTGGCCAAACGCCGCCCGGATGCCTTCACCCGCTCTCTGGTCTTCTGAACCCCAGTGGCCCTCTGGCCTGAGCGCAGAGGTATCACTCTCCCTCCGGAAGTGCTCGGTGAGGGGCCTTCGTCTGAGCCCCGAGCTCAGGCTCTTCCTCTGACTTCATGCCTTTTCCCTGCTGCACATGCGCTGAAGCCTCAGACCTGGTGCTTGGCGGGAAGGGGACCCTAAACCTAACTGCTGGAACCTTCCAGCTGCATGCACATCACCTCAACCTGCTGCCTCCCACTGAAGCCTTCTTATAAAGCCTTTTCCCGCCTTCAGAATGTCTAGGAATTAGTACAGAAAGGAAGGAACTCGATCCAGATTCCAATTAACTTTGTCACTGTTGGTTGTATAACTGTGGCTGAATCACAGTTTAAGTGGGACAGAAAATCTCCAGTTAATGGAAATTCCCAAGAATGGCAGAAGACCAGGCCTGATGTTCACATAATCTTTACTCCCTGTGTGTGGAAAACGCTGGGGCGGAGGCAGAGAGCGCTGGGCATGTAAACCGACCAGCATTTGTCGTGAAGATGGGTCCACTGCAAGGTGAAGGAAGGCAGGCTGATGCAACCAGGCAGCAGGCTGTTTGGGGGACACGGTGGGCCCAGCAGATCTTGGGGTCAGCGCCTGAACTTACCAAGTTCAAAACACTTTTTGGTTGTGGTTCCCTGCGTTACTAGATTCTTCCCCCTCTGAGATGTGGCTGGTGTGCGCAGGATAACCGAAGGGTTGGGAGGAGGAGACACGGCCTCCTTATCACAGAGCTTCCTCTCACTCCTACAGACCTGCTCCTGGTAATCTGTTTCTACAGGCAGCACTTCTCAGCTGCTCGCTTTTGATAGCTTGTTTGCATCCGGATTTATTCCTTCCTGAAGCGTCTTGAGGCAGGTGAGAGATTAGTTAGGTGAGTACCCTGTTAGGTGTTAACGTTGCTTTAAATCACTTTTGATGTTTGAATGTGGAACCTTAGATTTTCTTGTATGTGGCGTAGCCTGTGGCATTGAAGAGCTAGCTGCCACCAGCCAGTGGTCCGCTTACCTGATAAACGTGGCGGACTATTGAATTGACATGTTTAATAACTTCCATAATAAGGTGAGACTGGTAAATACTCTTTTTCCACCAGAGGAAAAACAAAGTAAGAAGGATGCCTTCAGTGTAGAGTCGGCTACTAGTCATCTTTTAGACATCTACAGCTCATTCTGTTAAATCCTCTCTCCCATAAACAAACTCCTTTGATATGGCAAAATGCAGCATGCCATCAGAAGGAAGTGTCCTGGTTATTGGACATCATACAATTAACATACTATCTAACCATCAGAAAATTGAAGTCAACTGGGTTCCCTATAATTAATTATCTGTAGAATATGCCTGTGTGTACCATAGTGTGTGAGTTGCCGGATGTCCGATTTCAAAACCATTCAAAGGAATCATCTGAGTTTATTTTAGAAACTGGCAGTTGTGACCTGTGCTTCCTTTCCCAGGTAGTCAGCTGACTGAAGAATATAATGCATGCTGTTTGTTTCTTCTCTCTTTAGATGTCTTTCTGTCATTGAACATTGGCCCGTTTGAAGGCACGAGGGAAGCTCATCCATCAGTATGTCCAAGTACAAACTAATCATGTTAAGACATGGAGAGGGGGCTTGGAACAAAGAGAACCGTTTCTGTAGCTGGGTGGATCAGAAACTTAACAGTGAAGGAATGGAAGAAGCTCGGAACTGTGGGAAACAGCTCAAAGCGCTGAACTTTGAGTTTGATCTTGTATTCACATCCGTCCTTAATCGGTCCATCCACACAGCCTGGCTGATCCTGGAAGAGCTGGGGCAGGAGTGGGTTCCTGTGGAAAGCTCCTGGCGTCTGAACGAGCGTCACTATGGAGCCTTGATCGGTCTCAACAGGGAGAAAATGGCTTTGAATCATGGCGAAGAGCAAGTGAGGATCTGGAGAAGAAGCTACAATGTGACTCCGCCACCCATTGAAGAGTCTCACCCTTACTACCACGAAATCTACAACGACCGGAGGTATAAAGTGTGTGACGTACCCTTGGATCGGCTGCCGCGGTCTGAGAGTCTGAAGGATGTTCTGGAGAGACTCCTTCCCTTTTGGAATGAAAGGATTGCTCCTGAAGTGTTGAGTGGCAAAACCATTCTGATATCTGCTCATGGAAATAGCAGTAGGGCACTCCTAAAACATCTGGAAGGTACCATCTTTATGCTTCTACTTATGGGAGGTTGCTAGTGGTATGGTTGGGCCGTAATCTGCAAAGGACATGGTCTCTAATAATGCACAGTCTCCATAATAGACTTTCCTTCCCTGTTCCCTTTTGTCATTTCAGTCTTTTTAAGAATCATTTTGTTCTATAAATCAACAGTCGTCTGCCTTTTCTATTCTTAGTATCTGGAGCAGTGGTTCCCAAACCTTAGTAAGCATCAGAGTCCCCCGGAGGGAGAGTGTGTTCTACCACAGACCGCTGGCCTTGCCCTAGGAGTTTCTGAACTTGTATCGTAGGCCTGGGGTTCCAGGCTGCGAATTTGCATTTCTAAGAAGTTTTCAGGTGATGTTGATGCTGCGGCTTGGGGTTCTCCTTTTTTAGAAGTCTGAACTGAAAGGACTATGTAGCTTTGTTGTAGTAAGATAAAAGGAGGCTAGGCAGGCAAGAAACGTCTGTAGAAATGTTACTGAAAGTAAAGTAACCTACTTGAGTCTTTCAAGATAAGTAAAGTTATCTAGACTTCAGTTTTGCTCACGCCCTTCCATCCTTAAACAGTCGTTGCTGTGTTTTGAGGCCTAGGTTTTTGGAGCAATTTTTTTGCTCTAGTCCTCTCTTTTCAGACCCAGGCTTAGTCTTTGATTGGGAGAAAGATGAGGGTGGGGGGAGGAAAATAAAACCACGGCTTGTCGGAGGTCATCGGTAGCCGCCGTCGTTCTTGGTGTTGTGTTCTACTGTACCGTAAAACGTGCTGCATTGTTACCTGTCTCTCAAGTAGCGTGAACTAACGGACCCTTCCGAGGACTCAGACACACCAGTTCGGGGCATCAGTAAGTACAGCGCGACATTTCCCAGGCATTTCTCACCCCCTTTCCTCCCTCCATTGAAGAATCCCAGCCAGCTGTGCTGTTTGAGCGATCTGCTCTGTCTGGCGTTTCCCGTCCGTCGTCACTTACTGTGTCATTTACTGTCGCCTCTTTCCTGTCAGCAGTGACCTTACTGATGCTCGAACACACTTCTCCAACATTCCTGCTCCGTTCTGCTTTACTTTTCTACATGGGGCCGTGAAAAATGAAAGTGTTAACCTTGTATGTGAATCAGTGAAAGTAGGTTATGGGTAGCAAAATAAAGTGACCTTTATGAGATTTTACTGTAAACTTTCTAGCTTGTGTTTTTTTACCCCTGCTTTTTATAACATGGCCAACAGCCACATCATTACCCGTATACCTGCGTCCATTAGTTGTGCAGAAACCTAAGATCTGTAGCCTTTATTGGCTATTAAAAACTTTATTGGCTAGACACGGCGCTCGATCTGTTTGTGTATGTGTTTATATATCTTATTTACGCAACTGTGTAAAGGGTTCTATTCTTCCTTGTCCAGAATGGTCAGATATTTGATTAAGTGCTATACAACCTAATCATTATTGGACTACAGTCCTTTATTGTTAGAAGAAGAGTTGAGGCTCCTCTAGGACGACAACAGACTGAAATTCAGAATTTCACAGTTTCTTCCGGAAGATGTACTCTTTCTCACACGCCGATTTCCTTTTCCAGAGGTGGAACTTAGCTCTCTTTGTGGGCTGACACCCTCCCCTAAAGAAAATGTCATCATTTCCTTCAGGATCCTCTTTGTTTCCCTGCCTTCACTAGGAGATCTTCCCTTTTAAAACAGTCTCCTGCCATTTAGTGCCATTTACTCTCCTGTGTTCAGGTCCTTACGGTTGTTCTGTAGCCCCAACCATAGTTCATTTTAATGCCCCCTCCTATTAGCGCGTTGATGATTTAACTGTTTGTTACTGTTCTTTTGAGAAGGAAATAGGACGGTTTAACAAATGGTGAAGAAGACTGTCACTGCCCTGGCCGGGTGCTCAGGTGGCTGGAGCGTCGCTCTGTGCTCCAGAGGGTTGCCGGTTCACTTCCCGGTCAGGGCACATACCTAGTTGGGGCGTGCGAGAGGCAACCGATCGATGTTTCTCTCTCACATCGGCGTTTCTCTGTCTCTGTCTCCCTTCCTCTCTCTCTAAAATCAATAATAAAAAAATATCCTCAGGTGAAGATTTAAAAACAGGAAGACTCACCATGGTGAGGATGGAGGGAGAATTACCTGTGGAAGGCAAGGTTACACATAGACAAGTTTACTTTCTATATTTGAGAGAGGTTTTGAAGCCATTAATAACTTACTGAGAAACAATCAAGTGGTATAGCTCCTTGGAAAACCGTCTGGCAGCTCCTCGGTTAAACAGAAAGTTACCGTATGATCCAGCGATTCCACTCCTAGCTATATAGCTGTTTTAGTTTCCTAGTGCTATTGTAACACAGTACCAAAAACTGAATGACTTTAAAAAAACAGATACTAATTTTCTCACAGTTTGGGGGCTCCAACTCCTAAATAAAGGTGCTGGCAAGGTCACGCTCTTTCCTCTGTAGCTTCTGGTGTTTGCTGGAAATCTTTGCCTCCTCGGTTCATAAGTTCATCACTGCAGCCCTCTGCCTTGACTTGGCATTCTCCCCGTGGGAATCTCTGTTTCTTGTCCAAACTACCCCTTTCATAAGGAATCAGTAATATTGGACAAGTGCCCACCCCAATGACCTCATTTTAACTTGGTTATCTCTACAATGACCCTCTTTCCAAACACGGTCACTGTCTGAGGTATTGGAGCTGAGGACTTCACCATATCTTTTCTGGGAGGCAGTGGTTCAACCCAGAGCAATACCTTAAAGAACTAAAAACATCTATCCACACAAAATCTTTTACACAAATCTTCAGAGCAGGATTATTCATGGTGCTCAAAAAGTGGAAGCAACCCAAATGCCCATCAGCTGGTGACTGGATGAATCCAAGGTGGGATATCCATACAATGGAATATTCTTCAGCAATAAGAAAGAATGAAGTACTGATACGTGTTACAGTATGGGTGAGTCTTGACATTGTTACAGCGGAAGAAATAAGTTACAAAGGACCATGTATTGTAGAGTTCTGTTTATATGAAATGTCCAGAATAGGCAAAGCCCCGGGACAGAAAGGGGATTGTTTCCTAGGGCTGGGGAGGCGGTGAAGAGGGCATGGAGCGAAGACTGGCTGCTGGTAGGTACAGGGTGTCTTGTTGGGGTAGTGGGAATGTTGTCAAATTGATTGTGACGATGGCTACCCAACTCTGAATATATTAAAAGTTATTGAATTCTAAAAAAAAAAGATTTTATTTATTTGTTTTTAGACAGAGGAGAAGGGAGGGAGAAAAGGAGAGAGAGAGAGAAACATGAATGTGTGGTTGCCTCTCATGCGCCCCCCACTGGGGACCTGGCCTGCATCCCAGACATGTGCCATGACTGGGAATCGAACTGGCGACCTTGTGGTTCACAGGCTGACACTCAATCCACTGAACCACACCAGCCAGGGCTGAATTGTACACTTTTAGTGGGTGAATTGAATGGTATGTGGATTATCTCATTAAAGCCGCAGAAATAATTGAATCAATGGGACCAAATGATTAAAGGATTTGACATTGGCCTAGAAAACAATAGTTTGGGGCAAATATATAATAGTGATAACAAAGTAGAAATGCGTGGATGTGGAGTGTAGAATAAGGAAAAAATTAAAACACAGCTTTGACCACTGGGACAGAACTGGATTTACAGGAATCGCTGAGAAATTAGCAGGCTCTAGTCCTCAGGCTTCATTTAACCTTTCTTCTAAAGGTCTTTCTCCTTTTTTTTCTTTTTATGTTGGGAGATATGGGACTCAATTACATCTCAGACATGAATTAATTTGAAGCAACCTTAAATTATAATTCGTATCTCCATTACTATAAACAGGCTTTATATAAAATGTTTTGTTTTGGGAGTAGTTGATTTACAGTATTGGTGTTTGTGCTGGAAGAGGTAGATGCTAGGAAGAGACTCGAGCAGGAAGTACGTGAACGCAGGAAAAGGTGTCGGGCTGGCAGCTGTGTGCAGGGAAGAAGGAAGGAACGTATGAGGGAGACGGGATGGAGATGGTAGGGCTGGTGCCCAGGGAGAATGGCAGGCATTCGGGGGGGAAATTCTCAGAAAAGCCAGAATATGCCATTAGGCACAAGCCCATGGCTGGGGACACAGGTGGAGTGCATGTGAGGGTCGAGATTTGTCCCTTATAAGGGCGGTTTGTAACATGGGCTCACCCATCCTGGGTGGAATAGCTTTGCTCCTTTTTGGCCTGTAGTGCTCCCTGGTGGTACTGTTCAGATTCATGGAGTTCTTTGATGTTGCTGTGATTCCCTATAGTGATTTACTCCCACGCCCTAAGGGGGAAGAAATTATTTCATGTGCATGGAAAAGCCTGGAGTACATTTTAGGATCACTTTATAAATTAGTTCTCTCTTATTTGAGGAGTCCTGTAAATGCCATTTCCCACTAATAGAGTTCTCTTGTATTTTGAAGAATATGATCGAAGCATTCTATGTCACAGCTGTAGGAATGAAGCATAAAGTGACTTTCCCAAGATCAGAAGCAAGTGTGTAAATGATTTCTTCCATGCCATTTCTGTTCGTTGAGTGAGATTTCAGCCCCTTTAAAGTTTATTCTAAATATGTATGCTCCCTGGAATGGGAATGCCAACATTAGACCTCTTATCTTGCCATGTGTCCCTTTCGGGAGCTCAAGCTGCAGGGCTTCACGTGGTGCTTGGGAAATTCCCAGTCTGAAAAAGCATTACAGTGAATGTGGGTGCTAGCTTGTCAAAGCTCCAGGAAGTAAGTGAATATTCCTTACTTTAGGGGGAGAATATAGATTTTTGTTTTATGAGAAGAAATACTTGCCAATTCGCATTTGTGTTTTTTGTGTTAGAAACACATAGCATACAGTTTACTATCTTGATTGCATGTTTATTTTTACTCTAAAGTTATATGCGCATACACCCTATTTTCTGGTTAATATCTTTTATCCCAGAGTAATTATTAATAGCATCTCCTTTCGCTTTCAAAAGTGCTGTGGCGGGGACAAGTCACACAGTCGCCTTGCTACTCTAAAGATGTCAGCTTTCTCCGGTATTAAGAAAATATCCCTGAAGTGAATGTGACCAGATTCCATATGTCCTCTAAGCACCCAAAGCTGCTGAGTTTTTGGCACTGATTACCAAAGTAAAAACGCTTGTGGTTATAGATTCATCTGACTCCTAATCATGCTTTCTGGATCTGTTTCTGTAAAATTGTCCTCTGTAGAACAGGATCTTTCGAGGAACTGGGACAATTTTTCCCTATACTGTCTTGCTGCCTGCCAGTCTTAAAACATTTTCCCTTCCTTGGGAACTGATACAGTCAATGCCAGAATGTTGTCATATCATAAAAATACTTTGTTATTATTTAGAGACTGTGACTTGGGGAGTGATGACCCAAATAACTAATAGGATGTTGGTTGACCCTGAAATCTCAAAGTGCCTCTCCTACTGAGAGCATTCTAGTGTTACTTATCTTCTCAAGATTGTATATACCTCAACAGTGGAGAGTGTTGATTCTCCAGACATCATGTCGTCTGTCCCTCAACTCTCTGGTGTTGTGACATCACTCTGCGGGCAGTGAGGCCCTGATTGACACTGCGTCCCTTTGCGGGGAAGAGCACAGGTGCTCTTGGACGGACATGAAACCCAGACGGACCCCGACGGCTTGGCCATGGGCCCCAGCATTAGATGGGGTCGTGAGTCCCACCCAGCCCGGTTCCCTGAGTCCCTACACACGATGGCCAGAAAAGTAGCCCTTCCCTTGATCTGTTTTTTGTTTGGAATACTGTGTTATAAGAAGCCAAGTCAAGAGCATCCTTGGCAGGTAAACCATAAAAAGGTAACTTGAGGCAAGTAATTGAGTCTTGAATTACTACTGCTGTTACCCTCCCACCGTGGGCTGTGAATGGCTTCCACTCGAGCCTGGGCAGGGCGGTCCCCAGTTCCGCTGTACGAGGTGGCCCTTTTCCGAGTGCATACGTTGTGCCAGGCGCAGTTCCTGTTTAACGCGGGAACTAGCACAAGGCGCCCAACTCCCTGCAAAGCTCTGGTTCGATACTGGGTTTGACTCTGCTCTTCCGGGTATCCAGGCCATATTTTTCTACTTCATTTGATCAACCATTGATCGCTAAGCTGGTTTGCTGCAAGAAACTTTAAAGGGGTAATTAAGGTAAATGAGGCCATTAGGGGGGTCCTAATCCAATGTGACCAGCTTCCATCTAAGAAGAGGAAATTTGGACACAGACACACACAGAGGGAAGACCATGTGAAGGCACAAAGAGGTGACAGCCATCTCCATGCCAAGAAGAGAGTCCTTAGAAAAAAAAAAAAAACAGTCCTTGATATCTCTAGAATTGTGAGAAATTTTCTATTTTTTAAAAACGATTAGGCATCGTGTGATTGCATTCACATGCCATTCAGGAAGGGGTGAGACTGTTCAGACAGATCAGTGGAGGAGGGTAGGTTGTAAAGGGGCACAGGGGATTCGGGGGGATGGTAGAACTGTCCCCGCCCCCTCAGAAAGGGTGAATTTGAATGAATGCAAATTGTACTTCAGTTTTAAAAGACCCGCCTTTATCGAGTGCAGTGGCCATTGCTCTGAATGGGACCTTGCCTTCCGTTTTAGAAAATAACAGACCAGTTTGCCGATTAGTAGACTGGAATGAAAGTCGCTGGGTCCACCTCCCTGTACCTGCGAAAAGGAACCTGGAGGGCACCATCATGTTTCCTGAGCGCTTCGGGAGCTGTTGGTGCAGACTCGACTCAGCACCTAAACCGTGGGCAGTGCAGGAATTACCTTTTCAAGTCCTTCTTCCTTCTTCGTGAGAAGCTACGTACAGGCCGCTGGACCATGAAGTTTTCTGCTTAGGAGTTGGGAGCTCCTTCAGTAAAGGTTTTTCTGCCCCTAAACTACACAGGGTCTGGCAGAAGTAAGGCCTGCTTGAGGGTGGTTGGGAGGGTCATAATATGGGTGTAACAATTTATCATTTTGATTTGAACATGTCACCTAAAAGGTCATATGGTGCACTTGAGTGTGATATCGTTATGTTACAGAAGGACATGCTTATGATTCTGTCCTAAAAGATTTTGGAATAAAGAGGGGGCATTATTCGTGCTAGGCCCTGTATTCCTTCTCATTTGCCACCAAACTCTAAGTTCCATTCTTAATTGGGCCTTCCATCTATCGTTTTTCCTTCTCACAGCCGCCCCGTCTAGGTGGGAGGAGGCCACCAAGGGCCTCCTGGAGTCCCAGCAGGAGCACAGCCCAGCGAGAGGCGAGTGTCCTAGTCCGAGCTGGTAGCACTCTTGTAGCAGAATGACCCGCAGGAACCACACGCCCAGGCCTGGGACGGGCTTTGTCCGGGCAGCACGGCCTCTACCCTGTGGGGTTGCTTATTTATACACTGCCTCTGCTCTTAAGTGACATGTAATTTGGGGATCGTTTTACTTTTAACATGACAGTAGTTCTTGATGCTTTCAGAAGAAAGAAGACTTAAAGCAGATGTGAAATATTATATGGTGGGAAAACTCCTATTTGAAGGGGCTGCTCTACTGAATTTTAGCAGCGCAGTCACTGTGCTGTGCTGACAAGTTCAGACTGAAGCAGGGCCTACCCCTCACTGCTTCGGACGCCCTTGCACCAGGCACCACCCTGAAAACTCCGCACCCAGACTCAGCATCCAAAAGCACGCTGTTCTGTCGCGGCGTTCCAGACAGGCGTGTGTTTCTTTCTCGGTGGCTGGCAGAGCCACTTCCTGTTTGTTTCCTGCTGGCCTGCACTGGAGGCAGGGCTGGGCCCTGAACGGAGGCAGTGGACGCAGTCTGCATCATGCCAGCGGAAGTGGATTGTTTAGTCTGGGTTCAAGCACAGGGCTAGGCAGTCTCAAGTTTGGAATAAGAGTGGCATGCAAGAGACTCATGAAAGACAGACTTGATCCTTGAAAAATTGCGTGCAGCTGTACACATAACAAGGCAAAGAAGTGGTCAGATGAAACTAGAGAATCTGGGAGGAAAGGTCAGCTGGAATTCACTGTGGGGACAGGGACAGAGGAGTCAGTCACCTTTGGCATTTTAGTGCGATATTTTCAGAAGCAGCAAATTCAGGCCTGTCTTCTGTGAAACAAGTAGCTAGTCTAGTGGTATAGTTAAGCCTTCTTTTGTATATAAGTATAATTGACTTACAATAGGAACCTTTATTTTTAAAAAGTTGTGTGCTATTTAACTATAAAATTAAATGTAGGATGGATTCTTCTCTCTTCCTAATTCTAAATTAGAGGCTTTTATTCTGTCATCACATTACGATATGCAAATAACCCATTCCCACTTGTTCCCAGCCATTCTTTAAGTTGTACACATAGAGCATTCAGATCTTAAGGAATTGTAATTAAAAACACGTAGAGGATCCGTCAAATTCAGAATTTCTTGTTTTGCTCTTATTTTGGCAACAGAAGAATACAGCAGTCTTATCACAAATACCCATCAGCAGGGTTTGAACTGCAACTCACTTGATTGGGAAAGGGAAGTGAGGCATGGGTGGGACCTCATACTTGACTGATTTGGTCAAAACTGTTTTCCTCTTTTCTAATTCTCCAAAATCTGCATTTTAGAAGTAGGGTTTCTTCTTGTCCTGCAACAAATCTGTCCCCCTCCAGGTCTTTTTCCCCGTTTCCTGATATTCAAAGATTCTGAGCAAATACTTTGGAGAAAACCAAAGAAAATACATAGAAGACAAATTTAATATGAGTTATTTATTAGCACTAAATGCAAAAGCCATTTGTTCAACCTTTGCAATTCTCTCTTTTTTTTCCTTGGTTACGTAAAGAAGGGGACACATTCTTTCACCAAAGCTTCAACGGTGAAAGACTAGATTCGGTTTGAAAGCCCGGAGAGTTCAGATTCATTCATTTCAGCTCTGTCCTGAGGGTGCGATAAGTCAGGCACTGTTCTTGGTACAAGGGTGCAGTGCCTAGAGTTGGACACACCAAGTGCTTACTTTTCAGGAGCTTCTGTCTCCATTTTGATCTCTTTCTAAAACTCAGCCAGGACCCGTACCTCTGAAAAGGCCTCAGAGTGCTTTCAGGTATAGGCTTTACGCACTAGAGTTTGGGAAGGCCCAGCAAGTGGTTTTTATTTCTGATAGCCTTTATTTATGTATAAAAAGTAGACATAAACACATCCAGTTATAACAGTGAATGATGTAGCTCCATAATGTCTGGGTCCTAGCAGCCATCCCTGCATAATAGCAGTCCTTAGAGTGGAACAAACAGACACTGAATTCTTTCAGTGAGTGGGGCACCATTCCAAGATCATGGTGATACAGCGTTGGATAAAACATGGCTCCTGTTCAAGGAACCTGTGGTCCTAGAGGGAGACGGGAGCATTTGCACGGCCACCTCCCAGAGGTGGGCCACACCACAGTGTCATTGGTGTGGCACACACACAGCGATCTGTCTGTGGTTCCTGTTTCTGCTACAATGACTTGGGGGAGGTGGCTTACAGGTCCAGACATGACTTTCTGAAGTTGGACCCATATGCAGAAAATGAAGCTTGAATTTATCCTCAAATGGGCCTTGAGTTGTTTACCCCTTTGACTTACCACCAAACTTTTATTATTTCGTACTTGAAATGTCCCAGTTATTTAAGTGGGTTGCAGTGGACTCCTAGAAGTCCCTACATGAAGGTTCAAGAATTAAAGGAATGGTTGGTTTCTGAGGGGGTGGCTCCAGAGTGGGGAGCGATGGAGACAGGTCGACGTGGGACGAGACCTCGGTGATGCTTCCCTTCAGAACATTCGTGGGTGCTGTATAAAAAACCCATGCCACTTTTCAGACAGAGGGTGTGATCTCTGGCCACTCTTTTTTAACTTTAATAGGGTGTTCCAGTTAATGAGTTTGTAATACAATATTGCACAATACAGTATTAATTCAGTTTGGTTCCATCCAGTGCAGATGCATTATTCTAGCCTTAGGAGTTCTGCTTGCTTAGGACAAAGAATGTGCCTTATGCCAAAACTGAGCAATGAGTAATGGCTTCACTGTGGTTTTTCCTAATTTGCTATTTAAAATTTAAGTCTCACTGACTGATTATTAACCAGTCTAAGCATTTTAAATATTTGCAAGTAATTAGTCTGCTGTGTGAATGGCTTGAGTAGTCATTAAAGTGGAATGCTCCTTTTTTTTAATTGGAAATGTTCTATTTTTGTTGAGCTCTCCTTCCTTTGTAGGTCGAAAATTATAGCTCTCATGGCCTTTGTAGAGTTGGCTCTGTGGTTCGGTCCCACACATCTAAGCCACAGGCCTGAGCTTGAGAGCTGCGCTATTAAAGAGAGCACCTGCTCGGTCTGGTTAGATCCGAACTCCTTTCTGAGGTCGCGGACTGCAGCCGCTGAACCTCATCAGCGGTGCGGTAGCTCTTTCAAGGGGATCAAACGTGTCCACGCCCTTCACTAATCTCGAAAACATGAGAGCACGGGGCGCTGCTGTCCAGCGTTGTGAGCAAGGGAGCATCCCCCAGAGGGGTCACACACATTTGCATCCTTCCATGATGCCAGGCTTATTAGGAGAGACCTCCCCAATAAGCCAGAAGAGTCACACACATTTCACACACAGAGAGGGGAGCTTACGCGATAGAAGCCAGCAGAACAGGCATCCTGTGTGAAGTCCCGGGTCAGTGCCTCTGTCCGCAGGTGGAGAGGTGTTGTTGGTCTCAAGCCAGGTGGCTGCAGTGGCGGCACATGTCCGGTGGAGTGGAAGTCTGCCAGGGCTCTGTGGGTGACCCGTGGTACAGCCACACTCGCGCACAGGGTGGTCAGAGCTCTGAGTTCCTACAGCCCACCAGCAGTGGAGGCCCCACTCTTACTGGTGTCCAGATGGAATCCTTATCAAAGTGTGCAGACTTGTAGTTTGGGCCTTCTGGCCCCTCCTAAGGGCATTCCCGTTACACCCCACTGCCTCAGTCTTGACATAGCGCTTGACGTAACTGTCATGGCTGACACTGACTCCATATTGGATTGTCCAAGATGTGCAAGAAGCTCTCTCTGCTCTCCCTCTGTACCTCCCTCCAGTTAGTGCCCAGCCTTTCCCAAGGGCGGTGCATTCACACAGATGTTCTCTATCCTTATGCTCTGGTGGAAATAGCCATAGACAAGTCAGATGGCCAGACGTGGGCTCGTGGGCTTTGGGAATTAAAAAAAAGAACAAAAACAAACAGGTTCAATTATACTACCTTAACAGTTTTGTGACAAACAGTGTTATTTAACTTCTCTGGATTTGTTTAGTACTTTTAACAGCCTTATTGAGATGTATTCATATACCATATAACTCACTCACGTAAAGTATATTGTTCATTGGCTTTCAGTATTTTCGGAGTTGTCTGTCCATCCCACAGTCGATTTTGGAACATTTTCATTACCCTCAAAAGAAACTCTATACCTAGCTAGCACTTTCCAGTCCCCTCATTCCCGCTGGCCCTGGGCAATCACTACTCTGTTATAAGTTTGCCTATTCTGGACATTTCACATACATGGAATGGTACAGTATGTGGTCTTTTGTGACTGGCTTCTTCCACTTAGCTTAATATTTTCAAGGTTCATCAGTATGTAGCATGTGTTAGCACTTCATTCCTTTTTATTGCCAAGTAATATTCCACTGCATGGATATGCCACGGTTAACTTGTTCATTCATCAGCTGATGGGCATTTAAGCTGTTTCCACTTTTTGGCTCTGTGAATAATGCTGCTACGAAGGTTGGTGTACAAGTTTTTGTGTGGACGTGTGTCTTCATTTCTCTTGGGTGTGCACTGGAGAGTGAAATGGAAGGCTGTTCTGGGTGCCTTGAATCTCCATGTGAATTTTATGATCAGTTTGTCAATTTCTGCCCAAAAAAAATCAGCTGAAATTTTGATAGGGATTGTGTTGAATCTGTGTGTTGACTTGGGGAAACAATGATTTGTAGTGTTCAGAGGATAAGTTTTTTACTTCTTTGGTTAAATATACTCCTAAGTATATTATTCTTTTTGTTGCTAATATAAATAGAATTATTTTCTTAACTTCATTTTTGATTTGCTCATCACTATATAGAAATACAATTAATTTTATACATTAATCTTATCTCCTAGAACCTTGCTGAACTCACTTATTGGCTCAAGTGTTGTCTGAAAAGAGAGATTGTTTACTTCGATCTGGAGGCCTTTTATTTCTTTTTCTTGACCAGTTGCTCTGGCTAGAACCTCCAGCACAATGCTGAATAAAAATGGAAGCTTAGTCATTTTAAAATAAAGTCCCATGTCCAAAAACATTTGCACAGGTCAATGGTCAGGGATGCTGTAAAGGCCCACAATCTATACGCAGTGAATCTGAGATGCTGATAGATGTGCATGCTCCTCATTTCTATTTCTCCTGGAAAACATCAGTCAAATGTCATTTTTACTAAATGGTTGTCTCCTACCAAAGCAGACAACCAGTTGCAATTTCTCTGCAATTGTTTTTTGCAGGAAAGTTTGGATTAACTGAAGAAATCTGTAAAATCCATCTTTCTCTCCAATTCAGTGAGCAATATGCTTACAGACGCTGGGGACAGATAAACTGGTCCTCCTGTGGCAGATGAGCGTCAGCCCAGGCAGTGTCCCCCTGTGTCTCATGCCTCTGAAGGGCCTTTGCTTTTGGTGACCGTTCCAAATAAAACAGAGGAACTTTGGTGCTAGAAGAGACCATCCTCCTCCCTCTCATGAATGCAGAAGTAGTTCAATAGAGGTAGAATTTTGGCCAAGGTCACAAGTGTCCCTCCCCAGAGTGCTATGCATGTCACAGGCCCTCGGTTCCTGGTTGCCGAGTGGATTTGGGGTGAATGGGGGAAAGGGGTGAGAACTGCTGGGTTGGAAAGCCTCGGTGGTCACCTGGCTCTAAACCTCATGCTGGTGAATTCTGCCCCTGCCGCCTCCGAGGGCTGCGTGTAGCAGCCGCGATGCATCCAGCTGACAGATCTGACCTTTGGAGCCAGAGGGCTCTTAGAATCCTCCTCGCTACACAGCTGGCTGTCTAGTCTGAGCTGATCTGTTCTTGGCAGCTTCAGTTTGGGATGATACTCGTGTGGGGTTGCAGTGTGGGGATGGGGGCTCAGCAGGGCGAAGTAGTGTGTTAGCAGCCGCCCCTTTAAAGCGTCTGCCAAGAAGAGAAGTCGTAGTAGGGGAAGAAGACACTCACTGTTCCCTACTTTTTCCTGTTCTCTTTTAAGTCCATTCTTCCTACCCCACACCCTTCGTACTGGTAAAGGAAGAGTGTGTGTGCTCCTTTTTTAATTTGTCAGAGGGAATGGAGGCCCAGAGAAGTCACTTGCCTAAAGTTACAGAGGTAGGAGGTAGAATACGGAGGGGACCGGCAGAGGGGAGATGCGCAGTGCGCACCCGTTGTCCCGTAGTGGTTTGAGTCCGTGCAGTTCGTGCAGGAGAGTTCGCCGGTAGCTCTCCTGGGCCGAGCAATGAAATTCTAATGAAGAGCTACCCTAGCGCTCGGGATCCGGTGCTATGATTCCGTGATTTTTGGCTGGTGCTGTAGTGTGAGCCCTGGTTGAGTAAAATGGCACAGCACATGGAGAACTGGCTGCTGCTAACTTTTTCTGCTATCACCACCTCCCGAGTAACCACAGACCATCTGACTCCTCCTCGAAACTGGCTCCGCCTCCATCCTTTCTGTTAATACGGAACAGAAGCATTTGGTTGGGACGTAGAAGTCGATATAACGAAAGTGTGTTTTTAAAATAGGTAATTTGAATAGTTTCAGTTACCTTTTAATTTGCGTAACTCTGTCTCTTGCCTCCTCCCTTCTCTCTGCCCATGTTGGACTCAGAAGCACTTGCAGGGATTACTTTGTGCAGTAGTGACACTGGGGTTTGAATCAGGCTCTGCCGCCGACTGTCGGCGTGATCTTCAGCTGCTCGCCTCGCCTGTCCGTGCCAGGACATGTTACATGGGAAAATAACAGCTTGTAACCTCATAGGACTGTAACAGTGATTAAATGAGTTAGTACATACGAAGTGCTTAAAAGAGGCCCTGGCATGTAGAATGTACCCAGTACATCTTAGCTGTTTATTGTTACATGTAGTCGTGACAATAAAATACTGTCACTGCTACTGTTACAGTCTTCCTCCAACTCTTCTGGTCACCGTTGAACTGCCTGAAATTGAGTTCATTTTAAAAAGAAGGTAATTTGTCCATGACACATGCCTTCCTCTCCTGTTAGTTGGGACGATGAGGGGCAGTAGGAGAGCGAGGCCCGTTTACAAGGCATCCCTCACGGTCCTTTCCTGACTCCCCCTCACTGGGCGTCCTAAGTAGCCAGGGAAGCGTCCCCTGCCCAGGTCATCCCAGGCACACTCAGCAATGGAAAAGCAACCACATTCTAATCTACTGAACTAGATTTAGAGGTTGATTTTGGCCGGCCTGGGGACATTTCATAAAAGGGAAAAAGTCAGAAAACCCTCCTAGCTCACTTCCAGATTTTTCAAGACCCATTGATGTGCAAAATCAGTAACACAAGTGTGGGCACGGAGAGAATAATTTCCATTCTTTTAGGATTTAGATGGGAAACAGCCAGGACCAGGTTGTCCCAGAAGGTATTTACTGCCCTAAGATATGACGTGATGTTAATTTCTGTCTGGGGTTTTATTTTCATTTTTTAACTTCTGGGAAGTTCTTGGCTTCCAGGAGCTCCAGCTAGAATCCCTCACAGAATCTGCATGGTTCCAGACCGGTAGTTAATCTGGGACAAAGTACATGTGGCAGTGAAGCCACTAAACAGAACTTCCTCCCGGGTCGTCCTTAATGCCTTGTTCCTCCCTCTCTCAATCTCCAGGTATCTCAGATGAAGACATCATCAACATCACTCTGCCCACCGGCGTCCCCATTCTCCTGGAACTGGATGAGAACCTGCATGCCGTTGGGCCTCACCAGTTCCTAGGTGACCAAGAGGCTATCCAAGCAGCCATTAAGAAAGTAGAGGATCAAGGAAAAGTGAAGAAGAGCTGAAAAATAAAGTCTTTCCCTAGCTGGTTTTCCTCTAGCTACATTGAATTGTCTAGCTAGATTGGAATAGCTACAAAAAGGAGTGGCATGCGGTGTGTTATAGGTGCTGATCTCTCTCTCACTCACTCATTCTCTATCTTTCTGACTTTTCCAGAGCTAGGCTGTGGGGTAAAGTTTGTATAGGTAACTAAGGAACTTATGTTGGCCCAGATAAAGACTTTAGGGTGCCCGAGTGCTTACGTCATAAGCCTTGTGGGTTAGCTGTCCCGCTAGCCCTGTTTGAATTTGTCACTACACTCGTAACCAGTTGGGGCTTAATCAATGTCATAAGTTTCTGAGATGGGGGGTGATCATGCAGGTGGGGTTGAAGGTGCTCACCATTCAGCAGGTCCCGACTGGGTCACCACTGACAAGTATTACTTCTCCAATAAGTAGTTCACCTTTATACTTACTAAGACGTTCTGGTATGATAGGAAGGGATATTAGATAATGCACTATACTTAAGTATTTATTGCTAGTCTTTTCCTGTAGGAAAAGGGATGTTTTCAAAGCTAAGATGAGAGGCCCATTAAGTGGGGAAGCCGCAGATGGGTTCCTCCAAGACGGGCGGCAGTGCCCAGCAAGGCCCTCTGCCCTGCCTGCGGTCAGAGACCCCCTCGTTCGGCGTTCGGTGGGACCCCTCTTTGGCAGCTAGAATGAGCGGCACATAGGCACGTGTAGCTGTTGGTGTTCTCTTTTCGTTTCGTGTTTGAACCTTGATCCTTGCGTTCCTGAAACTGGCTTCAAAATAAAATTCTGTGACCAAAAATGATAGCCCCAAGTATCTCTATATGATCCATAAATATTAGAGAAAGGCGCGAACTGGTCTTTGGCTCATATGTTTCTGTAACACTCGAAGAGTTGCACCTTTTTTCAACACGTAGGCACTCCTAATTGTCTGTAAATTGCAGGTCGGTGCCAGGGAGAAGGCATAATAGAGTGGGTGTAATTTTATTCACATGAGCAGGGAAGTGACATATTGGAGCTTGTCACATACATTTGTTCATCTACTGACGGCTAAGAGTGGCCAGGGTGTGTCGTGGACAGAATGGCTTGCTTATCAATCTTAATGATTCTGTTTTCCATAGTGTATTTTTAGATATTGTAGGTATGTAAGTCAGTTCGTTAAACTACTGCCTTGTTTTGAAGCACATAACATATTTTAAGGATAAAGTCATGTAAAAATTTTGCAGCTGTAATAGCTGTTACAGATATGTACCACTTTTTATGGCTTTCCATAAAAAGGTGGGTTAGCTTACTTGTATCCACATTATAGTAAAAGTGGCGTTGGAAGAAAACTAATTCTAAAACCCTTGTCACTGCTCAGTCTCCGTTTAATCAATCCTTAAATCAAGACGCATAGAGCACTGGCCGATGAAGGTGCTGAGAAAAAGAGAGATGAATCTGGTTTGCTCACAGCTGGCCACATCTGTGATGCATAAGGACATGAAACGTGGATGCTTTAAGTTTCTGACCAACTACTGGCTTCTCTCCGGTAGTCCTCCTTTTTAGTCCAGCAGCCTAATCGAAGGACGCCCTTTAGAATTCAGAGATCAGAGTCAACTGCCAACTACCAGCTAGTCCTACAATTCCAAACCTATTGTTAGGCTACAGCTCAGACCATTTTTGAACAGCTTCATCGTTGGAACTGGCCTCTGAATTTTTCAGCCCGAGCGGTGACCATGTCTTAATGCAGCTCGAGATCCTAGAGTTGGATTCTTCCTTGTTCTGCATCTAGATGTCCACTTCCAGGCCCCGCCGCCCCAAACATGATCTGCTTCTGCACACAGAGCTATACTCACACCCAGTCACTTTGGAGTCTTGCGGACTTCCTCAGGTAGGGATGATTTAGGACACTTTCAGTTACAATTTGGTTTTATTGTTGTTGAGATCTTGGCTGAAATAAATGAAGAGACATTCGTGACACCATGTAAAATAATTTTTAACAACTCCAGCACCTCAACCTCAGGTCACCTAGCGAACCTGTTTTCTTTGCATAGTTTACAAGGTACTCATGAGTTTCGATGTAGGAAATCTTGAAGACTGCTTAACCTGCATCCTAATTTGGCATCCTTCAGTTCTATGGCAAGCCGGGACCAACAAAAAAAAATAGGGATTTCCAATTTTATTTTAAATAAATGGTGGACAGCTTATGTAGAAATCTGGTCCTTGGAGAGGGCAGCGCATCGTGTTGCCAGGTCGGGTTTGCCCGGAAGCCAGCTACTCACGTCTCCTGTGTGCGGGCGGAAATGATGGTCCCAGTGTGGTGAGATGAGGGCAGTAGCTAGATGCTACTCCCAGAGTCTTGGTACACTGAGAATTTTTCTATAAGAGCAGAAGTTCTTCAGAAAATGGGGGTTCTTCACCTCCAGCACTGAATTAACAGAGCACCCTTGGTTAGAATGCATTATGTCACGTATTTTTCCTCAATAAGATGTGCAAGCAAAATAGAACCAGAGACGTGGAAATAAAGAACAAACTGACAGTGACCAGAGTGGAGAGGGGAAGGGTCAAGTCAGGGAACATGTATGAAGGACCCATGGGGACAACGGGGGTGGAGGGATTGTATGTGGGGCGTGGGCTGGGCAGGACAGGGCAGGGGAGAGTAATGGGGGAAAAAGGGAGATAACAAATTGAACAACAACAAAAAAATTTAAAAAAGACGTGCAAGGAAGATTTTTAAAATTGTAATGTAGCTATTACCAAGCTCAACCAGATTCTTGTGCAGATTATCTCTGATGTTGGATTATGGCCAGTTTATTAAAATGCAGTTACTACATGTGAACGTCAATGGCAATGGCTGTTTTCTAGCCTGGGAAGCTTCTCTGTGCTCCGTAATTTTGGGGGGTAAAATGCCTTTTTGGTCAGTGTGTGAATCTGTGAAAGTCCACACCCATTGGGCAACAGTTGACCAACTTGGTGGCCAAAGCAAAAATCCTGGTCACATTGCCACCCCCAGGAAAGAGAGACGGTGGGGGTCACACATGCACGTACCTTTTTCCACTTCCCATCGCGTACACAGTTCTTCATTTTCCCAGCTCCTAACTGTGTTTAACAAAACCGGGCAGGGGAAACAGTGTAACCAGACAAGTTTCATTGCCCCCCGGGCCACTTTGAGTTCATTCTGAGCCTTTCACAAGTGATACGATTCTTTTCAAAGTTCAACTTCTCTCTTAACCCAGAAAGCCTTTCAAAGGTTCTTCCCTCAGAAATGCACCAAAATTGTTGCGGATCTTGATCCTGTTTCCTGTTTGTGTGTTTCGCACAATTGTATTTTGCAAGTTTTTGGCTCACTTTTATAAGCCCATTGGTTCTATTAAACCAGGCCTTGTCTCACAGCCGATCTGGCTGGGGCCGACGCCAGGCTATGCTGAAGCCTAAGGCTTTCACATTGGACTATGAGGGGAATTTAAACCACTGATCCTGAGGGGAATAGGAAACATCCAAAATATAAGAATCTTTTAATTATTCAATCTCCCTCTAATGACAAAGTTACCTGGCAAAATGATAGGCAGGATTAAACTCACTGTTTCCACAATTGGTAAGGTTTTATTATAGTTTATTCTTTAAGACCTTGGGGCCTTGTGTTGCCAAAAATAATGTATTGTAATTTCCTTTGACAATATTTTGAAGGTAAGCTCCCTCCTCACTCTCTTCCCCGCACCCTACTGGATTATTTTGAAACAAATGCCCAACATCAAACAGGATAGATTTTGAAAAGGAATAACATAGTCTTCGATAAGTTAAAATGGCAGTCATCAGTCATCTGCTCAGAACTTTGCCCTTTTCGGTACTCTAGAGAAGCCACATGTAAGCCCTCACTAAGTTGTCCAGTTTGGATCTGACTTGTATGTAGCCTGTTATCTCTGGTTGCTGTTGGTCTGTTATGTGTGACTTCTGCAGGATAATGTGGGGTGATTTGGAAGTTAAAGGAGGGCCCTGTTTTATTGGTTTTGAACTGGAGATATTTGTATGAGTGTGTGTGTAGGTGTATGTATTTTCCTCTTTCTTGCCAATATCACCCCTTCCTACCCGACTCCCAGATCTGGCTCTGTCCTCTGGAAAGTTCTAGAAACAATACCTAGTAGTCACGAGCACACCTAGCTCCCTTGACCTTGCTTTCTCAATACTGTGTCATAACCAGAGGTGTTGGTTGGTTCCAGGTTTGGTGCAGATAAAGTGAAAGGTAAGCTTGAAGCATCTTGAGTCAGAAAAGAAGAAAATACCCAAAGCCTGATGATGAGACACAAAGGTTGGCTTCAAGTGCCAAACTTGGGAAATTTGAGATTAAAGAAAAGAATGGTGTTTATGGGTTATAGAACATTCGTCTTAGTCTGCTCAGGCTGCTGTAACAAGATGGCACAGACTAGGTGATTTACACAACAAACATTTCTTTCTCATAGTTCTGGAGATTGGCAAGTCCAAGATCAAGGTGCTGGCAGATTCTGGTTCTCAGACAGACACCTTATCGCTGTGTCCTCATATGGAGGAGAAAGAGAGGGAACTCTGGTTTCCTTCTCGTACAAGAGCACTAATCTCATCATGGGGAGCCAACCTCAATGACCTCATCTAAACATAATTATCTCCCAAAGGCCCCACCTCTGAATTCCATCGCACTGGGGATTAGGGCTTCAACATTTGCGCCTTAATTACATGTTTTAACTAAAAGTTATGAAGGACCTTTGGGGGCTGAAGAATTTAAGGGTGAGGAATGATGTCCGAAACTCACATTCAGATGGTTTAGCCAACACCATTTCCCTGTACAGAGACAGCAAAGACAGTGAATGTTCTAACTGATGAACTGAGGAAAGAGTTCATAATGGATTATTGTGCTATGCTGGCTTTTCTGTAGGTTTGATATTTTTCCAAATAAAATCAGAAAAGGTACTGACAGGAACTAAACATGGACTAAAATAAACATGTATGGAGTACGGTCACTAAAACTTGGATGCAGCGTGTGGATAAAGGTGAGTGGTTTCTGCACTTGTTATTTTTCTTGAAATCTCAGTCCTTGTTAGGTAAGGCAGAAACTTTTAAGTCTGTACTATACTGTCGAGAGGCGAGGTGTGCACTGATTTTATTTCTACTGTGTTCGGGGCCACAGTTGCTCATCAGGCCAACACTGAGCTCGTTTGCTGATATGGCAAATCACACACAGGATTAGGATCGCCATTGGCTTGTACCGGGACAAACAGTGCCAAAAGGTGGGATCCCTTCCTCATGCCGCCTTTTGGCTCCTAAACTCTACTTCATCTTTGGGCCTCTGTTTCCTTGAATTTCAGGTCCCTGCAGCAACCACCTCACAAGCACCCCTTGTGTCACTCTGCCCCATGTCACAGCCCAGCCTGAATCCGTGTTCCCTACTGCTCCTCCGTGCAGCCTTCTACTAAGGATGCTGAGGGTTAATGGCCTGAACTGAAAGCTCCTCATTGCCGAAAACAAGTCAAATGAATTCTGTTTGCGTTAAAGATTTGCCTTTGATGGTATGGTTGGCCACTGAAGTCTCTTCTCACTTTAAAAACAAGGTTCATGAGAAAGATCCTATTTTTGCGAAGGAAGCTCTACCTTTTCAAGACAGCTTGATGGCATGACCTGTTCATTTACTTCTCTGCAAAGCTAAGCTTTCTGAAAACTTCAGCACAGCCCTGATGTGACAGGAGCGTGTCTCCACAGAGCCAGCGCCTGGCTTCCGGTGTGCAGAAGACAGATGCCACCTGACGGCGACTGCAGCAACCATTGGCCAAGATGTGAGCTGGTTCCTTTCTCACGAGGGAGCAGCTCCAGCTGAAGGAGCTATTTTGCTGCCGAGAGTTTACTTAAGAATATCTCATGAATTTGCTGCAGCCACACAGCTGTTGAAAAGGGAACGTGTGCCAACCACGCTGCCCTGAACCCACTCGAGAGGGTAGTTATTGGATGTGATGTTGACTTCGGTAGGAATCAGAGCTGGAGTCTGTATTAGTCAAATTTATTGCAATAAACCTTCCCTTACTCCAGTTCTTTGGTGTAGTCGAACCTGGACCTTAGAGCAGGGAGGGCAAAGGCCATCACATAGCCATGTACCCATGACCAAGGCCACACCATCCATGCTGACATGTTCTACAGAACATTTGTTAGAGTTGTCTGAGCAGCCAGCAGCCAACAATTAGCTAGTCAGTATTTCTATTATGGAAGCACCCCAGGATTCTGAACTGAAGTGGAATATTATTTCTAGCTGGAATTCCACATCCTCTCCCAGAAGGCCTGGTATTTTATAATCTTTATTTCTGCACCTAAACACTGGGGGTCAGTATATATTCATAAATGCCCCTGGGTTTGACTGCAAACTTCGGTCTGGCTATTTACAAAAGGTCATACCTAAAAGAGCCTGGAACTGATTGTGGGATTTTTTCCCCCTCTAATTATGTAACTGCCGAGCTTAGCTTACGTAAACATAAAATGTAAATAATCGTGGATCCCCATGGGATTGCAACGGGAAAGAGACGGTTTAAAATCTAAAATATAAACTAGTTCCAAGGCCTTGTTGGTTTCTGGAGACTTGTCTGGTAATGGGGGTCTCACTTATACACGCAGGTGCCCAGCCATCATCCCGGCTGTCGACCTTGACTTTTATTCTGATTGGTTATTGAGTCCTGTTGATTCTCCTTCCTCCTGCCTTTCAAGTTCATCTCCTTTTTTCTTCACCACTCAGGCCTTAAGTCACGTCCTCATCTTTTCCCTCTTTAAAGATTTCAGCAATCTTCTAGTTGGTCTTCCTGTCCCCACTTTTGCTCTCCAAGATCTGTCAGCCTGACCGCACAGAACTTCATGCAGACGCGGGGACACCAGCACTCTGGCAAAGCTCTGACTACGCACTCTTCCGCCCTTCACCGCCTTGCCCCACCCACCTTGCCCTCCTCTCTTTGTCTGTCTGTAATAGACTCTCAGCGCCACCCCCACCCCGCTGCCCAGGCCCTGGGACTTACCGATGCGGGAGCTTTCTAGTTCCCTCGTCTCTCCTTCCATGGCAGGAGAATGGAATGAATTCGGTTCTCTGCTTCATGAAGCTGACAACATCATGCAAGTTTTCTCCCCAGAATTTAACATATTTCCCCCTTTTTAGTGCTAAACTGCCAATGTTTATGGGTTTCTTCTTTAAAATAGTTCTTGTCTAGCAGATAATTGATTTAATCTGTACTGCGCTCTGTGGCTGTCTTTCCACAGTGCAGCAGAGAGGGAAAGCCTGCAGCTGGCAGACGGGGCAAATGAGGCCACAGAGCCGCTCCGCTCAGCCGTTCCCCATTCGCTGAGGCTATAATGGTGTGGAAACAGGGTCCTCAAGGAACTGTGTTCTTGCTTTTTATTCAAGTTATATAGTTAAATGTAGCAGTACAAATATTTTGAAATTTGAAAATAAGTAGAAAAGATTCCTTAATCTTACCATCCTGACAACCATTTATTTCTATATGCATTTTTCACATACAGTCTTAATTTACATTCCATTTTGTATTATTTTCTTCATCATAAGCACCTCTCCATGTTTCATGGGCTTCAAACAATCTTAATATAGGGATAAATACTGTTCCATCATTTGGATAGAACTTAAATGCTCCGAAGAGAAAAAGTAGGTGCTTTCAATGTTCTGCTCTAATAAATCATCCTGTTCATATAACTTCCTTCCAGGCCCATCTCGAATGCCTGTAAGGCCGGTACAAGATCACAATGGAGACATACATACTATTTGTCCAAACATTTTAATATCTTAATCAAACTAACAAACATACGAATTGTTTTGTTTTATATATGTCGACAAATACACTTTTCTAAGAAAAAATATTTAAAAATCTGTAAAGCCATTTTACATGACAAAAGCCACCAAACACCATGGTTATGAAAGTCTTCTCTGAAAAGTTTTCATATCCACTGAACCTTGAGTAATATAGTGTGTGTGTCTGTGTGTGTGCATGCTTGAACGGGTGTGAGCTGGGGGAGAAAAGTGATTAAAAGACGAAACAGCTACGATCAGGGTGACTTGAGCACGGCATTGAGCAGCAAAGTATCATGAGGTGGGTGGGACTGGGGAAATGAAACTACGTTGGGTCATGATGATACGGAAGGTCTCCTAATCAGGCAAGTGGCCCAGTGGCCCAAGCCCTCATGGCCACTGAAGATCTCAGCCATTTGAGCAGACAGTCTCCTCAAGGTGACATTTACACTCCACTATGGTGAGATACAACCCCTGTGAGAATTGCAAATGCTATCATTTTTAAAGAGAGAAGAAGGCTCCCAGAGGTATGAATTATTGAGAGAACTAAAGGGAGAAATGGATAGCAACATAATAAGAGTAGAAGACTTTAATAACTCCCCTTTAATTATGGATAGAACAACCAGCAGAAGATCTATAAGGAAACAGAGGACTTGAACAACACAATTGGACCAACTGAACTTGACAGAAATACACAAAACACTCCATCTCCAGAGAGCAGAATGTGCGTTCTTCGCAAGTGCATGTGGGATATTTTCTACGATTGACCACATGTTGGGCCACAAACTAAGTCTTAATGAATTTAAGGTAAAAATCAGGTATTTTCCTTGACTATATGGAATACAACTAGAAATAAGAGAAAACAGGAAATCCACTAAAATGTGGAAATAAATAATTCACTCTTAAACAATGATCCAAAGAAGAGATCAACAAGGGAATTTGGGAGATATTTGGAGATAAAATGAAAACACAATGTACCAAAACACATAGGACAAAGCAAAAGCAGTACTAAGAGGAAACTTTATAGTAGCAAATGCTTACATTAAAAAGATCTCAAATCAACTTAATTTAACATCTCAGGGAACTAGAAAAAAAACAAACTAACCCAAAATTTGGCAGAAAGAAGGAAATAACAAAGATGAGAGCAGAGATAAATAAAATAGAAAATATAAAACAATAGCAAAAACAAAACCAAGAGTTGGTTTTTTGAAAAGATAAACAAAATTGACAATCCCTTAGCCAGACCAAGAAAAAGATATAGAATGAGGCTCATATTTAGAAGGGAAAGAGGGAACATTACTTCTCAAGTCACAGAAATAAGAATTATAACAGGCTACTATTGAGAATTATGTGTCAACAAATTGGATAACCTAGAAGAAATGGATACATTCCTAAAAGCATACAGCTTACCAACACTGAGTTGTAAGAAATAAACAAACCCAAAACAGGCCTATAAGTAGTGAGGAGAACAACACAGGAATCAAAAGCCCCCCAGGAAAGAAAAGTAGAGGACCAGAGGCTTCACTGGAGAATTCCACCAAATGTTTAAAGCAGAATTAGCACCAATCTTTCTTAAACTCTTCCAAAAATTGAAGATGAGGGAATACTTCCCAACTCATTCTATGAGGCCAGCATTACTCTGATACCAAAAAGAAAGTCACCCAAACTGGAAAGGAAGAAGTAAAATTACCTTTATTCATAGGTTACATGATCGTATATGTAGAAAATACTGAAGATTCCACAAAAACTCTTAAAATTAAAAAATGATTTCAATAAAGTTTCAGGATACAAAATTAACACACTAAAATCAAATGTGTTTCTAAACACTGACAATAACAATGAAAAGGAAATTAAGAAAATAATCTCATTTATTACAACATCAAAAAGAATAAAATACTGCATATTTTGCAGAAACAGAAAATCCTAGACTCTCCAGGGACTCTGAGTAGCCAAAACAGTCTTAAAAAAGATTAGATTAGCAGAGTTGGAGACTTCACACTTCCTGGTTTCAAAACATACTACAAAGCAACAGTAATCAAGACCGTGTGTGACTGGCATAAAGACAAATACATAGGCAAGTGGAACAGTATAGGAAGCCCAGAAATAAACCCTTGCATTCATGGCCAAATGATTTTTGGCAAGTGTGCCAAGATTACGCAGTGGGAAAAGGACAGTGTCTTCAACAAATTGTACTGGGAAAACTGGATATCCACATACAAAAGAAGTTGGACCCTTACCTTACACCATATGTAAAAATTAACTCAAAATGGATTAGCAACCTAACAATAAGACCTAAAACTACAAAACTCCTAGAAGAAACATAGGGGGAAAGCTTCAGTGCATTGGGGTTGGCAATGATTTCTTGGGTAAGACAAAGAAGGTGCAGGCAGCAAAAGCAAAAATAGACAATGGGACTATATCAAATTTAAAACTTTTATTCATCAAAAGAAACAATGAAGTGAAAAGGTAACATATGGAGTGGGAGGAAATATCTGCAAATAATATATATAGTAAGAGATTATACCCAAAATATTTAAGGAACGTTTACAACTCAACAACAAAAAACAAATAATCTAATTTTAAAAATGGGCAAAGGTCTTGAAAAGCCAATTCTCCAAAGAAGATACATAAGCAACCAACCAGCATATAAAATGATACTCAACATCACTAATTGTAATATAAATGTAAGTCAAAAGTACAATGAGATATTTTATTACTGCACACCCATTAGCATGATCACTATCAAAAGAACATAAAATAACAAGTGCAAATGTTGACAAGGATACAGAGAAATTGGAACCCTTGTGACTATTGGAGGGATGTAAAATGGTGCAGTTATTATGGTGAACAGTATGGAGGTTCCTCAAAGAATTAAAAATAAAATTACTATATGATCCAGCAATCCCACTGCTAGGCATATATTCAAAAGAATTCAAACCAGGATTTTAAAGAGATAATTACACATCCATCCATTACAGCATCATTCACCATAGCCAGGAGATGAACACAACCCAGAAGTTCATTGACAGATGAACGGAGAAAGAAAATGTGGCATATGCAGACAATGGAATATTACTCAGCTTTGAAAAGAAGGCAATCTAGGCACACACTACGACATGGTTTAATCTCAAGGACATTTTGCTAAGTGAAATAAGCCAGTCACGAAAGTACAAATACTGTTTGATTCCACTTCTATGAATTACCTAAATTAGTCAACGTCATAAAAGCGAAAATGAAAAAGGTGGTTGTCAAGGGCTAGGAGGAGGGAGAATTCGTGTTTAATGAGTACAGAGTTCTGATTCTGCAAGATGAAAAAGTTCTAGAGATCCGTTGCTCAAAAATGTGAATATACTTAATGCTACTGAACTCTACACTTAAAATAGTTAAGATGGTAAATTTAATGTTGTATTTTTTACCACAATAAAAGAGAGAGAAAGGGCGGGGGAGAGAGAGAAACTAAGAGGAAGACTTTTATACGTCTACACACTCTATTTCCGGAAGTGATGTTGTGACAAGCATCACAATGAAGGAAAAATGACGATGGCTGCTTTTATGAGCATTGAAGTCAGGCAAAAGTACCATATTTAAAATGTTGATTTTAAAATTTATCATCAGTTACAATGAATTACTCCCAAGGGTCATTCTTTAATGTCAAGTTAAGCCAAGGATAGCTCTTGTTAAATCCTCATAGTATTACTATGCGGTGGACACTTCGATTATCCTCATCTTACAGAGGAGGCTCAGAAAAGCTGAGTGGCAGCTCAGAGTCACAGAGGTAGTACACAGCTGCAGCAGGATTCAAATCGAGGCATAGCCCACGCTCTTGGCCACTGTTCCATACTGTTTTTAGTTTGAAGATATTTTTTTTCACTGAGATGTCCATCTAAAATTGGACAAAGAGTAAGTTGTCCAATGAAGCTACTGTGAGCAACTTTAATTTTCATTGTCCTACAAATGAATAAGGAGCCACATAAGTTCAACAGGACACTGAGTGGAGCTAGAGAGCTTAGATTTTCCACTCAAAATGTAAGTGGCTGTTTTCTAAGTGGGAAGAAATGGAGTTTGCTTTCCTTCTTTTCTCAAACCACCTGCTTTGATATTGGGGGAGTCCAGAGCTTGTGTATTAAAACCTAACTGGATTATATGAATACATACATAGGAGTAGGTGACCTAAACATTTCTTTGCAAAATAAAATAAAATAAAACCAAATAAAAATTGTGCCTTCTTCAGCATGGGTATTTAAAGCCACAGAGCTCCAGCCTTAGAAAACTTTCGGTGTCGGGATTTTTAAGTAGAAACAGTAGAAACCACTCTAGCTACTCCAAACAAAAAAGAAATTTATTAAAGGATATCAGTCCCTCACATACTCTGTAGAAAGGCCAGACTTGGAAGACCAATCAACTGAGAATAACACCCAAAGCCTAGGGTGGGATGGGTCCAGCACTGTCCTGCCGTTGGGCACAGTCACTGCAGCCCCCACCGGTGACGCTGGGCACTGAGTGCTAGAACATCTGCTGCTGCTTTCCCACTGGGCGGTGGTCTGGTAGCTGCAGAAATCGTCACCAATTCTCCTCCCCTGAACCTGTCTATCCATGCTTCCTTACCATGCAACTTGGATGCTCTGCCACTTGATTCTGGGCTCAGTCCATGGGATATCAGGAATTGTGCCACAAGCAGACTCTTGAAAAGCATGTGTACAGTGGACCTTGTCTTCTCTTGGAACCCTGAGGCTACCATGTGAAAGAACCCAAGGTGACCCCCTGGATGATGAGACACATATGACCCCATCATTCCTGTTGCCCAGACTTAAGGCTTGGCAACCACCAGACATGTGATTGAGGCCATCCTAGATCACTCATCCACTAGCCAACTTGCCAGTTCACTGTGGATGCCTGAGTGAACTCATGAATGATCAACGAAGCTAACCCAGACTAGAGTTTGGCCAACCCACAAATCATACGCTGAATAATTGGTTGTTATTATAAGCACTGTGTTTTAGGGTATCGGCAGCTACAGCTACCTGCCATTAGTTTACTGAATTCTTTCACATAGCTTACCTCACTTTGCTCACAACAACCCTGTAAGACTGGAGGAGCTGGTATGTTGTCCCCACGTTCCCAATGGGAGGAAACTGAGCTGCACAGAAGCATAGTGAATTGCCAAATGCCAAACTGCTAATAAATTAAAAAGTTAGGTCTGCAATGGAGGTTACCTTGACCTGCTAGTCAAAATGTACACATCAACTATATTGTTTTTGTTTTTGTTTTTTTAATTTTTATTTTAGTTTATTCAGTACAGTTTCTATCCTTTATTCCCATTCCAGCCCATATTGTTATGTTTAGAGCAAAGCTGAGCTGTGATTCCTCCCTTGTGGAGTCTTGACAGAGTTAAATAGGATAATATATCTAAATGTCTAGCATAGTGCTTGGCCATAGAAAAAATTTAAATTACTATTGAGTCCCTAGAATAAAGAGTTTCCTTATCCCACTTCTTTTTTCTCCCTTGGTGATGGAGGAGCTTAACTTTGGGTGTTTCCTTGGATCAACCTAGACCACGCAAAAGACCTTTACCAAACACCCACCACCAAGAATGGCTTGTGAACCTCACTCTAGAGAAGGGCTTGGCCAACTTTTCTTATGAAGGGCTAGCTAGTAAATGCTCTCATCCTTGTGGGCCATACAAACTGTTAAAATTATTCAACTTCGCTGTAGTGTGACAGCAGTCATAGACTATGTGAAAATAAATGGCTGTGACTCTGTTCCAATAAAACCTTATTTACAAATACAGGCTAGAGTTTGCCAATCCTCAATCTAGAGCAATGTCATTGATGGCCTTATTAGAAAGTGAATGTCCATAGACATCCACATTTTTTTCAAAGATGAGATACTTGCATATCTAAGACACTCTGGTTCAAAGGGACTAACCCACACTCGGACCTTGTTATTTAATCACTGCACCAGGAGGAAACACTTTATTAGACCAGCCTTCTGAGTGCATGGACTGTCTTGTCCTCCCACTAGCACCATGCCTATCACATGACGGGAGTGTCAAAGGCTACTGGATGCTAAGACACATTCTCTCCCATAATAAAACACTCTAGATAGGTAAATAGCTTGCCAGTCAGAAACTACTTTTTCCAGCCTCCCTTGCAGCTAGAGTGGCCATGTGTCTAAGTGCTCACTAACTGAATGTGAGCAAAAGTGAAAATTTCAACTTCTTACCTCACATCCTTAAAAAGAATTGCTGTCCTGGATTTACTTTCTCTTCTCTCTCCCTTATCATAAAAAGATGCCAGAGACCTAGCTTTGATCATATAAATGGGGACAATACATGAGACCAAGGCTTCTCAAGCCTAAGTATCCACCTGCAAAAGAATGAAGTAGGACCCTTACCTAACCACCATATGTAAAAATTAACTTAAAATGAATAAAAGACATAATGTAAGACCTAAAAGTCTTAAAAGAAAGCTTCATGACATTGGGTTTGGCAATGATTTCTTCATATGACACCAAAAGCATGGGCAACAACAGAAAAAAATAAACAATTATAAAAATTAAATCTGTTGTGCATCAAAAGACGTTATCAACAGAGTAAAAGAGCAGCCCATAGAGTGGGAAATATTTGTAAATCATATATCTGTTAAAGGTTTAATAACCAAATACATAGAGAACTCAACAACAAACAATTTAAAAATGGACAAAGGACTTGAATAAACATTTCTCCAAAGAAGATATACAAATGATCAAAAAGCACATGAAAAATGCTCAATATCACTGATCACTAGGAAAATACAAATCAAAGCTACAATAATATACCATCTCACACCATTTAGAGGTCCTGACTCTACTAGCATAAAAAAAAACAACTACAAAAACAAAACCAAAACAGAAAACAAGTGTTGGGGAGGATGTGGAGAAACTGTAACATGTATGCACTGTTGGTGGGAATAGAAAATGACACAGCAGCTGTGGAAAATAGTATGATGGTTTTAAAAAAATTAAAAATAGGATTACTATATGATTGCAATTCTACTTTTGGGTATATACCCAAAATAATTGAAAATAGGATCTTGAAAAGACATTAGTGCAGCCATGTTCACAGCAGCATTATTCAAAATAGCTAAAACACAGAAGCACTCCAAATGTTCACTGACAAATGAATGGATAAGCAAAACGTGGTGTATATATACACTGCGATATTACTGAGCCTTAAAAAGGAAGGAAATTCTGCCATATGCTACAGCATGGATAAACTTTGAAGATATGCTAAATGAACTAAGCTAGTCACAAAAAGACAGATACTGTATGATTCTATTTATATGAGATACTTAAAGTTGTCATACTCATAGAGACAGAAGGTAGAATAATGGTGGTTTCCAGGGGCTGGGGAGAACAGGGGAGAGGGGAGTGAATGCTTCATGGGTACAGAACTTCAGTTTGGCAAGATGCAAAGAGTTCTGGAGATGGATGGTGGTGAAGGTAGCACAATATTACATATGTACTTAATGCCACTGAACTGTACGGTATAAAATGATGAAGAAGGTAATTTTATGTTATGTGTATTTTAGCACAATAAAAAAATTGAAAGAAAAAACTAAAAGATTTGCTCGAAGAGCCCAGGAAAACACTGATTCTTGGGTGCCACTATCAGAGTCACTGGTTCAATAGGTGTGAAGTGGGGCCTAAGAAGTTAAATTTCTAACAAGCTCCCGGGTGAGCCTGATGCTGCCCATCCCTGGACCATACTTTGAATAGCAGTGCCCTGGGAGAACACAGGTTAATAACAGGGAAGGGATCTAGGTCACTAAATGATCCTCTGTAACAGGGAAGAGAGAAATAAACTTTCTTAAGCCAGGGTCAGTGTGGTGGATGCCTCGTGGTCAGAGCAGCTTAGCTCCCATCCGAACTCAGTTGGTACTCAATAATGGTGTGTAGGATGACTTGAATAAGCGAAGCATTGTGTGTTGATGGGCCAAAAGTACAGACTGGTCTGGACCGCTTGGCTCTTCTGGGTCTACTTCCCTCTCTTCCTACGCATTAGTCCAAGGTGGATGGTGCTAGTTCCTAAAAGGACTGAAATCAGTAGCTGGCTGTGGGCAAGAGCAGTGCAGTTCCCCTTTTTCCAGCCATCCCCATATAGAGTTAAAGGGCACACGATCTCGTAGGGAATGATGGGTACACAGGCCTGTTGAGAGAACTTGGTTCCAAGAGAGGAAGAGACGAGTGTGCAATATTAGAGCAGGGAGGCACTGCCGGGGTGGGAAAGTGCTGGTCATGGCCACTTCCTTCTCTCTATTCCGCACTGGAGTTAAAGGCTGGCCTTGCCCGCACGTCACGCTGAGACCTGGACCTCAGTCACTCCAAAACACACACCCTCTTCAGAAATGTGTAATTTCATCATTTCTTAACCAAATGCCTCCAACCGCAGGAAGGCACAAATTTTCCATTGGGATTTATTCTGCCACTCCCTTCTGGTGGGTATACTCTTTCTTGCTTGCTTTTGAAACCTCATTCTTTATACAAAGTATAGGTTTTTCAAAACTGATTTAAAAGTAAACTTGTTATTAAATGTACATATTTTGTCTTCCTCGCTTTACTTTATAGATCTGAGACTGAGATACAGAGCAATCTATGGCTTAGAAAAGCTAACTTCGCTTTTTATTTGGCCTGTGGACCATTATCTGGGCTTTGAAGTCTAAAGATCTAGAATTACCCACACTCTCTGCCATTTCAGTATGGCTAGACCCTGATACAAAAAAAAAAAAGGAAAGAAACAAAAACAAAACCAATCTATGACTTCCAGTTTCTGGTTGCAGTTGAAGGCTAGCAAATTTGGAGAACGGGCTGGAAGTGTTTCTTGCCCAGGCAAACAATTTGTGATCATCAAGCAGCTTGAAGCTAATGAAAAGCAATGAATCCAATGACCAGTGCTGCCATGAATTTTATTCCCAAAGTGAACACATGATACAGGCATGATTCTTGATTTCTGGTAAAGAAGCAATTGTGGATCTATTATTAAATACAAAGCAAAACAACATGAAAAAAACATTAGAAGATAGAAGGAATGCAAGTAGGAGCCCCGAGGCAGAGGGAAGGAAGAGCTCAGTGAAGGGGGTGTGGGGGAGGAGGGTGACGGGAAAAGGGGCGCTCTGCTGTGGAGTTGAGCCAAGCTGAGTCAGTCTGCAAGCTGGCCACACCGAGGGGCAAGGCACGGAGCTGGCTCCCCCCTAGGCGTCCTGAGCCAGGACCTCTGCGGGCTCCCACCCTACTCCTCCCTTCCAGAGGGAGTCACATGGTGCCCTCCCCTTATGAAGCAAGAAATAAAGAATGACTCCTCATTTCCTGGAACACTCAAGACCACAGGGGAGTTGGCAGAGGGAGGGGAAAGTTAGGATTTTCTGTGGACTAGGAGAGGGGGTGGGGGAAGAGGGCCCACAGCTACCTATGTATCTGTCCCTACCAGGCACAATTCTGGCAAATGCAGGCAAGGGCTTTTGAGGTAGCCTGTGGCTGAAAAATCAACCCAGGATGCTTTGGGTTCTACTCACAGATCCAGGTTATTCCGTCGGGAGTTCTGCCTTTGAGACATCAAAATATCATTTGGTCTTTGGCCACCCTAAGGGTACTTGAATGAATACCTAATACGATCACAAGACCTTCCCAATCTCTGAGAAAAAGTGTCTTCCCCTTCTTCTATCACAGATGCCTGACATTCCTTTAATAAGGGATATAAATCTTTGTGAAACCATTAGATATAAAATTTTAAAAGCACATACCACTAAGGAACAGAGTCTACTGAAGACACTCATTCACCATGAAAAAGCCGTCAGTAAATTGAATCACAGATAAAATTCCTGGGGCAGATTCCCCTTGTTTCAACAGAGGAAAGGGTGCTAAAGCAGGGGAGGGATTTCTGTCGAAAAAAGACTATGGGAAAGAAAGGCACTGGCGGGGTGACTGTACTAGGGGTCACTCTCGTTGACCTCCATGGGGATGGAGGAGAGAGAACCGAACACTGCCACGGTGGGTGTGAAGGTGTGTTCGTCTCGTTGGGCTGCTGGTGAGGGATAATCTTGCCTATGTTTTATGGAGATTTGGGTGCCTTCGTTCTCAATGCTTCCCAAAAAATCATTATCGGAGCATTCTATAGTATCATTATTTGAGACACACCTGTGTATGAGATGCAAAGGCCCTGAACACAGGGGGACCAAGATTGGGGCTCTGCCACCAACAAACTAAATGTCCAGTCGCTTCATCTCTGAGATGTAACTGCCTCAGACAGTGCTCTGGACCATGGCTTTCTTCTTCCTAAGTGGGGACACTGTCTGTGAAAGCAGAGTTGCCCCACTGGAAATGGAGGAGGGGTCCCAGAGCCCGGCCCATTCAGCTCCCCGATGACCCCGCCCCCCAGCCTGTGTGTTGCTCATCAGAACCTTGGGATGGTTCGCACTGCGCAGGCTCAGATGATGGCTCAGGTCTCCTCTGAGTTCATCAAGAAGTGGCCTGTGCTGGGGGAGCAGCACAGACAGTCTGAGCGTCTGGCCTTTCCATGTGAGAATAAGGCACATGGCATCCACGAGCCTTATTCTGCTTGGAGGCTGCTCATGGGAGCCAGAGGGGGCTGCTGCTAGTGGGCCTGCAGGTCCCCACCCCACAAAGTGGACAATCTCTTAGCTTCACAGGCTTCCAGAAGCTATGGAGGTTGTAGGAACTTTCATTCATAATTATTTCTTTAAGAACAGCTTCTACTCGTTACATCTTCTACTAACAATCACATAATCTCCTGCCTTCCAATTCAGTCCCTTCTTATGAGTTGACTTGTCCTTTCCAATCTCTACCATCCCATTGGTGCTTGATACTCGATTTTGCCTTTGCTGTTTCTACTATGTGTCACAGATGACTTAAATGGTCAGAATAGCATACCTTTTGTATCACCTGAGTGGGGGCATTATCCTTCCATACCCCTCTCCCATCAGACATGGACAAACAGGCAGGAGATCCGTGCTCTTGTCCTGGACCTGTTACTAACTCACCATGTGGCCCTTGGAGAGAGATGGATATAGTTACAGATATACACACAGAGACAGAGACGTAGGCAGGGGTATAGATACACACACACCAAATGTCCCATTTGTTGGCAATAAGCATGTATTGCTTACCTTTTGGGAAAGCACGTTATTAAGTACTAGAGAGAATAAGAAGTGACATAAGAAAGAGCGGTAATGAAACCAGTTCTTTAAGTCTCCATGAAAATCAGAGACACATCCAAAGCCACATCACAACCAGAAGAGAAACCCTGCTGATCCTTAAACTTCAAAGCGGGGGGAAAGAGAATTCTTTGGAAGCAAAACTATTCTGTCAAAGAGGTGTAAAGCGAATCAGAACAGAAAAAAAAAAAAAACCAATAAACCGAAAACTAGGGAGCTCAACTACCTGAGTGTGTGGGAATGCAGCCCCCAGTCCTGATGAGGACCTCTGCCAGGAATGACATCTGTCCCCTGGGAGATCCACGCAGGGCAAGGAAGGGAACTTTGTCTGGGGGAGGGAGGCTGGGAGACCTAGGAGCTGCCACCAGTTCTGCCCTCAACTTGCCAATGAGAGGCTTTAAGATGAGGGGCGGGGCCTGACAATCTTGATATGTGGCCCTCCCTGGTCCACGTGACTCTCCTTCATCAGCCTTTGTGACCCAGAGGGGCCACAAGTCACTAGGCACGTTTCCCTGGAGTCTCTACACACACTTCAACATTTTCCGTATCGATCGGTGAAAGTGATCAGAGCCGTCCCCGATGGCTGCAGAGCCCGACCTAGAAAAATTATGTGATAGTAACCAGCACATGTGTGGAACTTCTTCAGTGTGAGCCCGGCTCAACTGCTTTGTACATTAGTGTGTGAAGTAGACACTATGGTCATTCTCATTTTATAGATAAGGAAACGGAGGTACAGAGTGGTTAAGCTAGTTGCTCAAGGTCAATGCCATTACAAGTGGTAGAGCTGGGCTTCAGACCTAGGCAGTTTGGTTCTGGAGCCCATGTGTTACACCGCCAAATTTCACTGCCTCTCTGTTAGCAAACAAGTCATCATAGTAGCAATGGCACAATAACATATGTGATGCTCTTGGCCATTCTGACGGAGGAGAGTTTTGAGCCCGCACAAGAGAGCCGCTGCAACGAGAAGGGGTCAGGGTAGCTCAGGGTATGCCAAGGGGCCCTGGAGGATGTCCCAGCTACTGTATACAAGCCTTTCTGCCACTGTGTCTGTTTCTCTCTAAAAATTAACAGCAACAAAGAAACACGATCATTTGCAAATTTAAAAAGAAGCTAGCAGCTATGGGAATCTGGAAATAATATCCCCTTAACTCAAAGGGCTGATGCATTGGTTTGGTTTAAAAGGGGTTGACTTTAAAGCTGGTATGTGAGTTTACTGGGGCCATTGGCAGGGATGCTAACAATTTATGGAATGCATTTTTGGAAAGGATTAGGGGAAAAAACATGTTGTGTCTTACAAAGCCAGAGTTAGGAATACAGCTCTAAGGGGTGAGCATTGAATATCAAGCTTTCAGTGTGCATAGTCTTTAAGGGAATCAGTTTGCCTTCTTTCTTCCCCTTTTCTTTTTCAGATCTTACCCAAAGGATCAAATTCAGGCCATACCGGATGTGCCCAAATCATTTCCATCTGACACCCGGACAGCCCAGGAGGCCTGGCCTTGAGGAGCAGCCCCCACTGAGTGCTATTGGTGAAGGGACCAAGATGGAACCACGTCACTCGCCTCTGTCCCGTCTGGCCCAGGGTTCCACAGGCATGATCTCACCGGTTTTCCTCTGTCAGCTGAGTTTCAGAAACAGGCTGCTGTTGACATTTTGGCCATTGATTAAAATAAGGAAGAAGACGCTCTTCATCAGTATTCAATTTTCCTTTCACTCTCTTCCTCCCCACTGATTAAATGAGGCGGCTCCCGTAGAATAGAGTTTATGACAAATGGGTAAGTCAAGGCAGGGAGCGGTGGGCGGGCTATGCTTAATTGTTGTGTAACAAAGAAAGGGACAAACATAGACCTGTAATCCAGAACAAAAGCACTGGTAGCTATGAGTACTAAATCAAAACGAAAACAACAGGCTTTTTAAAGAATCCCTCTGTTGATATTTCTGGGCATACTGCTTGGAGCCCACCTGCCTGGCCCCAGATTTTCACAGCTCCCCAAAACACAGAGAGCCTTTTAGTTCTGTCTTCACCTCCACATTGACCAAGCGTGAGCAGACAAAATACACCTGGCAGAAAGGACTCCAGCTGCTCCCGAAGGCAGCAGTGATTGCATCCAGGGTGGAAGCTAAACAGGGAGGCAGTTTCTAACCCGAAATGAGGCAGGGAGATGGGACTGGCAGCCAAGGCGCAGGAGCGGGCGTGCACAGAAGCTCTGCCTGTGCTGGGACAGACTCTCACGAGAGAGGCTGTTTCATTGCGGCCAGTGGTCCTGTCCCTGGGAGGGCCCTTAGACATCCCTGCATCCAGCCATCTGGGTTTTTTCCCAATATTTTATTTATTTTTGAGCAGTATTAAGTTCACAACAAAACTGAAAGGAATGTACAAAACTTTTCCTTCTATACACCCCTACCCCGACGATGCATAGCCTCCCCCATTATCAATGTCACTGAACAGAATGGTGCATCTGTTACCAAAGATGAAGCTACATGGACCCGTCATAATCACCCAAAGTCCCTAGTTTGTGTTAGGGTCCAGTCTTGGTGTTGCACATTCTGTGCATTTGGACAACTCTACAGTGGCATAATGCATCAGTATAATGTCACACGGAGTAGCTTCATCTCTGTGCTCTGCTTAGTCATCTCTCCTCCCCAACCCTTGGCAGCCACTGATCTTTTTAGAGTCTCCGTAGTTTTGCCTTTTTCAGAATGTCTCCGAGTTGGGGCCGTGCAGTGTGTGGCCTTCTCAGATTGGCTTCTTTCACTCAGTGATATTCATTTACGTTTTCTCCATGCTGCTTCATGACCTGATAGCTCATTTCTTTTGAGTGCTGAATAATACGGCATTGTCTGGATGTACCACGGTTTATTTATCTATTCACCTGCTGGAGAACATCTTGATTGCTCCCAAGTTTTGGCAATTACAGATAAAGCTGCTATAAATACCTGTGTGCAGGGTGTGTGTGTGTGTGTGTGTGTGTGTGTGTGTGTGTGGACATAAGTCTCCAACTCCTTTGGGTAAATATCAAGGAGCACAATTGCCGGATCATATGGTAAAAGTGTGTTCAGTTTTATAAGAAACCACCAAACTGTCTTCCATAGTAGCTCTGCCACTTTGCATTCCCACCAGCAATGCATGAGAATTCCTGTTGCTTCACATTCTCACCAGCCTTTGCTGTCATCAGTGTTCTGGATTTGTCATCAGTGATCTAATTGGTAGTGTCTTGTTTTAATTTTCATATCCCTGAGGACATATGATATGGAGCATATTTTCTTAGGATACTTGCCACATGCGTATCTTCTCTGGTGAGGTGTCTGTTAAGCTCTTTGGTCCATTGTTTTAAGTCAGGTTGGTTTTTGTCTTATTACTGACTTTTAAGAGTTCTGTGTGTATTTTGGATAACAAGGTTGTTATCAGATGTTTATCAGATATGTCTTTTGCAAATATTTTCTCCCAGTCTGTGGCTTGTCTTCTAATCCTCTTGACATTGTCTTTCACAGAGCAGAAGGTTTAAATCTGAATGACGTTTAGCTTATCAGTGAGCTCTTTCATGGATTGTGCCTTTGATGTTGTGTCTACAAAGGCAGCACCATACCCAAGATCATCTAGGTTTTCCCCTCTGTCATCTTCTAGGAGTTTTATAGTTTTGTGGTTTACGTTTAGGTCTATGATCCATTTTGGGTTAAGTTTTGTGGACAATATAAGATCTGCGTACAGATTCATAGTTTGCCATGTGGATGTCCAGTTGTTCCAGCACTGTTTGTTGAGGTGTCTGTCTTTGCTTCATGGTACTGCCTTTGCTCCTTTGTCAAAGATCAGTTGGCTATATTTATGGGAGTCTATTTCTGGGCTTTCTGTTGTATTCCACATATCTATTTGTCTGTTCTTTTGATAATACCACACTGTTTTAATTACTGTAACTTTACAGGTTAAGTGTTGAAATCAGGGAGCATCAGTCGTCCAATTTTATTCTCCCCCCCTTCAATATTGGAGTCTATCTGGGTTGTTTGCCTCTCCATATAAGCTTGAAATCAGTTCGTTGATATCCATAAAACAATTGGGATTTTGATTGGGACTGCATTGGATCTGTAGATCAAGTTTGGAAGAACCAATATCTTGAACATGTCTCTAAGAACATGGAATATCTCTTCATTTATTTAGCATGTTTGAAAAGGAGTAGTGACAGGGGACATTTCTGTTTTGCATTTGATCTTAGTGGGGATGCTTTGAGTTCATCACTATTAATGATGATGTTAGCTGTACAATTTTGTAGGTAGGCTTTCACAAGTTGAAAGAGTTCCTGTCTATTCCCAGCTCACTAAAGTTTTTATTTTGAATGGATGTTGGATTTTGCCAAATTCTTTTTCTGCATCTATTGATATACTTATGTGATTTTTTTGTTTTTTACTCAGTTGATATGATGGTCTTTTTAACATGAAAATTTAATGCCATGAAAAATGTGCTTTAAAAAAATGAAATGTTTCTATCATTCACATTATATGTTTTTGCTATTTAAATTCAGAGACTTTATAGAGAGAAATTTGTTTTTCATGTCACACAGAGCAATCTGCTCATTACTGGTCATATTTCACTTTCTAGAAATCAAATAAATCACATCAAGCAGCGTTTATTCAGCACCTTTTATGTGCGAAACACACAGTGCCTGACATCAAGAAAAATGCCAAGAAGCATATCTTCGTGGTAGTTTTTAAACTTTCTTCTTTGACATCATTTTGGAAGTTTCAAAGGAGTCACAGAATTAGTGCCGAGAGTTGTTGGGTACCCCTTACTGTACTTTTTCCAATGATAACATCATATATAACCATAATATATGATCAAAACTGGGACACGAACCTCTGGTTTTACAGATACAAAAATTGGAAGCTTGGGAAGGCTGGGTGACTTCCCAAAGGCACAGAGTGAGTGACGTAATTTGGTTCCTCCGCAGGCACAGCCTTCGCCCCGCTGGGGAAGCAATGGGCAGCTGGCAATACCAAGGCTTTGTTTGAGTCCAGCTTTGTCTGCCACCAATGAGCTGGGTGATTTTGGATGTTCTTTAAACTCTGTGAGCATCAGTTTTCTCATCTCTGAAATGGAGATAATAATAGTACCTACCTTGAGGGATTGTTCTAGGGATTGGGACAGAGTCTACACACAATGCTTGACAAAAGTCCTGACATATAGCACGAACATTGGTGGCTTCTCTGTTCCTGGCACTGGGCTAGGTACTTTCTATGTTAAATTATTTGAGCCTTGTGACAACTCTAGGACACATCATCATCATTATCATCTTACAAGTGAGGAGACTGAGGCACAACGAGTTCACAGACCTAGCGAGGGTCAAAGCTGGGATTCAGAGTTAGGCAGTCAGGCCCGAGGGTTATTGTTCCCACCCCCACAGTCAAGACTTAAGGAGCAGCACTGCTGCCGTTGCTGTCCCAACACGTTGCCCCCACGTGGACTCTCTGGCTTGCTCAGGTGGCTTTTCCGAGTCACCTCACCGGTGACACCCATGCATGAACTTGCATCCAGGCAAAGAAACAATCCCGAGGCGCCTGTCATTTGGCCACCATAAGCCCAGTGGTTGATGAGCTTCTGGGCTGACTTCGTGAAGCTCTCGGGCTTTGGAGGAGCTCAGCAATCATCCAACCCGGGGGCCCCTACCTTTTTATTACCAGAAACTCCTTTCATTACCTACCTCCTTTTCTGCACCCACTGGGCCCCCTTTGCCTCAAAAAGGATTGCCGAGAAATCTCATATTTGTTCATTAGTTGAGCTATGTTTCCATTTTTTAAATCCTATCAAAGATATGTGCAATTACCAGAGTCACTGAGCCACAAAGGATAACCGGTGTCATCACACTGGGCCACTGGAATTCTAGCCCACAGCAAACAACATCTGACAGTTTAATGAACCCGAGCAGGCTCAGCAGGCAAGGGTAGGACTTCAGCGCAACTTGAAAAAATACCCAGAATAGTTTAGGAACTCTGAAGCGTTCAGGAATCCCTGGGACTTAATCCAGTCCCATAAGATTCTAAAGATTCCAGAAAATCCCCTATAAAGTATAAATACACTTTATTGTATATGTTTTATGTTGGCTTAAATCCTTTTTTTGGTATCTTAATCCCATTCTACTTTAAAGTTTGATATTTACATGAGAATCTCTAAAATTTAAGGATATCCAATTACATTAAAATATTTCTACACACATATGGTACCCAGGTGCATAATAAATGTAGACATCATTATTTTAAAAATAGTAGCATGTAGTTTCTTTCCTAGTCATTCAATCCTTGTCTACCAACCACATATGTTCAGCCATTTTCCTGTTCCCATCAGCCCGTCAGCCCTACCTGCCATAACCCTGTTCTTGTTCTTCAGTCCGCAGTGCAACAAACTCTTGACAAACATATACTGTGATAACCAGGTTCTCCCGAGAAACAGGACCAATAGTATATACACACAGAGACAGACACAGAGAGATGTATTTTAAGGAATAAACGTACGTGATTGGGGGGGCAGGTAAGTCTAAAATTTGCAGGACGGGCTGGCAGGCTGGCAATACCAAGAGCTGATGTAGCTTGTGTTTGAAGGCAGAATTCTTTCCTTCCCCTTCCAGCAGTGGAACACAGCAAAAAATAAACCAACTTCATTTAATTTTTCATTGGCTTGTTTTGGTTGGGATGTATAAGCAATTCATCACCAGACACCATTGCAGAGTCTGAAAGGAGTAAAGAGTTGAGGAGATTTGTGCTCGGCCTCTCAGTCCAGGAGAACATCGTGGCACCCAGACGCAAAGGTGTGGCTGAATTGTTGGGGTGTTCGGTAAGTTAGTGGGATTTGGGGTGTGAAAAGAGATAAATTACAAAGAATTGCTGCTTTCTAGAGACCAAGAGAACCCTGGGTTCAGACACAACCAAACTGAACTTGGATCTACTTCTTTTCTTATAAGATCAGTCCTGGTTATTTTGTGAGAAACAAGTGTTTTAGCTGAAAGAGGAACAGAATTAGTTTGTTGAAATAAATGATGCTTGTTATGTATAAATGTTTGTGTTTTCCCCTCCCCCCACCACACACGGGTTCATGTTAAATCCTATTGCCCAATGTGATGGTATTTGGGGGGTAGGACCTTTGGGAATTGATTAGGTTACGGGAGTGGAGCCCTCATGAATTGGATTAGTGCCCTTATAAATAAGCCCTAGAAAGCTTGTTATAACATCCACCAAATGAGGACACAGCAACACAACCGTGATGCATAAACCAAAAAGTGAGCTCTCACAAAACACTGAGTCTGCTGGCATCTTGAGTTTGGACTTCCTAGTATTGCAAGAAATACATTTCTGTGCTTATAAGCCACCCAGTCTATGGTATTTTTTTAAATAGCAGCTTCAGTGGACTGAGACCCCTCTCTGGAAAGGCGTGTCACAAAAAGTCAACAAAGAACTGCTACACGTGAAATATGAAACGGAAAACTTGCCTGCTTGCAACGGCATTTGTTGAAGCAGAATTTTACCTGGACATTATCTTAATGAGAGCACAGAAGAAGTAGGAACCATTCTTTCCCTTGGAGCAAATGATTTATTGGGTTTTATACAGTCTTAGCCTTTTTGACACTGATCTTCATAATTCCACCTTAAAACATCCCACTACAGATTCCATGCCAAACATTTCATATTGCCTTGGGGCGATACAATAGCTTGAGAGAAGTTGAAGCACAGCCTCTCATTTTGGTTTTCCTTTTTAAGAATTACACAAAATTCACCGAGTTAGAGCTAGTGGTGGGGTTTGGGCCACTGAATTAAGCCAAGCTCACTCGCCCATCCATGGGTCAAAGCATTTAGCACAGTTTCTAACCATTGAATTAGACATCAGAGGTCCAAAGTGCTGAGACCGCCTTAGAACAACCCTGAGGCTCCAGGTCCCAGACTCCAGAACGTTCCAGGGGGATGGATGTTCAGCTTTCACAAGCCCAACTGTTAGTGCCATCCACTCGGGACGATGAAATGTGTGACCAGAAACATCTCCCATGGGGCAGTTTCTGCCCATTTCTCTGAGACAGTCATCCCCAGACATCACCATGGAGACCGCTCGGCAGCTTTCTGAAACCAGGATGGAACCCCAGAAGATTGGGAGAGAAGGACTTTGTTTGGAAAAGAGCTGGAATTGATTAACTGTTCGTGATGGAGTCACTTTTTTGTCAAGGGTAGGGATGGGGAGGGGGAGAGTTTTAAGAGATGGAACACTTTTGTTTTATCAAGGAAACCCTGAGGCGCCCCAGACAACCCAACCAAGCAAGAAGCAAGATGACCAGAACTTTGCCTCCAGCCAGATATCTGAACAGGCCACCAGCAGTGGTGTCGCAAGGCTCAGGGAGATAGGCTGTCTTCTTGCCTGGTCACTGTGAGATGACAGGGTCAAGAGGTCACTCAGCTCTGTGTATTAAATCCTTGTGCCCCCTAAACTGCGGGGTGGCTTGTTGGATAGGAGGAGAATGAAGGGAGCTCTCCAGAGGGGCAGCCTAATCAAGACTCGGAGGTCCCCAGCCAGGTCTGGTCCAGGGCACGGGCACTCTGAAATACTTAGTAACATTCTCATTGGCAAAATACAGCTCTAGATGATGAAGGGAGTTCCATGGGCTGTAAAGGTTCTCTCCACTCATGAGAGTGGAGGAATGAATCCAAACAGAACCAGTCAACAAAAATGCACATGAC
>CM052549.1:71414375-71437365 GCA_028533065.1 Trachops cirrhosus
TGGTGTAGCTTAGTGGATTAAGCGCGGGCCTGTGAACCAAGAGATCACGGTTTGATTCCCAGTCAGGGCACATGCCTGGGTTGCAGGCCAGTTCCCAGCAGGGAATGCACAGGAAGCAACCATACATTGATATTTCTCTCCCTCTCTCCTTCCCTTCCCCTCTGAAGATAAATAAATAAAATCTTTAAAAAAAAAAAAAAGAAATGCACGTGACAGACAAACTTACCATCCACCTCAGCCACACAGAGATCTGCACAAATACCCCGGCCAGCTCCCCAGTGAGACACACACCCAGTCTGAGAGGTAGAAACAGCCTGGGCAATCACTTTGAACAATCCTCTGCCCAGTTTACTGGTGAAGGCTAGCTCTGTGCCCAACGCCATTAGGGGGCTGGCTGCTGGAGCCGTTTAGGGCTCCGGGTCCTGCCCACACTGCCTGTCTCCTCTTGCGAGAGTTATGGGAAGGAATGAAGTGACACAAGCCAAATAGTCCAACAATCTGGGTTTTAACTCCCTCTCTGATGCAATTAGTGCTTCCGAATAATCAAGATAGCACATAGCTTTGCCTCTTTTTTTTTTTCACTTACAAACTGACAGAAGAACAAAATTACCAAAATAGCATAAGGATAGCCTTGCCCCTGAACTCCACATGTATCTTCCCAACATAGTTATGCGGGTCTGAATTCCACTCTTCGCACAGCTTTCTCCCGAAATCTGTGCTCTGCAGAACATAAATGCTGGAGCCAGCACCGGTGGCCCTGATGGCTGTGTGGGAGACCTTGAGCAAGTCCCTTAAAGGGCAAGTTTCTCCCTTGTTTTCCTATTTGGAAAGTAAGGGGGTTGGGCCAGATCCTCTCAAGTGTTCTGCTTAGCCCAGGTTGGATTGTGCTTCTATTTATCAAAAAATTTAAGAAATGGCAAATGTGCCAATTAGAGGAGTAGGTGGATCGGGGAGCGGGCAATGGTGGGAAAAAGGGAGGACCAAAGAGTCTTTTTCCCCAGCTGGAAACTGGTTTCTCTTATTTTTCTTTACCGTGATTTTGGGATGCTTCCGAAGACAGAGGAAGGAGAACACAGGAATTTCGAGTTGCTATTGAGGAAGACCATGAGGCCAGGAATTTGATGAGGAAGCCCAGCTTACATCAAACAGCAAGTGACTGGCCAAGGGTTTGATGAAGGTTGGCTGTTTAGCCTCAGGTCAGAAATGGGGGCTATCAGTGAAGTTAACAACGTTGGGGATGCATCAGCTGGGGTAAACTAAGTGATTCCCAGGGTTACCCCCCTCACTGGTCTGGAAGCCATCTGCGACGAAATTGGAACTAATGAACCCAAATGTCTGGGAATGGGGCCCAGGGACCTGCAATTTGATCAGCACCTCGGATTATTTTTAGACTTGAACGTTTCAGAACCACTGATGTGGTCCATTCCCTCGCTTACAAATGAGGATCAGCGATTTCTTTTTTCTCTGCTTCCTTCTAGTGGTTATTCAACGTAGAGAAGTCAAGTTTGATGCCAGCCCCGCTCCCTTCTTCTAAGTCACTGGTGTTCAGGCGGCTAGCAAGTAGGAAGAATGTGGGTGAGAAATAGTTTGAAAATCCTCAAGGCCTTGGGCAAAGGTGCGTTTGATCTCCTTTGCCTATCCCCCCTCCCACACACACACACAATGTGTTAATGCTGGTGTACATGTGGTCTCAGGGGTTATTGAGAGAAAAGCATCTGAGAAAGGAGACCCTCACCCTTCACAGAACTCACAGAGCAAGTCAGAAGGTGCCTTGGGCGGGCTTGTTCCGGAAGCAGCAACCCCCCACCCCCATGCCTCTAGGAGAGTCCTAACCTCTCACTGAAGCAGTTTCTCAAGGTCAAGGATTGAGAACAAACTGCAAATAAAAAAGTCCATCTTTTTTACAGCTGACTCACTGGAGGCCACCCCGGGGAGCAGCCAAGTCTCTCTGTATAAGGCAGGAGCAGCTTGATTTGGGGCATGGATAAATTAGGAAATGTGTAGTTCCAAATGGAAAAATAATAGGTAGTTTTATTTGCAGAGCTAACTGACAAACTTGGCATTCTGTGTGCTGAGATTTTTAAATATTTACAGTCAAGAACCCACAGGAGTAATGTTTCTGCAGAAAGCTTTCTGATGGAGGGTTTCACACCTCCAACAGCCCTTTGTTGAATCTTTCTGTGAACCCATTCAACTCTTTTTCTTTCTTTCTTTCTTTCTTTTCTTTCTTTCTTTCTTTTTTCTTTTCTCTCTCTCTCTTCCTTCCTTCCTTCCTTTTATTCTTTTTCTTTTTAGTAAATAATGCCTAAATTTTTCTGGGTCACCTTAATAAACAATATCTGGTAATATTTTGAATGCTGCCCAGGGTCCAGGGGCCTAGGATACACCCACAGTGCAGATGTGACCATCCAGCAAAGAGGTTCCTTGGCTAGTAAGTAGGTGAGAATGCTAAACTCATTGCCATTTAACATGGAGAGTTCACAAAAACCTTCTTGCCAATGACTTTCATTTGAGCTGGGCCCTGGAAATTCATTCTGGAAAGTATTTCAGGAAGGCTGAGAAGTTCATGTCCTCTTAGGATTCAAACTACTCCTAGGAAGTCATGACCAAACCCCAACTCCCAGGAAGAGTCTTCTTGGAGGTAGGAGACTGGGGAGTTTGGGAATCTGACTTTCCCTGAGTACTCTAGAGAGGGGAGGAGGTGACCTAGAGCTACACCTTCCATGACAGCATCTTCCGTATGCTCTCCACGCTGCCCGGTGAGAATGCCTGGCCCCACTGGCATATTCCAGCAAAATAGTGGTGGGAGAGTGTACGTGACTTGCCCCAAGTCCCACTTAAGTGAGCGCAAGGGCTAGAATTCCAACTCACATCCCCCAACCCCCAAGCCGCACTGTACTATATGATATGTGCTATGTAGCCATTTTCAAGTAATTGTGAAAGTCAGATTATGCTTTTAATCATCGAAGAGTGCTTCGGTGAACCTTAGATGCCTTATCCATAAATCAAGGCTAATAACACCCCCTCACAGAGTTGCAGTGAATATTGAATGAGATAACATATGTGTGTGTCAAACATCCAACATCTTTTCTGGAACACAGAACACTTGTAAAACACGAGAGCTATTATTTTTATTGTATTTGGGGAGTAGAAAGAAATGAGTGGGTTAGTTGAAGTGTGCACATTGTTTTCTATGATCCAATACAGAGACAAATCAATGATCTTTGGGAATTGAAGTGTTACAAATTGCCACCTTATCCAATTTGGACTTAACAAATCTTTAAACTGACCAACCAACAGAAGAGTGTTTTTTAGGGTGGGTTGTAAGATATTAGAGGGGAATGTACGCAAGGCTGTTTCAAATGGGAAAGCAATTTACAGAGTTATAAATGCAAATATGAAAGGGATGGAAAAAAAGAACATAATAGTCAACCTGCCAACATCATAAAAGGAAGATGTCCATCCTTCATTCCACATGTTATGAGAACTTCCTTCGAGCTGAGAACAGTGACACCGATCTGTGCCCTTCTCTGGTGCTAGGGACGACGTCCAAGACTCCCTGGGCATAGACAGGTCACAGCATGTTTCTTTAATGACAGGTGGAGACCATCCCAGGGGAACCAGGTTAGCTGAGGACAGTAACATAACTAAAGTGTCCATAGGTAACAGCTGGTCTACCTACGCAGTAATACATATTAGGAAAGCTTTTGTAAATATAATGTTACTGAAATCATGACATTTGATGGTTTGAGTGGAGAATGCTAGAAAGACAGGTTTATTCCTACCAGTCAAAAAATGGGGAGAAAAATGAGTGGGTTTTTTTTGTCTTCCTGCACTTATGTAGCTGTCAGAGTTTGTAGAAGGAATATCAGAAAAATGTTTTGCAATCACAAAGAGTATCTGTATTAGGTAAGTACCCTTATTAACATCGTATATAAAAATTCACTAAAAATGAACCAAAGACCTAAACTATAAAACTCTCAGAAGAAAACATAGGACAAAAACTTTATGATGTTGGATTTGGCAGTGAATTCTTGGATATGACACCAAAGGCACAGATAAGAAAATAAAAAATACACAGATCGGGCTGCATGAAAAGTTTTCAAATTTGTACCACAAAAGACCCTATCAACAGAGTAAAAAGGCAACCCACAGAATGGGAAAAAGTATTTGCAAATCATATATCTGGTAAGGGATTAATATCCCCGTGTTCTTCCCTCCCAGAATATATGGAGAACTCATAAAACTCAACAACAATAAAAACAACTCAATTCAAAAATGGGCAAAGAACTTGAATAGGTATTTCTCCAAAGAAGATATACAAATGGCCCACAAGCACTTGAAAAGATATTCAACATCATTATTCATCAGGGAAAACCAAATCAAAACCACAGTGCTCTGGCTGGTGTGGCTCAGTGGATTGAGTGCCAGCATGCAAACTGAAAGTTTGCTGGTTCGATTCCCAGTCAGGGCACATGCCTGGGTTGCCAGCCAGGTCCCCAGTTGGGGGTGTACGACAGGCAACCAATCAATGTATCTCTCGCACATTGGTGTTTCTCTCCCTTTCTCACTCCTTCCTTTCCCCTCTCTCTAAAATTAAATAAATAAAATCTTTAAAAAATTAAATTAAATTTAAAAATAAAACAGAAAACAAAAGATAAGAAAATAAACTAAGAAAAAGAGAAACTTCTTTCCAGGAAAGGTTAATAGATACCCTTCACATTGTGGCCTAAGGTTCTGGCCATCATCCATGTTCTTCCCTCCCATGATGCTCTGCAGGACTGGATCTTCAGCCCCCTCCCAGTAGGTGGGATGACAGGACTAGTTCTCCCGGATGGAAGTGCATGAGGGATGCATATCATCTCTGAGCCGGGGGCTAGGGGCAGAGGTGCCCTCCCCACCCTTCTTTCCCACGCCCTAGAAGACGGCAGAGCCCCTGAATGGAAGGAGCTCGAGTCCCGGAAGGAGCAATGGAACAGTCCTCACCTTCGTGGACTGTGAGAGGACTGAGAAATAAAACTTTATTTTATTAAGCTACTAATACTGGGGGTGGTTTGTTAGAGATACATTATTATTTAGCTTAACTAATGTATACCAACTCATAAGTAAATCTATCTGTGTATTTATGTATAATGTGATTATATTATATTATGTGCATACATTTTTCTCGTTGTTTTGTGAGCCAGTGAAAACTTCAGCAAAAGACAAGTTTGGGGACCACCGCTGTGCTGCCCGGGTTGAGAAGTGTGGAAGCTACACAGTAGCAATTAATAAATTCAGCTACTTAGAATCAAGAGACTTCTCGTTGATCCTTTTGATCTTTAAATGCTCTGGCATAAAATTTGCTAGTGACTTGAAATTTAACTTGATTGCTAGAAAATAGTAAGGAATCATATCGTTGGTTGGTGCAGAGGGTTCCTTTCTCCTTGGTCCAGATCCATCCGTCTAGTTTGATACTGCTTAGCCTATCAGAATCCTGCTGTTTGATTCAGGGTTTACTAAATTTTCTGGCTCAGGCTAATATGTGGAACAAAGTCACCCAAGTGTCCCAGTGAAAAGTCACTCCAAATATAAGTTAGTATAAGCCAGGCTGTAACCTTATGAAGACATGCCCAGGAAGGAACTCTGTTAAACAGCTCCTGAGTAATATATTTATGGCAAAACCAATAGAGAAAACTCTCTTCAAGCCAAAGGTAATATATTTCAAAAGGAGATAAAGGTCAAGTCGAATATGGAACTTATGGCATCTGAATGTCAATCCTCACTCTGACTCGGAAGCTATTAATGAGAGGCAACAGTAAGGCTTTGACAGTTGTGTGCGTATGCCCTGACTAGCAGGTTAATGAACCAATACACAACAATATCACTTTTAGTGTTTCAGATTAGTTTTCAGTAATGCGGCCTTGGTAAACTCAGTCTGGAATCAGTCTTCTGTCTGTGAGTGATCATACATTGTCGAACATTAAAAGTCCCTGGTATCTTCAATGAGATGGATTTTAATGGAGACCTTCAGAGCAGGTTTAATACACACACGCACACACACAGTCAGTCTCGCTACATTAAAGTGACACATCAGTTTTGGACCAAAGATGAGCCCTGCCCCATTTGATGACAACAGGGACCACTGGCTATTCATTGGCTAGTCTCCTCAAACGGTGCGAATACACACGGGCCGTTCCGTGGACTGGACACATTCAACACTTCTTCATTAGCCGTTGATGGAGGACCCCCTTAATTCACAAGACTTTGGTCTAAATGACTTATAACTGTTTCCAAAAGTGTAAGCCATTTTCAAAGAGATAAAATAGACGCTGAGAAGTGAAAGGAATCCTCTACTGGAAGCCAGAAGTTCCAGTCTTTTATTTGCCTGCTATGCGTTCTTGGCAAGTAACTTTACAGCTCAGGGCCTTGGTTTCTTCATGCCATGGAAGGGATACAAAGTTCTGGGGATGTTTTGAGGATGAATGGGATAATATATAAATAGTACAATACATGGTATGATTATTTCTTAATTGTCATTTAAAGGGATATTAATAGCCTTTAAAGTAATTTCATACAAAGATTTCCCAAAATGTTTGGATTCATGAAAATTAATTGCAGTAAGTTTTTGTCTTCACAAAGGAGACACTTCTCATTTGTTGCATTAGTCCTGGAGTGTGGGTTAAAAACTCAGTCACACTATTACAATCTGAGGGGTTAATAAAACGGTGACAGTTTGACAAAGACTTCGGCCATTCCCAGGCTTTTCTTAACTGCTTGCAAAGCACAGGAATGCTGCAGAGACTAAAATGAGAGGGAGGGGGAGATTAAAATGGAAAGTACCCCGACAGGCATCTGAAGTTCCCTCTGGATGAGGCTCTGATTAAAGAATGGAAAATATTTTTGCAATAAAAATTCTTGTCATTAAGCCAAACACCTTTGTTATATTAGGTTCTTCTTGGGAGAGCTGAACCCTCCTGGGTAAGGTACCTTATCTCCTTAGGGACTGACACCCATCTGTGACCATTAATCTCAGTACGGATCTGTCTGAGCCCTGCGTTTGTAAGGTTTAATTTTTAAAGTAGATAGGGTTAGGGTCAAATTGCTCAGAAAGAGTTCATATCTAAATGCTTTCAGATCTGCCCTGTGTTTTTAATAATGCTATTGTTCCTATTATACCACTAGTATTTTTAATTAATTAATTAATTAATTTTTTGGAGAGAGGGGAATGGAGGTAAAAAGAAAGAGAGAGAAACATCAGTGTCAGAGAGAAACATCGATCAGCTCCCTTCCATATGTGCCCTGACCGGGGACCAATCCATGCCTTGACTAGGGACTGAACCTGCCATCCAGGCATGTGCCCCTATGAGAAATCAAACCACTGACCTTTCAGTTTATGGAACAATGCTCAACCTGTATTTGGCGACCCAATCAAAACACATGGGTAGCTGAATGGATACAAAAACTATATATATATGTTGCGTACCAGAGACCCAACTCAGAACAAATGATACACACAGACTAAAAGTAAAGGGATGTAAAAAGATATTTTATGCAAATGGAAAGGGAGAAAAAAGCTGGAGTAAGAATACTTATATCTGACAAAATGGACTCAAAACAAAAGCTATCATAGGAGACAAAGAAGAACACTACATAATGATAAAGGGAGCGATATAACAAAAGGGTGTAATCCTTGTAAACATTTAAGCACCCAACATAGGAGCACCTAAATATATAAAGCAAATATTAATAGATGTAAAAGGAGAGATTGACATTAATACAGTCATAGTAAGGGACTTCAACACCCAATGGTCATCGATGGATGGATCTTCCAGACAGAAAATCAACAAGGAAACAACTGCCTTAAATGACACACGAGAGCAGATGGATTTAATTGATATCTTCAGAGCATTTCACCCCAAAGCAGCAGAATATACATTCTTTTCAAATGGACATGAAGTATTTTTTAGGATAGACCACATGTTAGAACAAAAAAAACAAGTCTCAATAAATTTAAGAAGATTGAAATCATACCAAGCATCCTCTCTGAACATAATGCTATGAAAGTAGAAATTGATGACAAGAAAAAAACTAAAAAATACATGGAGTCATGGGAGCTAATTAATGTGGTACTAAACAATGAATGGATCTAGAATGAAATTTACAAAATCAAAAGATACATGAAAACAAATGAAGAGGAGAACAAAACAACTCAAAACCTATGGGACACAGTGAAAGCAGTCCTGAGAGGGAAATTCATAGCATTACAGGCCTACCTCAAGAAACAAGAAAAAGCTCAAACAAACAATCCAACTTTACCCTTCAAAGGAACTAGAAAAAGAACAGCCAGGAAAGCCCTAAGTGAGTAGAGAAAGGAAATAATAAAGTTCCCAGCAGAAATAAACAAAATAGAGACTAAAAACACAATACAAATGATCAATGGAACCAAAAGTTTGTTCTTTGAAAAGACAAACAAGGTTGACAAACTTTTAAACAGACTCGTCAAGATACAATGAGTGAGGACCCAAATAAATAAAATCAGGAATAAAAGTGGAGAAGTAACAACTGACTCCACAGAAGTACAAGAGATTGTAAGAAAATATTACGAACAACTGTATGCCAACAAACTGAACATTCTGGATGAAATGGATAAATTCCTATAAATATAAAATCTTCTCCAACTAAATCAGAAAGATAATCAGAAAATCTGAATAGACAGATAACAGCTAGTGAAACTGAAATAGTAACCTTTCAAAAACTCCCCAGAAATAAAAGTCCTGAGCAGATGGACTCACAGGTGAATTTTACCCAACATTCTCAGGAGAACTAACACCTATCCTTCTCAGACTATTCCAAAAATTCAAGAGAAGGGAAGTCTCCCAGGTTCACTTTACAAGGTCAGTGCTACCTAATTCCAAAACTAGATAAAAACACTACAAAGAAAGAAAATGATAGGCCAATATCTCTGATAAACATAGATGCTAAAATCCTCAATAAAATATTAGCAAACTAAATTCAGGAATACATCACAAATATCATACACCATGATCAAATGGGATTTATTCTGGACATGCAAGGATGGTACAATATCCACAAATCAATAAATGTGATACACCATGTAAACACAATAAAGGATAAAAACCACATAATCATATCAATAGATGCAGGAAAAGCATGTGATAAAATCCAGCATCCATTTGTGATAAAAACTCTCAGTAAAGTGGGAATAGAGGGGACATACCTCAACATAAAAGAGGCCATCCATGACAAATCCACTGCCAACATCATACTCAATGGGCAACACTACAAGTGTTTCCATTAAAATTTGTAAACAGGTTTGTTCACTTTCACCATTCTTATTCAACGTAGTACTGGAAGTTCTAGTCATAACAATCAGACAAGAAGAAATAAAAGGCATCCAAATTGAAAAGGAAGAAATAAAACTGTCATTATTTGCAGATGACATGATATTGTATATAGAAAATCATAAATATTCCACCAAAAGACTATTAGAACTAATAAATGAATTCAGTAAACTGGCAGGATACAAAATAAATACCCAGAAAACAGTTGTATTCTTATGCACCAATAATGAACTATCAGAAAAGAAAACTAAGAAAACAATCCCATTCATAACTGTTTCAAAAAATAAATTATCTAGGAATAAGTTTAACCATGGATATAAAAGACCTGCACTCAAAAAATTATGACACTGAAGAAAGTAATTGAAGAAGAAACAAATAAATGGAGGCATATACCGTGTTCATGAATAGGAAGAATTAACATCATTAAAATGTCTATACTACCCAAACCAATCTACGGATTCAATGCAATTCTTATCAAGACACCGATGGTGTCTTTCATAGAGCTAGAACAAATGTTCCAAAAATGTATATGGAACCACAAAAGACTCCGAATACTCACAGCAATCCCGAGAAAGAAGACCAAAATTGGAGGAATCATGCTCCCTGATATCAAACTATACTAATCAAAAGAGCATGGTACTGGCAGAAAAGCTGACACATAGATCAATGGAACAGAACAGAGAGCCCAGAAACAAACCCAAGCTTTTACGGTCAATTAATATTTGACAAAGGAGGCAAACACTGACAGTGGGGTAGAGACAGTCTTTTCAATACATGGTGTTGGGAAAATTGCCAAAACATGAAACTAGATCACCTCCTTACACCATACTCAAGAATAAACTAAAAATTAAGACTTGAATATTAGACTCAAAACCATAAAAATCCTGGAAGAAAACATAAGCAGTAAAATCTTGGCCATTTCGTGTAGCAATATTCTTTTGGTATATTGCCTCAGGTGGGGGAACAAAAATAAAAATAAACAGAAAGGACTATATCAAACTAAAAAGATTTTTGCACAGCAAAGGAAACCACCAACAAAAGAAAAGACAACCCCCTAAATGGAAGAACTCATTTGCCAATGATGCATCTCATAAGGGGTTAATATCCAAAATTTATTAAAAAACTTATGAAACTCAACACCAAAAAACCCAAACAAGCCAATTAAAAAATGAACAAGGAATTTCACTAGAAAGTTCTCCAAAGAGGACATACAGATGGCCAGTAGGCATATGAAAATATGCTCAAAGTCACTAATCATTAGATAAATGCCAATGAAAACCACAATGAGATATCACCTCACACTTGTTGGAATGGCTATCATCAATAAATCAACAAATAACAAGTGCTGGGGAGGACGTGGACCCTTACTGCAGAAGGGTACCCTTGTATACTATTGGTGGGAATGCAGATTGGTGCAGTCACTGTGGAAAAACTGTATGGGGTTACCTCAAAATTAAAAATAGAACTGCCTTATGACCCAGTGATTCCACTTCCGGGAATATATCCAAAGAAACTTGAAACACTAATTCAAAAGAATATATGCACCCACTGTTTTCATTGCAGCATTATTTACAGTTGCCAAAATTGGGAAGCAGCCCAAATGTCCATGAGTAGATGAGTAGATAAAAAAGCTGTGGTACATTAACACAATAGAACACTACTCGGCCATAACAAATGAAGGAAATCTTACCCTCTGTGACAGCATGGATGGACATGGAGAACATTACGCTAAGTGAAATAAGCCAGTCAGAGAAAGACAAATACCATATGCTTTCACTCATATATGGAATCTAATGGACAAAATGAACTAACAAGCAAAATAGAGACAGACTCATAGATAGAGAGCAGGCTGACAGCTGTCGGGTGGGGAGGTGGGATGGGGAGGTGGAGGGATTGAGCAAAAAGAAGGAAAAAAAGAGAAAAACTCAGAGACACAACAGCGCAGTGATTGCGGGGTGGGGGAAGGAGATGGAGGGAGGTAGACGAAGGCGTAGGGGGTTAAACGGTGATGGACGGAGACTTGACCTGCGACAGCGAGCACATAATACTGTGTACAGGTGATGTGTTGTAATAAAATAAAAATAAAATGGTGGCTGCTACTTGATTTGTGCAAAAATATCACAAAACACAATATTTTGCATTTTTCAGCAAAATATGTTTACAGGAAAATTTGAAATTGAAGAGAAGTATAAAGAATAAAATAAAATCACCCATAATCGTACTTTATTTCTGAGCTTCTCTGTTTTAGTCCTTTTTTCCATGTATGTACTTATGGGTGAGGCAAAAGTAGGTTTACAGTTGTTCACATGGAACGTGACACCATAGTTAATAAACAATAATACAAGAATAAACTCTGCTTTGCATACTCACAACTGTAAACCTGCTTTTGCCCCACCTTGTACTTATATGTTATATATGTATAAGTATGTAATACACACTTTTAATGAGCTTATATTTACAAACTGCTACACACTGGCTTTATAATTTAGTCTGTTATGAACACTTGCCCGTCATTAAACATCCCCCTACCGAACGATTGTAAATGACTGTAGAGCAGCTCACAGCATTGGGTCAGCAGTGGTCTGACCACAGGGTCCAGGGAGCCCTGCCCTGGGCCCGGCTGGGTCAGCACTTCCCTGCACCTCGGTGCTCCAGAGAATCGTGTGTTCTGGTGATAACACCCCATGGCGGCGCTCACTGGTGTCCTCTTCTGTGCCCACCGTGTGTTCCCTGTACTGCCCCATGGAGTCCAGCAGAACTGGCAGCCCCAGCCTCTCATGCCCAGGCACTTTGACAATCCGGAACTGATCCTTCAGAGTGGAAGGGGGCGGTGGGGTGCCTTTGGCTGTAACCCCTTGCACATCAAAGGGGGCAGGCGGGCTAGGAGTTAATGCCATGGGCTCTGGTGTCTGGTAGGCTGGATCACAATCCCTGCCCTACAAGGCACCAGCCATAGGACCTCAGGTAAGGTGCCCAGCCAATCTGGGTGAGAGAAGGTAATAATAACAGCACTGACTTCGTAGAGCTTTTGTGACAATCTAGTAAGAAATTCATGCAATGTTTGGCATCATGTCTGGCAAACAGTAAAAGTTCAGTAGATGTTAACTGTTCTCATCGTCCCTTCAGTGTTCTTGTGAAAGTAAGAAGTGTGATGGGAGGACAAGGCAGGAAGAGAAGAATCACCATGGGAATGTAGAGAAGGTACTGGTGATGGTGGTGGGAGGGGCTGTGTGCTGGCTAATTTTATGTGTTAACCAGGTAGGACCATGGGACCCAGGTATGCGGTCAACACACTGTCTAGATGTCACTGTGAAGATATTTTTTTAAGGTGTGATTCCCATAGAAATCAGTAGACTTTGAGTAAAGCAGATTGTCGTCCACAACGGAGGTGGGCCCCATTGAATCAGTTGAAGGCCTTCAGAGAAAAAAGACAGACCTCCCTAAGGAAGAGGAAATTCTATGCCTAGACAGCTTTGGACTTGAACTGCATCAACTATTGCCTGGGTCTTCGGCTTGCCAGCCTGCTCTGAGGATTTTGGACTTGCCAGCTCCCACAATCATGGGAGTCAACTCCTAAAAATCTCTCTCTCTCAAAAAAATCTATATATAGATATATACAGGGTCCGGCAGAAGTAGGCCTGCTTGAGTGTGCTTGGTAGGGTAATAATATGAGTATAACAATTTTTAGTTTTAAATTTGAACATTTCACCTAAAATGTCATATGGTGTGCTTGAGTGTAATATTGTTATGTTACAGAATGACATGTTTGTGATTTTGTGATAAACGATTTTGTGATGAAAGGGGCATTATTTGTGCTGGGCCCTGTAGCTATAGATGATATAGTTATAGATACAGATACCCTATTGGCTCTGTTTCTCTGGGGAACCCTAACAAATGTGGGTTGTTATGTAAAGTGTAGGGGTAGTAGAGTGGGGGAAAAGGGAGAAGAATGTTCAGGGAGGTCTATGAAGGAGAAAATGGAAAGGAGATTATTGGATAGATTCGGAGCAGGAACCATGTCTTATTTATCTTTGTAGCCTTAATACAGTTCCTGGTGTGTAAGCATCAAATTAAAAATAACAAAGGAGAGAGAAAGAGGGAGAGAGTGAAGGAGGGAGGAAGGGAGGGAGGGGAAAAGGAAGTCCCAAGGGAGGCTGGAGGGAAGGCTTGCTCAGGCTGTCCTTTTCTCTTTCTAACCCTTCAAACAATGCCTGAAGTATTCCTTTCTGCATACTTTAAACATCAAGAAACCAGCGCAAATCTCTTAACATTTCCCCCCAAACCCTTTACTTCATCAGACACTTCTGTCATCTGTATCACTTGGAGGTCTAGCCAACAATATCTTCTTTTTAAATTAAAGTATTTAGTCTGGAATCTGTCTTGGCACAGCCATAATGCTCTGCTTTGATTATGGATCGGTTGGAGAGATGGGACCTGGAAGATGAATGCTCAGATTGCTGGGTAATTACGTCCTGACCACCAGAATTCCCCCCTGTGGTTTCAATTGGATCCATGCATTGCTTTCTGTCCCTGGCATGCGCCGGAGTCACCCACAGAGCAGCCACATTCCTGCCCAGGGCACAGGAGCGGTGTCCCCAGGATAATGTCCCGTCTGGGACAACCCCTGGAGGGTCTTCTGGAGTGAAAGGAGAAGCATCCAGTGGGTTACCGGATGATTATGTCAGTTTTGTGTGTTCTCAGGACTGAGGTGAGACTGGGTTTCCTCTTCAGTGGTGAAACTGCAGCAGGCTGGGGAGACTCGGATGCTCAGAGAGCTTTCCCCCGCCATGGAGTCAGAGTGTCAGCCTTTCAGTTAAGATGGGACTTGGTTTCGGTAACTACCCACCCCCAGAAGGGAGCTCTTTACGGCAGAATCAGACACGTCTTGGTGTAAAGTTTTCATAATGGAAAGAAGAGAAGGAAGACACTGACACCCAGGAAAGGAGAACACATATCTGAAAATAAACCTCATGTATTTGTTTTACAATGTGTCCTAGGGCCACTCGCACTCACTCACTCATTCAGGTGATTCATCTCCGTCTTTGCTGAGAGGCTATCATATGTAAGGCTCCTGGGTATAGATCACAAGGGGTACCAGGTAAAGGTACAAAAATGTAAAAGGAGCTGGAATGCCACCTTTTACATTGATAGAGGAAGTTCTGGAGAGTTCTCGATATTACTTCCAAGTAAGTCGGCACTAGGGAGTAGGCGACATCTGTGTTCACTTTTCCCTCCCCCGTTTTTTTTTATTCCTTGTTCCCTAGGACCCTGTGGACATCCTCCTTGAGAGTTTCCTTTCCTGCCTGCCTAGAACCTACACTGAATTGTTCATTTCCACTGCAATCCAAACTTTATCTGACGTAGGTCCTATTTCTCTCACCTGGAAATAACTATAGTCAACAATTTCCTGTTAAGAGGCTTAACTAACTGTGATTGGCTCCCCAACATCACACGCCCCTCCCCCATCTGTGGAGAGAATTGTGAATGACAAGCTGTCACATGTGACTGAGAGCAGAGGCCTCTGGGAGATGCAGTATATTCAGACCCTGTTTTGTGAGACGTGAGTTTTGGGAGATATTCACAGGTACTCTATAAATAATTTTCTATACTGAATGAGCATAGCAAACAACATGTTCTATCCTCCCTTACAAATTCCCAAGAAACATTAGCATAGTAAAGGTTTAATATCCTGTAGTAAGAAAAAACTTCATTTAATTTACTTTAACTTCATAGTAATCCCAGGTGGAAAAACAAGTTTTCCTGTGGAGAGATGGCCCACGGAACATTAGTTGGGGAAATACACACCTAAGCTAATGAAGTGAAGAGAAAGCGCGGAAATGGAAGGATTTCAGATGACTCCAAACAGCGGCGAGTAGAAACGTCTAGAACTGGGAACGGCGGGTTGGAGCAGAGGAAGAAGGTCCGACCCCCACCGCAGGGTACTGCACAACCACGGCGAGGGACGCTCGGCGTCTTCCAGCGTCTCCTGGCCCACTTGCACCTCCTCCAGCGGGATCTTTCCAGTCCTTTGGGGTCCCCCTCTAACAGTCTCTGTCTGTCTGTCTGCTTCTCACTCAGAGAAAGTTCTGTAGAGAAGATCTTGCTCCGCCCTCACCGCTCCACTCAGGCCACTGCTATCTGCGGCTCTGAGGTTTCGGGTGGCCTAGTGGGGGAGGGGCTTCACTCTCCTAAGCCCCTCCCCTGATTGTTTGGCTCAGTTCCCTTCCTGCATTGTCCTGTGTTAACAACCGAGCAAGGCTACGCCTTGTTGCAAACATTGCACAAGCATAGAACCCTAGCTTCGTCTTAAAATATATATACTGTACTACTTACAAAGAAAATATGATAAACAAGCGCTCTAATTTGCCCTGCACCAGATTCTAACACGTCAGAGACCACCACTGCAGTGACTTGTACTGCTCGGTGAGCATGGTTTAGATCAGTCCTGGAAACCGCATTTCTCTTGATGTCTCCGTGTCTCCGTTTGAATGTCTTATCCTTGTGCCTTGGAACGGAGCTTGTAGCACTGCCCGGATCTGTTCTTGAATTCAGGCCTGTGCCTGTCCCCCAGGGTAAATTATTCCAAGTGCGCCTCTTCATTAACATGGGAGTGACATGCTCCATTAAACACCGGGCAAGGTTCGGGTGCAGATGTTCAGCACGCGCTCTCCTTGCGGGGTGGAAAGCAGTGGTACAATGACAGGGGATATGTAATACATTGCCTCGTGATGGTATCCTAGCGGAGCAGTTTTAATGAATTAAGTTTCTATGCGTCGACCTTCATGTTTACGAATGTCATGCATGTATATGTATGTGTGTGAGAGGGGTTATGTTTAATGTTTATATTTGTCTACCCCCAAGTGGGATGAAATAATTATGCGTATAACAAGGAAAACCATAAAAAAATAATAACGGGTTTGACCAGAAGGAAGCACCTGCCCAGAAAACAAAGGCCACGTGTGGAACGTGTTCTCAGAAAGTCACGCCGCTACAAGAGGCGTGGTGATGATCACTTGTCATTGGGGTTCACCTTTTATGGTGCTAAGAGTTACCGGACGCACTTCATGCAGCAAACATTTGCAAAATAGCCTGTGATGCCTGCCAAGCTACGGTGGTGTGTTGAAACGGAGTACAGCGAGAGTAAGAATAAGGCCATTGACACCTTCCCTCTTACAGTCAGTCTGGAGAGTGCTGTTCCTGGAAAACGGGAAAAGAACTCAGACTGAACCCGGCGATGAAAACTCACATGCAGCACCATTCAAAGCAGATGCGCTCTGTGAGAGAGAATGGAATGTTCCATCGGGGACGACAGTGGTCGACGTTCCATTGTGACAATGCAACTGGCTGCTATAAAACGTTAACCGCTACCATTCTGACCAGAGTACAGTGCGAAATGCAAGAATGGGCACCCAGTAAGCTTGATGAATTCATTCCAAGGCTGAGATTTTGTGAAATCTGTATGGATCTAGCGGACAAGACTCTGCTTGCCTTGGCATTATAAATTCATGTAGAAAATATGAGAAAGATTTGTTACTTTCTCAAACTTTTGACATGTACATACCAGAAGAAGAAGATGTTGGATTTTTAGATCAGTTTTTAATACACCATCAAGTAAACTGGCAAAAATATAAGCTAGCTGAACAGACCGTTGGAAACCAATGGCAGGGAAAACCCTCAGAAGAACAGTTCATTTCGGAACCATTACCAAGGTTAATTTAGTTTTCATTGTACATTGGGAAGGTGTGTGCTAGCTCTTGATAAGATGACAGCTTCTTATAGAACTACATTGAATAATGCCATACAAATGGTTGATTTTCTTCAGAAATAGTATTTACATGTACATTTTCCTGTTTGATATGAACAATATGAGTATCAGTTCTAAAATTTACTTGTTCACACCAAATGTCAAAGCCACATGAGGTAAGAAATCACTAGTGTTTGTTCGTTTGTGGTTATTGCTGTTGGTAAAGAAATTCTATTACCACATTATCACTCGAATAACACAAGGTTAGGCCACTATAGTTAAAAAATATATATGTGTGTGTATATTTATGGGTATATATATAATAATAATTTTATTTTTAGAGCATTGTTAGGTTTACAGAAAAAACTGAGCAGAAAGTATAGATTCCCATGTACCCTTCCCCCCAACACACATAGTTTCCCCTGGTCTTAACAAGTTGCATCGGTATGGTACACTTCTTAAAACTCATGGACCGACACTGGTCACCATTATTCATGGATGTCCATAGTTTATGTTAGGGTTCACTCTTTGTGCTGTACAGCTCAGTGGGTTTTGATACATACATAGTGTCATGTACTCATCATTACAGCGTCACACAGAATAGCGTCATCCCTAAGGACCACTTTAGCTCTAATAACCTGGGAGAACCCACTTGGGAAATCAGAGTAACACTGTTACCTTGCTCACAACCACAGATAAAGCACCATGACTAAACTGAAACACATTTCATTTCCATGCAACGCATTTCTGTTCAACACGTTTCATGCTATACAACTAAATGTTCCTGCTTTGGTCCTGAGAATGAAGGAAGAGGAAGGGGATGGGAAGTGATGAGGCAGGAGGAAGGGTACACTGCAGAGCACCAGACAGCCCTGCAGGAACCCAGCTCCCAACTCGGCCACTCCCTGAGTGGGGGACCCTCCCGCCCCCACAGGCTCAGGCTCCCTGTCCGCAAAAGCAAGGGGGTGGGATGCTGTGGTTGCAAGGTGTTTTCTTCGAACCTGAGGGCTTCTCATGCTGACTGCCTTTGGAGAATTCAAGAATTTTTTTTAAAGACTAAAAACACATAAATATAGAGATTTCTATTTTGGATTTTACCAATGTAGTCAGTAAATAACATGGTCGAGTGACAGCTAAAGCAAAACAATGATAATAATTCAGATTATTCATAGATAAGAATCCATAAATGCAGTTTTCTTCATCTCCTTTTGGTACATGAACAACGCTTATAAGAGAACATTCTGCTTAGAATGGAGAGAAAATTTGATATTAACTGTACAGATGTTCATAGAATGTGGGCCTGTTATTTATACCAATTTGTCTTTCGTCCTGTTTTTACAGAACCACACTGAAGTTGATTAGTGCTTCCGAGCACAAAAGTGGGGGAGAGAGCAGTATGGTTATAAGTGCCTGTGGATTCACTTTGAAACCCAAGGTTCTAGATTGAATACATTATTTAAAATCCTCCACTTGGGGAGGAACCATCTCCTAGAAAGAGTGAGATATAAGAGGGGATCAAGGGAAAGAACTTGGTAGTTGGAGAGGGCAACTGACAACTACCAACTCAGAGATTTTGGAGAAGTCTGAGAAGAGATTTCTCTTCTGGAATGTTGTGGTAGGGGCAGTCTTTTGTCATTGTTGGATGTCGACCTGTTTTGTTTTGTTTGGACATCAATGGCCTTGCATGTGTGCAGAAGGGAGCTATTAAGAACTTCAACCAATCCCTGGCTGGTGTGGCTCAGTGGACTGAGTTGCGGGCCTGCAAACCAAAGGGGCGCCGGTTCGATTCCCGGTCAGGGCACATGCCTGGGTTGAGGGCCAGGTCCCCAGTCAGGGGCACGCAAGGGGCAACCACACATTGATGTTTCTCTCCCTTTTTTTCTCCCTCCCTTCCCATCTAAAAATAAATAAATAATTTTTTTTTAAAAAAAAGAACTTTGATCAGGTTTGGATAAAAGTGAGAGCACCCGCCAGTTTCCTTGCTTGACCCTTAGGGGAGTGAATTCTATCAGGTACTTGCTCAGTAGCCAGAATGTCCAGACTCAATCACTAAAGACACCTGCAGTGAGTTTTTGCTTCCTTGTTTTTATCTCTGTTCCAAGTCACTTATACTTTGAGCTCCACAGAACCTTAAAAATAATAAAGATTTTTTTAATAACCTCTGCTCTGGGCTGTAACTAAGCAGTATGGTTTTCAGCAAGTAGCCCTAGTTTCGCCCACCGTATTTTACTGTGTTCAGCCCCACACTCTGTTCCCTGGTCGCCAGCAAACGTTCATCAGCGATGGGGGCAGCAAGCTGGTGAGCCCCCGTGTCCTTTGTTTCCTTGCAGAGAGCATGGTTGCAATAATTTGGAAGAGCTTGTCTTCTGCAGGGGCCTGGGAAAGGATGATGAATGGCTCCCTTGTTCCGATTCATCCCTTCGGTCTCCTACCAGGGGAAAAAGGCTGACGGACAGCTGCTAATCTCTGTGTTTTCACGAGCCCCACCTTGCTCGCCAATAAGATCACTCACTGCCATGGAAAACATGTGCCGTGGGGGTGAAGCAGAGTTTCACATTATTCATTAGGCTTGAGTCCTCATTAGTACCTTCTTTATAAAATAAACACTGGGCACTGCAGACACAGGGAACAAGAGCCCACTTCATACCAAGCACAATGACAAATGTCTCCTGTGGCCCTAGATTTCAACTCTTAACATCTGGGATCTCCCCATCTCCATGGCAACATAAAGTAAATAATAAAAATAGTTCAAATCCAGGAAAACCACAGCAGGGAATGTCTGTCCTGAAAGAAAACAAGGGCTTCACATGTGTTCACATACCAGCGAGAGGGCCCGTGTGAAACCCAACAGTTGATCGATAGGACAACGGTGAGTGGGGACGCAGAGAGTGAAGGCAAGCAGACACGAAACGTCAGATTATTTGAAGAAGCGTCGTCTGCTTTCAATAGGAGGCCTGAACTGAACATTGCTTCTTATATTCCTGGGCTTGTACAGTACAGATTTTACATTTTGTCCAAATGTGTTTTGAATTATAAGCCTGTTATGGTACACTGTATTTAAGGGGAACCATAGATTATAAAAGTAATAGTATCAAGCAAAGAGTGGGGAACTGCTGATTTAGTTTCTGCCACATAGCTTCTTAGCAAAGCTGTGGTCTGCCAAACAGACCTCCTGGGGCTTCCCCTCCCTGCTCCCCAACAGCCCCAGGGAGTCCTCCTGTGGCCCGCCCACCTCTGGAGGGAGGCAAGGTGGTGCATTTGGGAGACTCCACAGCCCCCACCATTGGCGTGAGAGCAGCAAAGAGACCCCCTGGGAACAAAGAAGGTACCTTCCAGGACACAGGAAAACCATCAGAGATAGGATGTTTTTCAAAAATGGGGATTTTGCATTAAACTAATTTTCTGGTTACTGTAGTGACTAACATTGTCACTTTGGGCCTTTCAATTCACTAAAGGTGGTCTAGCTCATCTGCAGAGAGTGGGGGGGACATCATGGCCCTGGGTCCCTGCAAGCCCTGGAACCCTACAATTCTATGAATTGAACACAAAGCATGATTTTGTTTCAGGCTTTGTGGATAAGAAACTTAGACTGTCTGGGTTTACTGTTCTACTGTAGCAAAACGGGATTGACTACAACCGGAGGACAGTGTGTGTGCGCACACGTGTGCTTAGATCTAGGTGTGGCCTAGGGAAAAGAGTGGGCTCTGGAGCCAACCCCAGGGACTAGGTGTGTGCCCTTGGGGCAGTGTCTCCATCTTCCTGGGCCGCAGTGCCTTTATCCCTGCTTATGGGGGTCATCGTCCTCACCCTGCAGCATTGTTGTAGGAGTAATTGTAAGTGATCAATAAATGGTAACCATCATATGTTTATGGTGTTTGGGGCCATTGCTTGAAGAATAATTTTGATCACGTAGGTAAGATTTTTCTAGTAGTGGGACCCCTTGTCCAGTGTGATTTTTGGAAACAGAGCCCAATACTTGGCAACGGTGATTCTATTTGGCACCAGTTAGGTGTGAATCCATACTTGAGATATAGCACGTTGGGTTTTGCTTTTTTGCTTTTTTGTTTTTAATTCTAACAGTAGCTTTTTACCCTGATTGTTTCCATCTTTCTCCTAAAGGTAAAGTATAGCTAAAGCATTCTGGCTAATTTAATAGTCCAGAATAGCTGGGCTCTAATAAGTGGAGGCTTTTACTCTGTGAGTTGTGCACAGACATCTTGCCTTTTATTCACAACTACGTGTTCAAGTTCAAAGCTAACCAGAAGTCAATAGCCACTAAGATGGCTCTGGAGCAGATTCTATTTATTGTTCCTTTCTTCCAGCCAAGTTTTTCTTCATCTCTCTCTTTCTGATCTTTTAACTACTCTTCCTTTTTGTCCTCTTCTTCTGACCTCAGCGTTCTCTTCTTTCCAACTGTGCACTGTGTATTTTGAGGTATTTTGCTTTCTTTACTTTTTCACCACTTCTTTCTCCATCCCTGTCTCGCTTTCCTTTCTATCGTCTATACTTTTACTTCCAATGATCCACAGCATCATTTGGGGTGGGAGCACCTTTTTTTTTTTAGGATAAATAATGGAAAGGCGGGTGGACTTCTCTTTGAATTCGGGGAATGGACTTGCAGCTAACTCCTGGCGCCGAGTTTCCGGAGGGTGGCCGATGTCAGAGAAGCCAGCTGCTCAGGATGCAGAGATACCAGGCAGAGCACTAGGCACTGTCCAGGGTCAAAGTGACCCCAAGGGCACCAAAATTCAAACCAGCCAATGGAAAAGGGCATCAGGGCTTTAAAAAGTAAGGTGCTGTAGTTGATTGTAAAGCCAAATACCTATTGTGTCTGGGCTGCCTGACCTGAAATGATGAAAAAAAAAGGGAGGGGAAGACTTCCAGCCAAGAAGGAGGTATAGGTAGACATACTGTGCCTCCTCACACAACCAAAAGAAGGACAACAATAATTTAAAAACAAAAAACAACCAGAACTGACAGAAAATTGAACTGTATGGAAGTCCAACAACCAAGGAGTTAAACAAGAAATATTCATCCAGACCGGTAGGAGGGGCAGAGACAGGAATCGGGGCAGAGAAGACTCATGGCAAGGTGGTGGCTGGTGGAGCGGGCAGTCCCACATTCGTGTGCAGATAAACCAGGAAGAACAACTGGGGAGTGAGACAGACCATGCATGCAACCCACGGTCTCAGCGGGGAAATAAAGCCTCAAACCACTGATTGAAAACACCTGTGGGGGTTGAGGTGGCAGCAGGAGAGACTCCCAGCCTCACAGAAGAGTTCGTTGGAGAGACCCACAGGGTTCTAGAACGTACACTAGCCCATCCACCCAGGAATCAGCACCAGAAGGACCCAATTTGCTTGGGAGAAGCAGGGGAAGTGACTGAAAACCATCAGAAAGTGAAGCAAGCAGCACTATTCCCTCTCAGGCCCCTCCCCCACATACAGCATCACAAATCAGCCACGTGGGTTACCCCACACTGGTGAACACCTAAGGTTCTGTCCCTCAATACGTAGCAGGCCTGCTGAGACAAAAAAAAATGGCCCAAATGAAAGAACAGATCAAAGCTCCAGAAAAAACACAACTAAATGACGGAGAGACAGCCAACCTATCAGATGCAGTTCAAAACACTGGTAATCAGGATGCTCACAGAATTGGTTCAATATGGTTGCAAATTAGATGAAAAAATGAAGGCTATGCTAAGTGAAATGAAGGAAAATGTACAGGGAACCAACAGTGACAGGAAGGAAACTGGGACTCATATCAACGGTGTGGACCAGAAGGAAGAAAGAAACATTCAACTAGAAAAGAATGAAGAAACAAGAATTCAAAAAAATGAGGAGAAGCTTAGGAACCTCCAGGACATCTTTAAACGTTCCAGCATCCGAATTATAGGGGTACC
>CM052549.1:71437865-71491988 GCA_028533065.1 Trachops cirrhosus
GAGTGTTTGTATTTCCCTGGAGGTGAGAGAGAAGAGGCGGTGGGGAAAGGACAGGGCTCTAGCCCTAAAAAGGGGTGGTTTGGGAGCATCTCCTTGTTTCTTAGATACGAAGATTAGACCGCTTAAATGGGAAAGGCCCTGGTTGGGGGGAGGGAAACCAGACTTTTTTCTCAGGGGAATCTGAGAGAAGGCTTCAGGGAAGGGTAGCCGCTGGGATTCTGTGTCAGGAAGACAAGGGTTTGAACCTCAGCTCCTCCAGCTGCTTGCTGTTCGGGGATCCCGGAGAAAGAAAGGAAAATAACGAAAATTGCTGCACCCTATCTGCCAGACTCCACGCTGCTTTTGCATATGCAGTACGATTTCACTTCACTTTTCCAATAACACTTCGAAGTAGCTTGGCCCAGTCATAGAATCAGTAGCTGGTTAAGTCACCCTCGGTTTGTTTGATCTCCCACAATTTTTCCGCTGTACCACACGGTTTCCCCAAATCCCCAGCCTCCTCGAGCCTCAGTTTCCTTGCTTGTTAAATGCACGCAGTCAGATCGCCTCGAAGGAGTGTTAGGAAGGTAAACGTGGAGCAACTCCTGGTCTGTTGCGGGCCCTGGCCTCCAGGGGGAGCCCAACCTCCTCCTGTCCCCTTCCCTCCCCTCCTGTGCGGGGCTGGTCAGCTTTCGGGACGTTTCTCAGCCACTGACTGCACCCGCGGGGCACAGCCCTGTGCGGAGGAGATAAGGCTCTGCACCCTGCCAGGGCGCCGGCTGCTGTCTCCTCCTCTTTGTCTCTACAGAGCGCGAGTCAGCTAACTCCCTTCGACCAGGAAGTCGCAGAGGTTGGGTGCGGTCAACGCCCTCTCCCTGGGGCTTCCCTTGCTCCTTCCGCGTCTGAGGACCTGAGGTTCAGTGGCCCAGGCCTTGCTGCTCAGAACTGGGGAGACCTGTCAGCGCCTTCACACTCCTCAGGCACTATTGCCCTCCAAGGACACTGGCCTGGCCTGGACACCTGCGTGGAAAGCCCAGGCCAGCTCCTCTGGAGGCCGGAAAACGAGTCTTTTTTTATTTTACTTTTTTCTGGGTGGAGCCTTCCCTTAACCCGCAATTTTTGGACCCTGGTGTAGAAACCGACAGGGACAGACCTCCGCAGGCCTGCACGGAACAGGTAGCTCCCCCGATCCGGGCTGCGCTGCAGGTGGGATCCAAACCCCGCTGGGAGCAAAGTCTGGCTTTCATAATTTGTACACTTACCTCTCCCAGGGAGGCTTTCGGAAGTGGGTGATTGAGGCAGGATTCAGCGATTCCTCAGTTTCCAGGCCACATATGATATTAACACCTCCCCTTGATCTGCAGGGGCTCCCCCCCCCCCCCCGCCCCCGGTCTAACAGTTGGTGCTTGACAAATGTTACCACTCCCATAAACAAGAACAAAGTCTGTGAGATCACACAGTTTAGGGGGGCTTTCAACTTAAGGTCCTACTAACATCCGTATTAAAGTGAGCGTCCCGTCTCTCGGGAGTCAGCGGTTCTCTGAAAGTCCTGGCCTGTGGCATCAGACACGAGACAGAAGAAAATGACTTCTCTTGTGGAAGAGAGAGGCACATTTATCATCCTCACAGTTCATAGTTTGGTTTCATTCTTAAATCAGCTTAAATTACGAGGATTTGAAGTATTCCAATGCATTATTTATAAACACAATTTTAAAAATGCAAATCCCACCTGCCTTTTTTTTCTGGGTATGGAGGTGAGGGGAAACCTCAAGAAAAGTCAAAGTCCATACAGAAATGAACAGCCACATTGGTCTAGAAATGTTCAACATAACTTTTTCCGTTTGTACAGGGGTAATGCCCTGTATTAAACATGTAAGGTCTTCATCTACGTGGGTCTGATTACAGAAACTAATAAAGTATTCTCTAAAGAAAAAAGAAAAAAGAATAGCCTAAAGCCAGACCTTCGTTAGGCTGCGTGCTCTGTGACGGTCCCAAACAGCTGGGGAACAGCCGTACCCAAAGCTATCGACTATGCTGTGTGAACATTCTATTGCTTATATATTCCAAAACGTCGTGGGTGAATTTGGTGCCTACGGTCCAGTTTTGTTTTTTTAATCATTTGCCGTTGCTATAAGTGAAAATCCTCTTTATAACAATGTCATGCAAATGCCTGTTAAGTCATGGAGCTAGAGCTTAAAAAAATGTTCTTGGAACTAACAGGGGTTGGCATACTTTTTCTGCAAGAGCTGGATAGTACATACGTTAGGATTTGTACGCCATACGATCTTTGTCACAGTTACTCAACTCTGCCACTAAAACACGGAAGCAGCCTCAGGCAACACATAAGTGAACGGGTGTGGCTGGGCTCCAACAAGGTTCTATATATGAATACTAAAATTTGAATTTCATATCATTTTCACTTGTCAAAGAATTCTTTTGCTTTTTTTGTACTGTTTAAAAATGTCAAAACCATTCTTAGCTTGTAGACTGTACCAAAACAGGTGATGGGCCGGATTTAGGCCCCTGCACTAGCAATTAGATGACATAAAATGCTAGTAAACAAAAGTTATTTATGTGCTTAAAAACTACTAGAAGTAAAAATAAGTTACAGCTTGCTGATTTATGCTACACACACATACACAGACACACACATGTATTTATGACCAAGGAAAGTTATTTTTAAATCATTGAGGAGGATGTGATTGTAGGCACCATTCAATGAAAAACTAGAGCATGTTTCAAGTCACTCTGTCAGAAAGGGCAAAAATAGATGGCACTATGATGTTTTATAAATAATAGTTGTATAAATTGGGTACCAGTTAAGTTATAGAACCAAAGAGATCTAAAAATACTATCACTTGAGCAAGATGGCAATGCATCTGTATGTAAGAGTGTGAGTTGGCAGTGCAGGCCCGGCACCCAGATCCGTCCTGTCTTATTCTTCCATCAGCTTCAACACTCAGCTCTTACCTCATAGTCCATGATGGCTGCTTCACCTCCCAATATCACATCTACATTCCAGTCAGCCAGAGGGGCGAAAGGGGGAGGGGAGGGAAACTTGGTCGTAATGTTTATTTTTAAAAAAACACTCCTTTCTCCTTCCAGCCAAGATGGAGTAATGAGAACTTTATCCTCTCACTTCAAAAAACAACAATGAACAGGAGTAACATGAAACAATGGTTAACATGAAACCATTGGAATATTGGATATTGGACATCAGGCAACAAAGGGCATTGGTCCCTCAGAGACGGGAAATGAATGAGGTGAGCCCTACAATTGTCCCAGGCCGTGGTGCAGGGTGGGAGATCCAGAGTGAGGATGTGGGGCGGGGAGTCCCAGGAAGAGAGGCTGCACAGCAAGTGGGCCCCTGAGATCTGCTGAGGGTCCCACACCCCCAGGCCTCCTGTGAGCTGTGGTTACTGCACGTGTGTGAGAACCAGCCAAGGCCTGGGAGCATCGGAAGGAAAGTCCTCTGAAGCTCACACAGTCAGGACTAGCTCTTCTTCCCACCAGCCAGAGTGGAAAACCCTGTAATTCACAAGCTCCAGGGAGGATTTTCATAGGGGTTTGCCTCAGAAGTAGTAGAAGTGGTCCCTCCTAATGAAGCTTCAAACAAGACCAAAAATGATCAGATTGTTTCCAGATGTGAGGGATGAATGGTGGCCCAAAGATAGCAATTCCTAATTTCTGGAACCAATAAATGTTACCTATTCAGAAAAGGGATCATTACAGATGTGACTACGTTAAGGATCTTGAGAAGAAGACAACATCCCAGATTACCCAGGTGAGCCCTGAATATGCCATTACAAGTGTCCTTATGAGGGGGAGGCAGAGGAACATTAGATGCCCATGGAGCAGAAGCTGCTGTGAAGGCAGAGGTGGAGATTGGAGTGATGTGGCCGAGGGTTGCCCGGCACCACAAGTACCAGAAGAGGCAAGAAATGGATTCTCCTCATAGCCTCTGGAGATGCCCTGCTGACACCTTGGTCTTGGACTTCTGGCCCCAGAGCTATGAAAGAAAAAAAAAACGTCATTGTTTCAAGCCACTAAGTTTGAGATAATGTGTTACAGCAGCCTTGGGAGACTAATACCACCCCCCGATAATTTAACTGCTTCTCATAACAAAACTCAACAGTATGATAGGAATACAAAGTTATTCAGTACCTAACAAGATTCACAGGGTTTAACATCCAACCAACAATTACCAGGCATGCCAAAAAAGCTGGGAAATTCAACACATAATGAGAAGAAATAGCAATCAGTTGCACTGACCCAGAAAAGACCCAGAGGATAACATTCGCATGCACGCTTTCTTTTAGATCAGGACCTGATGCAGCGATGAATGCAGCTGCGATCTGGAGTTCTATCACCAAATGATGAAATGGAGAACATTGGCAGACAGCTGGCAGTCTCAGCCATGATAATAAAAAAACCTTGTCTCACCAGTTGTATTAGTCAGGGTTTTATGGTTGCAAACAACTGAAACAGATGTGGTTGATTTAAGCGGAAAAAGCATTTAATAAAAGGATATTGTGTATTTCACAGACTTCAGAACCAGGCTTAGAAACTGAACAGGAACAAATGAGGCCTGGCAGCAGCCAGGACCAGAGCCAAAACCTTGCTCCAGAGCCCAGCCAGTGCGCACCGCGCTGGACGCCGCAGCTTGCCCCCTGAAGTCACCGTGGCAGCTGCTGCTCCTCAGCCACTGCTGCCACTAGACACTTCCTTTTGTTGACACTGCTGCTGTCAACCACCAGAAAGGGCCCTCCTCGGCTCTGCTTCTTTGCAGCACTCGCTGAAGACTGTGAAGGATGCATCGGACTGACAGAGCTTCCGCCTTAATCTGAGCCCCAAGGGAGGCTGGGCGAGTGTGTCTTAAGCTACTGCAATGAGAAGCAAGTTTGCCTGGAATCAAGATGTGTAAGAAAGGAAATGTTCTCAAAACTGGAAGAGGGTACAGAACCTGAACAGTCAAATAATAAAATAATAATAGAAGTAGTAGTAGTAATGATTGACAAAGGCCCATGCCATGAGTTCTGATTCTACCGATGTTAATGAGCCATGAGTACAGAGCGAAAGGGAGATCTTAGCATCCGTGACTTTCTGCTCTCCGGGACCCGACTTTGCCACTCCTCTAAGTCTGCCTTTACTTCTTCTTCCTGATGAATAGATTTGAGTCGGATGTATGTGAGATTCATGAATGATCATTGGGAAGGAAATCATCAGCGTCCGTGTTATCAACTTCCTATTTTGGGTGATTGTCTTTACTGTCATTAGTTACTGTATTAGTTACCAATTGGCTACCAAACTCTGTATCCAGGATGGGGAAGAATAGAATCTAAAAGGAGAATGGCAGGCGGGTCAATGGACTGTTCTTTCCTTTGTGCTAAGATATTTGCTATAGAGAATGACTTTGGCTCTGTCTTAGTCCTGATCAACTCGTTTCCTAGGTTTCTCCTTTGACCTGATGATCACCCTTACAAAAGGAAGTATTCGATCAGGGACTGTCTGACCGGAAGGACCAGTATTTTACACAGCTGCGTTAGTATGATTTGAGAGTACTGAAAAGATTGCTACATTGTCCCAATAGTTCTGTCCTTTGAAGTTAATTCCTTGGACCCTTTCTATGAGGCTCATTAAAATACAAAAATCACAGAAGGAGTGAGTTTTTCAGGGAATAACGACCACTTATTGGACACTACAGGGTGCTTCATGCACAGTGTCACTCATTACTCCTCGCAAAAGCTCTGTCACAGGGGTGCTATTGTTACTCTTTTCCTACAGATCAGGAGAGTGAGGGATAGAGAAGCCAAATACCTGTGACCTTGGACTGTGCTGCTCAAGGTCACACAGCTAGTCAATGGCATCGCTGGGACTCAGATCCCCCAGAGTCCGTCTCCAGCGTCCACCTGCTTAGCCTCTGCCCTTTGCTGCCTCTCACCTCGGAGAGAGGTGGCAGGTACAGGCACAGGGCAGGAAAGTGCCGATAAAAGGAAGAAGGGAGCCCAGTCACAGCACACAGACCCTGGAGGGCAGGCCTGTGTCCAGACGGGGACACAGGGGAGAGGTGTGGAGGGCTGGCACAGCACCCAGCACCCCTTGGCCACGGACCTTCCTTGTTTCTGGCTAGTGGACGTTAGCCATCTTTTGCACACGGCCCTGACTTCGGGGCTCTGCCCTCTGAAGGAGTCCCCCATTACTTTCATACCTAATAAAACTGGCCAACTCTGTCTGCCTCCTTGACGTCCAAGGACAACAACCGGAAAGGGGGGACAATTTTAAGGGGAGCTGTGAGTGATGCTTAAGCAAATATGGAAGATTATTTGTTTGTCTATTGGGGGACAAAGGCAGCAACCTGCATACCAGAGTGGCAAGCTCTCCATGAGAGAGAAGGAAACCTGTGGGTGCCATTCTAAACCCAGACCAAAGTACTTAGCCCCCCGACCGCAGGCTTTGTGGTCTCTAAGCCCCAGAGTCCTTGCACTGGAGAGAGGGATTCACAAAGCACCACATGAACAGAAATATTTACAGTCACGGAGCCACAGAGTTGCTGCTGCTGCTGGGAAGTTCACCGGCCGGGAGGTGAATTACGAGTTTGTATTCTGTGGCACTGCCCCTTTCACAGAAGAAGCCAGAACCCAAACCAGGATTCAGAGTCTGCCCTGATTGTCTCCCTGCCTCTCTGTCTGTCATCCCATCTTCCATCCCTCTTTCTCTTTCTCTTTCTCTTTCTCACAGCTTCCATGGTGTCTGACTCTAAATGTGAATCAAACAACCAGAAACATTAGAAGGTAAGTAAAGAGAACTAAAACAAAACAGCCCCAAGCAATCCTTCAGTGTTCTCGCCCAGGCCAGGCAACGGTGGAGAAAAACAGCTGAGCACCTGCCAAATCCATCATGCGAAGACTCCAACTTCCCAATCCTTTCATCATCAAAAGAGAGCCAGGTACTATCAGCAGCAAGAGGCTTCATGAGTAGGCACGCAAGCACCGCGCTGTGATTGAAGCTTTTTTAAAAACCCAGACTTATGGCACTTAGACTGATAACAGATTATATCTCAAAAATGTCTTCTCTCTGGCATCCTGTCTTATGAAGAAACACAGAAACTAGCCATGTGGATTAGTCTATTTATAAGTTTTTGACCTTATTCATCTTTTAGAATTAAAAAATGAAAACATTGCTTAATATCATAATAAGAAACAACACAAAGTTACAAAATAGCAATGTAGAAGGTAATTTTAGGATTAAAATATACTTGGATTTCATGATTCATAAGATTTTGTGTGAGGCAGGCTGGCATTTGTGTGGGGGAGGGGAGGGCGGGAGTGAGGGTTGTGGAGTACCCCATCAGTCCTACCGCGCTGCTTATCCATCCGTGGTCAGTTCCACCATCTGGTCTACCTCCTTGCCTCCTCTGTTCTGCTTCCGCCCGCCCCTCCGACGGCCTCCACCTCCACCATGGCTAACCTGCCATTCTAGACTCCTGACCGGAGCTCCTCCTTCCTGCCCCGAAGCTCAGCTCTACCAGCTTCACGCATACTGTCTTACTCCCTCCCTTTAGCTTCACCACTGGATCTTACTCTTGGACTGTAATCATGCTCAAGTCTCTCCAATCCAACGCAGCCAACCAAACCCACTCGCACACACCTGAAACCATTTCCCTCCAGTCTGCTAACCCCTAAAGCAAAAATGTTCGCCTCTCTCGCTCTGCCTCACAACACTTCTTTAAGACGTCATCTTTGTCAACCGCTTCCATTCTGGTGCCGCCCACTCCCTGCTTAATCCTTGCAGTTGGGCTTCAGCTCTGTTATTCCTAATAGCTTTTTAAAGGTCAATAGTCAGCCCGTTACCCAATGCTCTGTTTTATTCTCATTTCGCTCAATCACTTTATGTGGTTTACCCTTTTCTCCCACCCTAACCACCCCCCACTCTTGAGAAATTCTTACCTTATAATACGCTATTCTTATTCCCCCTTTGATCCCGTGTCTCTTCCATTTCCTCTTCCTTTCCAACTCCTAGCAGAGGTTTACCCTAAGAATCTGCCACTGACCCCCTTCTCCATCCCCTCTTCTACTTGCTCTCCTGGTAAATTCATTCAGCCTCCTGGCTCTTCCTTCTCTGTGACTCAGTTCTACAGCCGCTTCTCTGCCCCCTGACAGCTCTCTTTGCCACCTCCTTGATGGGTGTTTCTGCCCGTGTGTCCCACCAGTGTGCTATCTCACTGGGTTCAAATCTAAATTCACCCCTTTTCCTCTGGAACATTAATTTCTTCCAAATTCTGTTCATCAAGATTGTTCTAATCACATCAGCTCAAATCCTTCATAGAACCTTTAATTCTTCCCTCTTTTTTTTTTGTCCCACATCTGCTAGGGAGTCAAATCTTGTCAACTTTGTTGAAAACATATGAGGTCTGTCTGGAAGGTATCCGGTCATGTAATATGAAAAATAGAAACATTTCCTGAAGAAGATACAAGATACAAGAAACATTGTGCATAGGACAATGACATGCCTCAGTCCCCTTCCAAGTAGGTACCTTGGGACCTTACACAGTTCTGCCACTCGCCATTAGCTGCCCCGCCATATTTTCCTGAATCTCGCTGACAGTCTGAAATCTCTTCCCTTTCAAAGGTGATTTTAGTTTTGGGAAAAGTCAGAAGTCGTCACAAGGAGCCAAATCTGGGCTGTAGGGGAGGTGAATCACCTGAATGATTTGATGTTTCAACAAAAAACTGCATGAGACATGATGCATGAGCGGGCATGTTTTTGTGATGAAGCTGCCAATCACCAGTTGTCCATAGCTGTGGTCTTCTGAATCATCCACATAGTTTCTGTGGAGGAATGTTCAAGCTTAATGCAAAATTCAATGCAGATTTGTTGCTCTACTCACTCAGTCATTTTGAATGTGATGGCCACACAGTACACATGCCCACTCAGTGGCATGTACTGTCCCCACTGACTGACTAGTACAGTGAAGTCATTATTGTACACATATGCGCATTCCGGTCCACTCCTTGGCTGCCAACTTATATCAATGTCGTGCAAACCCTTCGCATTATATTAACAATGGCTGGACTTTTTCCAGACAGACCTTGTATATCTTTTGTGCTTGTTCTTGTATTTTTTTCCCACCGATACCCTCTAGTTCCAGGTCTGACTTCTGAACAATGTTATTTAATGCCGTGACCTCCTAACAGGTCTCCCTGCTTCAATCTTACTCTCCGGACCTGCACCTTACATTCTGACACACTGCGACCATATTAGTCTTCCTGAAACACATGTCTGCTTATTTTTCTGCAAAAACACTTTCAATGGCCATCCTACATCTAAAGCATAAAGATCCAAATTCACACAATACACTTGATACCCTCTACCTCCAGCCCTAAACTACCTCTCCAGTTTTATTTCCCAAGAGTTTCTTTTTTTTTGTACCCATCAGTTCTTTACTTTGACTGCAAACACACATTCATATGCTATATTTTTATATCCAACAGCAAGTAACAAAAAATCAAACTCATAATTAATTAATAGCTAAGTTTATTTACTTATAGTTGATAATTAAACTTATAGATTAAACTATATGCATTACGTATTCTGCATATAAATAATAATATATATAATTATAAAAAAACATTCTGAAGCAGGCTGGGCCTCGCATGGATGTCCCCATTCTGATTCTGTTTCTCACAGTTCGCTTAGCAGAAGTGAGTTCTCTTCTGCTAATGATCTCCACTTTGCACCTCACACCTCACTGATCACAGTGTGCTTTGTATTACAATTACCTGTTAGCTGTCTTATCCCTTTGGGGTTGGAGGAGGCCCCAATAAATTACACCCTTCTGTCCACCTGAGTTCTGAACCAAAGGAGTGAGAGGAAGGAGTGGCAGATAAGATCAAAACCACATTTTCTTATTGATACAACTGGTTCTGAAGAAAGGCGCTTTGTTTTGCTGCAACAATAGGCTTCCTAACACATGAAAGCCCAGAATCCGACAGCCTCCTCTGCAGTCACAGGCAGCGTGGGAGAACACGCAACTCTAGGAGAGGGTGAGGCTGCGTGGCGCTTCCCAGCCAGGGGTCTGAAAGTTGCATCCAGGTAACTCACTCCTCTGCCCGGGTGTTTAGAGGGAGGGGAAAATAATCTCTCCTAGAAACCACAGAACTCAAAATCCTCTCTGATAAAATTGTAGACTTCATGAAGTTAAGGGCTACATTTGATACCTGTTTTTATCTTTCATAATCTCTTAATGTGATACGTACGTTGGGCACCTAATAATGTCTGCTAAATTACAGCAAATTATTTCATAATTATTACATATAAGGTATATCATAATTATATGACATAATTTATATTATACAATGTACATATTTTAAGTTTGATGCATCATAATATTCTGATACATCATAAAGAAAACATTTAAAGTTATTTATATTAACAAATTATATTAAAATTAAAAATTATATTAAAATTAAAAGGCATATTAGTAAAATATGTCACAGTGATACTACCAGAGACTTACAGAGGCTAAGTTGGTATTACACCAGAAAACAAGTTATTCTTGAAACTGCATATTATGAAGAAAGGCTCATAGAAAAAAGTGGGCATACCTCTAGTTCCACTTAGTATCTAAAGGTAACCACCAAAAAAACAATGCTTTCTGTAAAGAGTTATTTAATGTTCAATCATACTGCATCATTTATTATTCAATCATATTGAAGCCACCAGATTTTTCTTCCTTTGAAAAAACTTGATGAGGAAACATTCATTTTCTTTTCAAGAGTGAATCATTTTGTACCACCTGGACACTTTGTATAATGCCAGCCATCTGGGTATGTAGAGTATTAGTGTTTGAGATTCTCTGTCTTCAGTTTCTATTAAGATGTTTGGTGTCACGTAGATGTAGCACAAGTGCAGCTCTTTGAAGTGCCTGAATATTGATGCGTCACCTCGTCATAGCACATGATTCAAAATTTAGATACATTAGTCTATTTGGAGGGGTCTTTATGGAAAAACTCATTGCATGTTAACAAACACCATTCAGTATATTTGAACAGCTATGTTCAGATGGATGAAGAATTGAAGTAAACCTTGGAACTTGAACTTGGGTGGTAATACCATATATGCATATGATCTGCTGAGTGTGTGTGTATTATACAGTACATTTATTTGGATAACCATCAAACACCTCTAAAGGAATGGTATTTTCCCCCTCCTTCTCCTCCCCCCTTCCTCCTCTCTCTCTCTCTCTGGCTCTGGATGGAACTTGATGCTCTTAGCAGAAATGAATTTATATACTTATTTGAAATACTATGGGTTCCCTAGGATTGTTCCCGGGACTTGAGTTAAACATCATTCTATTACCATAAAGGACTTTAAAGTTGAATTTGGAACTTTTTGTAAAATTGCATGGCTACCCAAGATTAAACACTGCTGTGTGTGTGTATATATATATATATATATATATATATATATATATATATAGCCTCTCAGAGGAAGTCATTGACTAATAAGGAATACCTTTTGAGACAAGATAGTGTCCATGGGCTTGGTGCTGGACAGCCTGGTCCCTTGGCGAGAGAGAATGTCTAAGCTAGGGGAGCTGCCTGCAAACCTGGGAGCTCTGTTCAGTCCCTGAAAAAGCTGTGCACACCTCCTGAGAACACATCTGGGGTCCGTGTTATCAGGGGTTCAATAGAGCCTTTGAGCAGTACCCTCTAGAGAAATACGTTGGGGAGATTGATGAGCACCCTCCAGGGTACTGATGACATTACTATTAGAAGGAAAAAGTCCACCAAGACACTGACCAGACATCTACAAGAACTCCTCACACCAAAACACCAGAGTGGAGAGGAATGACCAGATATGGTGTAGTATGTCTTTTTCAGGAGACTTTGGCCCTTGATGCTTCCTGCATATAGTGTCTTCAATGGGAAATGAAAATGTTAAGTCCTTCTCTTCTATGTAACTATTGAAATAAAAAGACTGAAGGCATAGGTCACTTCCTGCTTTAAAAACCATCACCAATATAAAAAACCTAAATCAAACATCTCCTTTAAATGGAGAGAATAAGTGTATTAAATCTGAACAGTTAGGATGAGGTCCAAAAATCTCTTAACTGAGGCATAAAATCTGCAAATGGAATCTCAAATTCCGTTTTAGGATGTGACCCAGCAAAAAGGATAGCACATGTATGTATTTAAAATGCTTTCTGCATCTACTGATATGAACATGTGGGTTTCATCCTTCGTTTTGTTTGTGTGGTGAATCGCATTTATTGATTTGAGAATGTTGTGCCAACCTTGCATTCCCGGAATAAATCCCGCTTGATCATGGCGTATGATCTTTTTGATGTATTGCTGTATTCAGTTTGCTAGTATTTTATTGATGATTTTAGTATCTATGTTCATCAGGGATATTGGCCTATATTTTTCTTCTTTTTGTAGTGTTTTATCTGGGTTTGGAATTAGGATACTGCTGTCCGCAGGAAATGAGCCTGGGCGCCTTCCCTCCTCTTGAGTTTTTAAAATAGTTTGAGGAGGAGAGGTGCTAATTCTTCCTGGAATGTTTTTATTAAATTAGATGACTTTTACCATTACCTTTTCCAGTTCTGCCTCAGCTCCATTGTTTCCTTCATTTCTAGACATGCTTTCGACTTAATTGGACCTTCTCATGCTGCCTTTTTAAAATCTCAATCTCCTTTCCAAATATTTCATCTCATTATTTCTCTGAGCTGCATTCTGTTATGTTGTTTTAGCTTAGTCTTCTTGTTCATTAATTCTTCTTCACGTATATCTAATCTACTGTTTAGTCCATCCATTGAGTTTTTAATTTCAATAACTATGTATTTTCTTTCTAGACTTTCCATTTGGTTCTTTTAAAAATTTACCTTTCTCTCCTCTTCCCTTTCCCTTCCCATTCCTCTTCCCCTCCCTTCCTCCCTCCCTCCCTCCCTCCCTCCCTCCCTCCCTCCCTCCCTTCCTTCCTTCCTTCCTTCCTTCCTTCCTTCCTTCCTTCCTTCCTTCCTTCCTTCCTTCCTTGTGATGGCATCCTTTTGTAATATCTTTAATCATTCTAAACATGCTTATTTTATATTCTCTTTTAGAGTGTTCTAATAGCTCAATTCTTTGGTATGTGAGAGGTGATGGTGGTACATTCTATTGTCTGTAATTTCTATTGACTCTTGCTTGTGATGAATTTGTTTCTTCAGTGTTTTATAATTTATTTTATTGTGAGTTTATTTTGTGTGGGGTTTGCTTATTTTCATGAAACTACCCGTATTCTGGTTTGTGAAATGTCTCTCCAGAGTGTTTTATAATTGTTTCTTCTAGGTACTCCCAAAATACAACTCACCAGGGACCAGTTTTTACATTAATTTCTTGGCTTGGAAATTTCTGGCCCATTCCAGTAGGGCAATTTTAAAAACTAAATTCATGTTGAGAACAGGTCCAAGGTTTCAAATTCTCAGGAAATACTTTTGCCAAAATGAGAAACAAATGAGTTTTTGTGTCATTTTGCTGAGGTGGTTGGGGGATTTTAATTGCTTTATTTTTGTTTTTGTTTTTTTGGTCAATATTCTCCTTGATGGTTCAGGTCTACAAGGACCCTAGCTTCCTGTGAGAATCTCATTTCCACCCCTACCTCATGCAGGTTCAAGGCTTTATCTCCTGTGGTCATTAGCACCCGAGTTCCAAGTGTTTTGAAGGGCTGTGATTCCAATTCTGAGGGCACATAAATGTCAGTTCACACGCTAACTTATTTTGTTTCATTCTTTCTCCTCCCTCTTTTCTTGTGATCTTTATTTTGCTTTAAAAACATTTAAAAGTATTTTATCCTAAAATCCTAAGGATACCTGAAGGAAGAATTTTCAGGTCATGTTAGCTTGCCATGTCATCAGAAGCAGAAGGCCTATTACCTGTGCTTTACGTTTTCTTCCCCGTACTCTTAGATCAAAACCTCATGCGATAGCCCTCCAATAGATTTCCCTCCAAGTTTTCTAAGATACCATCTCTGACATGCATCTTTCTAAACTACCATTTTGTTCATTTGATTTCCTGGCTCAACAATAGTTAATGGCCCCCAAGCTGCCTGTAGAATAAAGTCTAAACTTCTTTCCTTTGTATTTAAGATCATCTATAATTTGACATCTAATTAAATATATTTTCTATGGGTTTGAGTAAAGATTTTTATTTTTCTTTGTTGCATATTTGTATTAACAAGTTAGGAGAGTACTATCTATTATATAAAACTGTCAGATGGATCCCCAACTATGGGACAAGTGGGTTTTTTTTTAAATTAAAATAAATTAAAATTTATTTTAATATGCATTGTATTAGTCCCTGTGTTACCCCAAATCTTAGCATATATCCTAACCTTAAGAGCCTTTCAACACCTCATTCTTAAATGTAACTAAGGAGGGGACATTAATGATTAGACTTCAAGTCATAGAAGAAATGTAAGCGGGACAGAGTTTTACCTTCAATGGTTTGAGGGGCTTGTCTATTTTCGACTGTGTACAACAAGAGAAAACTATGCAGAAGAGGCACAAATCCAGCCTTAATATGATTTATAATTCAACTCTATATAGTTTTCGATGACTTCTAGTTTTCAAAGCATTTTTATAACCAGAGTCCACTTGATCTTTACAGCAACTGGTAGAGCAAATTTAGAAATCAGGAAACAAGTCCAGAAAGGTTATTCATTTATTCACTCAACAATTGAACAAATATTTATTGTACCCGCTCTGTCGCAGGCATGGAGCTATGGCTGGGGCTTTAGCAATGAATGAAATGGGCCAAGTCTGTTGTTACAAGGACCTAGCAATCTTGTATTTCCATGACAGGTTCATGGTTATATGTACTCAATCGAGGGGATATACATGTAATTCCAAATTCCATGATGGACTTGGAATTAGAATCCAACTCTTATAATCCCTGCTCCATCAAACCCCCTACTGGCAGGTTTAGCCTCACACTTGACCTGAAACAGCATGTGGGTCCTACCTAAATTAAGTTTGCCGTCTGTTTTAGAGCCAGGCTTGCTGTCCATTACACTCATTTTCTCCTTTGCTGGGCACATAATTGGACTGCATTTCCCAGCCTCCTGCACTGAATTCTAGCCAGTGAAATATGCAGTGGTGATATGCACTGCTTCCGGGCCTGGACCACAGAAGCACTCTACGTGTAATAGTCTCTTCTTTTTCTTCTTTAGCTGCCGAATGCCCAGAAATCTTAAAACCAAACCACAAGGGTGAAGCCACAAGATGGATGAAACTAGATTTCCTGCATGACACGTGGAAGACAGCCTGTCCATCAGGGATACTTCATGTGACTTCATGTGAATAAGAAGTAACCTTCTATTGTCTTTGTCTTGCAGCAGATAGATACATCCTAACAAATGTAGCCTTCAAATCAAAGCCTAAAATGGGACTGCAAGAGTGGTAATCAGATGGCATAACTTTATTCTTAAGAAATCTACTAAATGATATCTCCTATGTTCTTTATTGATAACCTGGCTGTAGACATCAATATTTTCATCAAATTTAAAAAAACATACTAGCATTCCGGGAAAAGTTAAAATTTAAAATGATATTCAACAGTGCCATAGATCCAATGTATCTCGACATCAACAAGGCATTTTAAATAAAATAGTGAAATAGGGACATGCGTCAATGAATTGAAAGCTGCTTAAACAATCATGCCCCAAATGATGAGTGGACACATTTGAGTTTGCAGCGGGTTCTGCAATTCACATATTGGGCTACTCTCTTAGTCCTGTTTCACTCAACATTTTCATCAATGTCTTGCGTGAGAATATAGTAGGTGTGCCGATCAAGTATGTTAGTAACACAGGCCTGGAGGGGATAGAAATAAGACAGCTGACAGAATCAAGATACAAAATTATCTTGACATGCTACAATGCTGGGCCAAAACTAACAACATGAAATGTAATAAGGATAAATGCAGAGAGTCTTATTTTTAGGTTCAAAAATGAGTTATAGGAATAGAGGATGGAGAACATGTAACTTGGCAGCAGCTGATGTAAAAGGGCCCTGAGGGTCTTATGTGAGCAAAAGCTCCATCGGAGCCAACAGTGGGAGATGGCCCCATAGGCTGAGCTGCACTAATGGAAGCATTGTGTGATCACCATGAGACCTTAGGTTCTCTGCTCCTCAGATCAAATCCAGGGCATTATTTTCAATTCTGCGTACACTGGAACAGTGACAACTAGAGACTACACAGAGGAGGTGATGGGGTGGTGAATCAAGATGTCCCTGCCTCTGTATCCCTAGCATATTGCCAGTGACCTTTTTAGCGCCCTGTCATTCTCCCAGCTTTGTATTATAGTCTTCCTCCTTCACTAGATTACAAGCTCCGTTAACAAAGGGATAGTAAGAATAGCACCAGCAATCGTTAGAGGCAACATTGATTGAGTTCTTCCCACGTGCCAGGCACTTCTCTAAATAGTTTACATGTATTGTCTTATTTTACCTATTGCTCCCTTCATAGGAGCCCTATGAAATGGATTCTACCCATGTCCCCATTTTGCAGATGAACTGAGGCATGGTGAGGTGAAGACCCTTAATAAATGGTGCAATCATGGAACAAACTCAGGCAATTTGACTCCAGGCCTGGTGCTCTTCAATCCATACGCTATCTGTCTGATCAAGCTGTGAAACTCTACCTTAAGCACTCAGTTCCTCAAACACTCAATTAGTGTTCAATACTTGTAATGGGGGAGAGAAGAATGACACATGGAAACACAGTTATGGAAAGAACCATGGAGGGGCAGCCCTCCTCCCTGATTAGAACTGGGTACCTGTGTAGGGTAGATTGCTTGTAAGAAGAGAAATACACTCATGAGGTTTTGACACACCTGGACGCCTGTACTAATAGTGCTATATTTTACAGTTAGTTTTTGGTTTTCAAAAACATTTTATTTTTTATTGAGGCATAATTGGCATGTGATGATATGTTAGTGTCAGGTATCCAAAGCCTTTCAAACAACCTTGATACCCTTTCATCCTCTGAATTTGTCTTGTGAATGAAGCATGGCAAGCTTGGAATGAGTAAACAAGCCCAGAAAGGTTGCATTTGTTCGTGCATCTACGTATTTATTCAACAAACATTTTTTAAGTGCCTATTATATTCCAGGCACTACAACAAGCTCACAGGAACCTTGTAAAGCAGGTGTTATCTCCATTCTCCATTCTCCATTCTCCATTCTAGATAAGGAAATGGAAGTCCTGAAGATTACACTAGCACTAGCACCTTGACACACACACACACGCGCGTGCACAATGTATGAGGTGTGCCTAGGCCCCCCATTACGTATCTTTCAAAGGGTGGGATTGGAACGATCATTTCCATGGTGCCTCGCTGTTAAATTTCACAGTCCTGTGTATCACAAAGGAGTGTCCATGATATCTAATTAGTAGTTGGGTAATGGATGGTTGAGCTCTCTGTACCCAATATGATGTTCTTACCATGAGACATGTTATGTGAAAAAACATCAAAGTGACATTCGTGCAAAAGAGAGTCATTACTAGCAGAAAGGATGAGAATAGAAATAAACACCTACTAGAAAATGAGATCACCGTTGGAGAATGCTTTGAGATCTTCAGGAAAATGTGGTTGGGGGTGGGTGGAGCATGCTGGGACATCTTCCCTCTGTGGGTTCCAGACATTCCAGGCTCCTAGCCTCCCAGCTGTGGAACAGCCTGGAATGTGCTCGAATCAGTGTGGGCTGTGGAGCCTGGCAGGGGCTGGTCCAGACCCACCTGGAATCTCTGGTGTGGTTCAGCAGCCCCCAGGGCTGGGAGGTGAAGAAACTAGTAGGAAATGCAGAACTTGTCACTGCAAGCCACCCTAAGAGCAGGGGTCAGCCTGGAGCTGAAAGGACACAGTCTCTTCTTATAAGTATCCTCTGTCTCTTCTTATAAGTAGTTCCTCTGTCTCTTCTTATAAGTATCCGCCATGTCAGCACAATTTCCAATAGAGGCTGTCCAAATGCCTCCATCACTGTGTCCACCGGGAGGTAGAAATGGTGTATTGCCTATTCTTTTTTTTAAATGGACACCTTCTCCCAGGTTAGTCTTCTATTTTTTTAAGGTTAAGACTGAAGAGAGTTGTGGGACCCAGACAGTGAAGGAGAAGGAGTGTTGGTAGTGGATCTTTCCACTAGTTTTTTACTAAGAGGCAGCTATTTGGTCCTTCTGCCCTGGAAGTTCTGGGGAACGCTCCTGCCTACCTCTCGGCCCCAGTTTGTGTAGACACAAAGGCCAGCCCTGGGCAGCAGCCTTCTAAAGTAATGTCAATAAAAGATCTTTCCAAGATGTTTGGTATGCTTATCAGGGGAACGATTTCTGTTTCTCTTCAGGGGAGGTGGTAGAGACTCCTACTTCCCAGAAGAGAGCAAGGGGGAAGGAAAATTACTGCTTGGAGTGTGGTTGGTGGTGCTTGGGGATCAGCCCCCTTGGCCTTGGCTTGGCCTCTATGGAGAAGCATCTTTAACTTTCATTGCCAAAGGGTGTTTTTCTTCTAGTGAGGGGAGAGGCGATGAGAGAGGAAATAAAAGCACAAAAATGAAAAACAAAGAATTCCTGAAGTTCTGATAAGCAGTTCAACTATGAACCAAAACATAAACATTTGGCCAAATTAGTTACTCCAAATGCTTCATATTTCTCAAATGGAGCCGTAGTTTTATTACACTTTGGAGTTTTTTAGCTCTTGACAACCCCTTGCAAATCTAAGGGGAGTAGGGATTGGAGTTCGTTCCCCTCCCTGAGATCCCAGAAAATATTTAGCTTCTTCTCTTTGATGGCTGCTAAGATGATTGTGCTGTTTTATTGGCCATCTCTTCCCCCATGGAGATGTGCTCTGTTTGTACAATCACTCAAGAGAGCGTTTTATTAATTAACAAGCAACAAGCAACATGTACTGGAAAATATTAGCATGGAGCTGATCTGAAAAGCTCTAATGGTTGGTCTGCAGCCTAATACAATCCGTGACAGTGCCGTGGTCTAATTTCTGTTCACTTTCTGTTGAATTACCTTTTGAGATTTGCACGACTTTACTCATAGAGTTTCTCACAACTATAGGACTCAAATCTAATTTATTTATCAATGGTATGGCAGAAATCCCTTGTTCCCTTGGGCAGAAGAATTAACATCCATAAAATTGAATATTTTATGTGATTTTCAAGCAGCTGGTTAATTTCATCAATGTAGTCCTCTAAGAAATTCAACAAAAAACAGCCAATCAGATCATTTGTCTGCTATCATTTTTATTACTATCATTATTAATATGATCACTTTTTTTAATTCTCACCCGAGGATACTTTTTCATTACTTTTAGAGAGAGAGGAAGGGAGAGAGGAAGAGAGAGAAACATCGATGTAAGAGAGAAACATCAATTGATTGCCTCCTGTATCTGCCAGATGGGGGATCAAACAAGCAACCTAGGAATGTGTCCTGACTGGGAATTGAACCCACAACTCGTCAGCTACAGGACGACACCTCTAACCAGCTGAGCTACAGGAGCCAAAGGAGTTGTTTGCTATTACTTTAAAAATCAGTGGGATGTGCTGAGGTCTGGCAAACACCAGACCCCTCCTTTCCTGCAGCACTCGTGTTTGAGGATGCTAAATTAATTAAACAAGAAGGCTATCACACTGAGGTAGCTGTAAAGCCTCAGGAGCCTCTGTAAGCAACCCAAAACCTAAGCCTGAAATGCCTCAAGGTTAAGAAATCAAAACCTTAGGACAAACCGTCGCAGCCAGCTAGGCTTTCCCAGATAAGGTAGCCGCTTACGCTATAGCTAATCAGATCATCGCCTTTCTCTGCTTCCGCATCTTGTCTGTAAAGTCTTTCCTCAGGTCCTGCTGGTGGGACATTCCTAACTACTTCCAGTTTGTTGGGTGCTGCCTGATTCAAATCGACTTTTATTCAAACTCCTAAACATTCAACATGCCTCAGTTTACCTTTTAACAAGGGGAAGGTCGAGGAGGGAAGATGAAAGGACAAGTCCCCATGGTTAAGCCCTTGGCCGATGGGAAACTTTTTCTCTAATAGCGGTTCATCATACTTCACAGTAATGAGAAATATTTTATTAAAACAGGCAGTGGGTGGTGTTAACCAAAGATGTCGCATTCTAGACAAAGGCAAGTGGCTGAGAAACTATTATTCAAGCCTACTTTCAGGCCTGAAATCTTTGACCTCATTCCCAGGAAGCGAGACCAGGGACCGTGTCTAGATGTTTCTGATGGGAGTGAGTATGTAGCTTAGAGTTCAGGTCAGTTATTTAACACACAAAATCAGAGCTGGTTTTACATATCTATTCTGTTCTCTTCTATCACAAAATGTGTGTAAGTGTGTGTGTGAGAGAGAGAATGAGGGAGAATGAACAAGACTGATACAGAAATTTATTCAAGAAACTTTGGACATACTGAAAGTGCAGTCTATTAAACAAACACTACCTGAATTACCCTGAAAGCAAAGTATGTGAGTCCAAGTAAGCTCTCTAGAACAAGATTCTTCCGGAAACATTATCTCTGAGTCATCCTCGTCACTATCACCATCTGCAAGTCTTTCCTCAAAGGAGCCTCTCCCTTCTCCTGTCGCCTCTCCCACCCCTCTGTTCCTAAGCCTCTGAGGTCCCTTCTCTGTTTACTCTCTAGAGGACAGTTGAAATGCCTCTTCCTCCAGGAAGCCTTTCTTGAAAAAAAGCAATGACCCCCCCCACACACACTTTCTCTGGACTCTCATAGGTCTTATACTTATTTGTGGCACTGATTTCATTGAGCAATTGTGTTCACGTCTTATCCCTCCCACTTATCTCATCTGATGTGCAAGCCCCCGGAAGGCAAGACCTCGGACTTACCTGACCTGCCCCTCCACGTTACTCAGCACAGAACCTTGTGGGCACTGTGTGAAAAGGCAAACAATAAAGTGTGTTTATTAGTAAAGTAAATGCACCCAAAGGCAGACCTACCGCACAGTGGTAGCCTACAACCTTTATGCCCTACACGTGGGGATAAAAGAACATTTCATCTCCACTTTCTAAGTCTGTCAGGGAAATACGTGCCTCATCTTCTCCATCACAATGCAGTATCAGGCATCTTAGATGTGGTCAGAACTGACTGAGCAGTTTAGAGTGTAATAGTTGAAGTAAACACTTTTCTTTGTCTTCCTTGGGAACAGAAGACACTTCGGTGGACGAAAAGGAAAACTGTCTCAGTGGGAGAAATAGGGTGGGGCCAGGAAAGCCTGCATTCCGAGAGCTACTGGATCTAGTGGAAAATACGAGCCGTTTTCCAGAACCTAGATTCAAGTGCCTTCCTCACGCTGTGCTCGGGGATGCCTTCCTTGAGGAACTGAAGGCAGAAAAGGGGGGAGCTGAAGGCTAAGCTGAACAAAAAGTAACTATTTTAAATCAAAACACATGCAAGAGGGCTGAATGTAACCTAAATTCCAAGGGGCAATTGCCACTCAGCTCTCACTCCTTGGACCTCTCTTCTCTGATACATTTCCCTCTCTTCTCTGATACAAAAATATATATGGAAATATAAACTTAAAATATACTTTTTCTCTTTTTAGTGTCCTAGATGTTATGCCTTTCGCCTCCTGATTGTTCCATATAATACCTGGTGTGATGTGGTCTGACTCTCTAAGTCATGAGAAGACGAAGAGCAAAGGGTAGAAGAATGAGAAGAAAAAAGAAGGCTGGAGAGGAATGCGTTCCATGCCCGTCCCTTTTGCTCAGTGTCTAGAAGTTTTGGAAGACTTTGGAAAACTGTTTTGTTGTGGCGATGGTGGAATTTATTCCTCAGTTTGTGGTGGACAGTGGTATCCGTCATGGTATCTGTGTGGGTCGGCTGAAGCAGCTGCTGTTAGTTCAGGATGACTGGGTGAGAAAGTATGGGCGGGTCAGTGGGGAGAGCTTAGCTGGACTGGAATCTCCAGCCACGGGGGAGCTTCTGGGCTCAGAGTCTGTCGTTTGGATACTCCCTCCGTTTGGACTTGGGGGGGAGGGGGGGCGCTGGTGAGAAATAAGGGCTGAAGAATTGGCGATGAGTCTAAGGAGGCTAGAACAATAAAAAGAGAAAAGATATTTTCCTTTTCATCACAAAAAGATAATAAAAAGAGAAAAGATACTTTAGTTTTCCTCACAAATACCAGGAAATACCCGTCAGCCCTGGAACCAACAGTGGAAGCGAAGTAAGAGTGCAGAGCAGGTGGGAATTTCAAGGGACAAGGCAAGAGGGAGATGAACGGCAGGTGTTGGAACAGACCTGGCCTTGGAGAATTTCTGGGTGCAGAAGGTCAAGTGCACCTGCAGCCAGGCACCCAGGTGGCCGTTCTAACCGTGTGAAGACATTCTGTGTAGCCAGTCCTAGAAGGAGGTTTTTCAAGGCTCCACTGGACAGCAGGAAGGCGCAGTGGTGCCAAGGAAATGCGCAGATGCCTGAGGTGCCCCGCCGGGCTGCATTTCTGTCGTTTAACTGAGAGGACAGACACAGATGTTGAGAGCTCAGGGTTAGACGAAAGAGGTTCTTGATGTCTCCGACAGAGCAGATTCTCGGATCTCTGTAGGGAGCGTGGTCCACGGTAAAGAACAGCCCTCTGGGAGGAAACCGGCAGGCGCACGTCTCAGGAGCTGGAGAGGCGTGAGGAAGAAGAGGCAGAAGCAGGAGGAAGAACCCCTCGGAAACCCTAAAAGCAAGTGTTTTGATGTCATGAGAGTGCTGGGAGCTGTAGGGTCACCCCGGGGGCTGCCTCTCCGAATCTGGAACCTCACAGCCATCTGAGTGGCCACCCCCCGGTCTACGACTTCCTCTGCCACCTTTCTGCCCACCGACGGCCCAGCCTGGGTTCCAAGTCCTCCGAAGAAATGGCACTTACCACTTTACTGTCCCCTCCAAACAGCCGGCCTCTCCTCCATCTCCGTAATCAGGGAAGTTCTTTTAAAAGCCCCATTGATTGCCTTGGGGTATATACATTGATTGACTGATTGATTGATTGATTGCTATTTTCTGCTCATTTAGGGCTTTAATATTTCCAATGCTTTTTCTGTCAATTAGGGTCCATTCAGGAGACAAAACCTCTACTAGTTATTTGAACTGAGAGAGTTTCATGTATTAAAAAAAAACACTGTTAACAATGACAGTGAAAGGGTAAAAGAACTCTAAGATATGGGGGGGCAACAACCGAAGCAGCTATCACCCCTACAGTGAAAGAATAAAAGGAGTTGAGCCAAAATTCAGATTTCTGAGAAGAGGCTGCCGGGCTGGTGCTCGTGTCTCCGAGCCTGGAAGAGTGACCTCAGGAGACCTAGATTTCCGAGGAGGAAGCTTGGATCAGCCGTCACTGGGGATTGGGTGGAGGGCTGATGTGGCAAGTGTTGGAAAAAACAGACTAGATTCAGCGGCCGCTTCCAGAAGGAACTGCTATTGTTCGGTGACTTCCAGAACTGCTAGCAGACAAGAACAAGCCCCTTCCCTTCCTCCATTCAGTCCAGGCGGCTCCCTCTGGCGCCCCCTATTGACTCAGCCCCAGAGGGAGCCTGAGGTCAAAGCAGAAATGTGCTGTGCAAGGGCGGATCTGGCATTGAGAGGTCACACCTTCACAACTGGCAGCTCTCCTTATAGTTCCTCGGGATAACACCCGGCCCTTTTCTGTTACACTCATGTGTAATGTATTACAGCTAGAACTGTGTCTGTGGTCTTTCTCAGCACCTTTTCTTGGAAGGAGAATCATGCCTTTCTTCCCTAGATTTTTAACAACTCTGCCTTCTCATAGTCTAAGGCATATTTGTGATCATGGTTATCCTTTCATTCCTAGTTATTAAAATAAAAAAATCTACTTCCACTTTCTTAAAGGAGAAAACAAGTCAAGAAGTCTACTGGAATATATAGTCTGTGCAATATATAGTCAATGGTCAATTCTAGATCTTACTCTTATACTAGTTTGGTCTGTCAGAGCTATGTAATTAATTTTCCTTTTCTGATCAGGTGGCCTATGGCAAAGTTCCAAAACAAGTCATCTGTGTTCTTCTCTAACTCCCCCCCGTTGTCTGCAGTGTGTCTGTCGGCAGGTTACTCATGTGAATACCTGCCATCCGTGCTCCTTTTATCATAGGCCTGCTGGTGGAGAATAGGGCATGCTCTTCCATCACTGTATTTTAACCTGGAGTCCCTTCCCACCATGTCTCAAAATCACATTATAGTAGAATCTCAAGCTTACTTTGTTTACAATACACTGGGCTGGTTAGAGGGACAGTAAGGTGTAATGTGGGCTCCAGACTGGATTGCTCACGTCGAAATCCTTGTTTTTCCGTTACCAGCTGTGTGTGTCCTTGTACAGGTAACTCAGCTTCTATAGGCCTCATTTTCTCCATCTGTAATATGGGAGTAATAATAGTACCCACTTTATAGGGTTGTCCTTAAGTTTAAAAGCACATAGTAAATAATGAATGATAGCTATTACTACTATAAAGATTTTTTTAAGACACGGACTTTGTTTTTTAAGATTTTATTTATTTATTTTTTAGAGAGGAGAAGGGAGAAAGAGAGGGAAACATCAATGTGTGGTTGACTCTCGTGCGCCCCCTACTGGGCACCTGGTCTGCAATCCAGGCATGTGTCCTAGACTGGGAATCCAACCAGCAACCCCTTGATTTGCAGGCCAGCACTCAATCCACTGAGCCACGCCGGGGTTGTATCATTTCCATCTTCCATCCCTCCTCCAATATTTTGGGGATGGAAAACACTAGGCATCTCCCATACTCTTATTCATTTTCTCATCTTTCATTAGTTGCCCTCCACTGGAACCACTTTGTAAGATCTATTAATGTGACTGTCTCCCTCTCTTTCTCTATTTAATTTTAAGTTTTTCAATTATGTCACCTAGTCTCTGGTCAATATCTCCCTGGCCAAGAATCCATCATTCATTCCAATACCGAAAACCATACTTTTGTCTTTTAAATCTCGTTTCTCTTTATCATCTCTTCATTGGGACATTCAACTCCCAGAGCGTTCTTTCTCTTCCAAGACTTTTAGTGTCGGTAGAGGAAATTATAAATCCACCATCTATGCTATGGAGTCCTTTGGTTCCTTGCCCGAGGCCTCATAGTTTCTTTTCAAGTAATGTCATTCGTGAAGCATTTCAGACTCAAGATGTGCTGGGAGGAGATTTCTAGGAGCGAGTTAGTAGGGATCTTCAACTGGCAGAGGAATCAGGAGAGCAGACCTGGGAGCTTAAGGGAATGCCTTTCAAGAGCTTGGTGATTCATCTTGGTGTACTTCTTGGTTGATTGGGTGTGCAACATGGACAGAATGCTTATTTCACATAGGTGTAGTCAGGTACCTTAATACAGTCAGAAAATGAAGCTACCTGCAGAATGCCAAAGAAATCTGTTATTTAGCAACAGTAACCAGTCAAATAATTTCCATGTTAATTTATTTTTCATTTTGTGTTTGTGTTTGCACATCCAGCCCAGTACTCTCAAAGGAATAAATTATTATTTCAGCATGTTAAGGTTTAGCTTCTTCTCTTGGCTACCCCAAACCATCCAAATTATTAAAAAAAACCCCAATGTATTGTGTAGTAATACCTCCATAAATCTACCTCTAAGAGCCAGAGAGGAGGCCTCAAGAGTGGGAAATTTCTTATGTGTCCATGCATGTAGAGAGTTCAGGCTCCAGAAGATAAATGTGTCAAGAATGCATAACCACTACCGAGTAATTATGCAACTTACATTTCTGCCAATAAATTTTGAGGCTGATTTATGCCAGATAGGACTATAAATCTAGTCTTTGCACCAATTATCAAAAATACACTCTGCAATCTCGAATGTGTTTTCAGAGAGAAAGTAAACAGGGGAATGTTATGCTGGCTCTCCGTTGCGCACTCTGTTGAAGGTGGGGGAGGAGAGGGAGTCGGTCTGGAGAAGACTCCGCTCTGAAGAGAACTTGGAGTCTAACGACCCAGAAATTGTGATGACTTGACGCACCTGGAGCCTGAGCTCTCGTGTGAGAAAATAACGAGAGGAGGCATCTTAATTTTTCTGGAGAACATTATTAAAGTCATGTCTGGCTCTACTGGAGGAATGCTAGTTTAATTGGATTGTGATGCAGCCTGGGCATTGCTCGTTTTTGGTTTTTTTAAGAAGTGCACCAGGTAAGAAGAAGTAGCTTGAGTCAGCTGCCCTGGGAGTGGCCCCTGCCGCAAGAGAATTGTGGCAAAGTTTTTATTTTGGTTTGTGATGACTTAGCAAGTATTTTATCCTCAATCTGTCTTTTGTCTTTTACCTTTGCTTGTATTATTTTTCATAGAGGCAAAGTCATTTATTTTTTAAGGCCTATCTATTAGTCTTTTCCTTTGTGTTGTTTGCCTTCTTAATCTCTTTAAAAACGGCCTTTCTGCCCCGGCCAGTGTAGCTCAGTTGATTGGAGCGTTTTCCCGTACACAGAAAGGCTGCAGGTTTGATTTCCGTTTAGGGCACAGACCTAGATTATAGGTTCGATCCCCGGGAGGGGCACGTACAGGAGGAAACCAATCAATGTTTCTCTCTCACATTGATCTCTCTCTCTAAAATGTGATTTAAAAAATGTGATTAAAAAATGTGCTTGGGTGAGGATAACAAATAAACAAATAATAAGTAAAATGGTCTTACCTATCCAAGGCAATAAAGCGCTTTTGTACTTCCTCTGATTGTTTTTATGGTTTTTCCATGCTTATATCTTTAATGTGTATGAAAATCATTAGTGAATAATGTGGTAAAGGATCTAAACATTGTTCTTTTCCAAGTGAGTAATTAATAGCCCCAACAAATTATTGGGTAGACGATCTTTTTCCTTATCTAAAATACTACCTTTATTACAAGTTACTTTGTCTATATTCTGGAGTCCATTTGAGTGTTCCGCATTCTGTTCTTATGGTTAAAATAATATTTGGAGAAATTATTTATTTAGCTACAGTAGTCAAGTGTTATCACGATCTATTCATAGGTGAGAGGTTGAGATTAAAATAAAAAATCCAGTCTATATTGATTTTAATTCATAGTACACAACTGGATGTTATAGTAAACTATGTATTATAAATTATGTGGAGTTCTTCTAAAAGGAGGCTTCATCAGTCTCAATAATCTGTTTGACATCTTTATAAAGACTCTGTGTTGAAGACCCCTCTCAAGATTCTGTTATGGATGTGCATGGTCAGAGCTGGTGGGTCTTACCTGATCCTTAGACACAAGATGCTGGTGCCCCGTTAAACAGCTGACCTGTTTCATTTCTTCCTGAAAATGATGCTTGACTTGAAAACTCTAACCTGATTTAACTACACACATAGGACATTAGTAAAAATTAATCAATATATCTTTTAACTTTAAATGAATCGATCCCTTGCAACAAAAGCCCAACGATACTGTAAACACAGGAGTCTTCCCCTAGGGCTGTAGAACCTGAAATTCAGAACGCCTCTGGCTAGCACAGTCTGACACGTAGTGGGCACCGAATCAATATTCTCAGGATGGATGAAGCTAGCACTCGGCTCAACACTAAAAGCACCATTTATCCTCCCCGCTTCCCAGCATTTTACTAATTTGCTTCATTCAGAGAGGCTGTTTTGCTCTCAGCGCTCTAAGACACAGGATGTTAGGACTTGACATGAATCTGGCATTCTTTGCCAGAAAGAAAACTTTGGGTCAATTTAATTGTTTTTCTTTGGGATTTATTTAAACCCAACACTTAGCCATTTGGTTATTGGTTCAAAAAAATAACTACCTGAAGTGTTGTCCATAGTTGCTTTCCATATGAACCAATTGATGAAAAACGTTGCCCTCCCTCCTCGCTGAGAAGCAATCACATCGAATGTGGACGGCGCCCCTGGAGCTGGGCTCTGCACACTGCTGTCCTCCTCCCGCCCCCAACGCCCGTTCTTCGTGGATGTTTTCTGATTAGAAAGGGCCGCCCTCTCTGACTGCCCTGCTCTCTGCCTTCTGCTGGCGTGTAGACTCTGGCCTGGTCTGCAGCCTTGTGTCTTTCAAAGCACTCATTCCACGTACTACAAAGATTACTCATGAAATTAGCCCGAGACTTCCATCAGTTTCCAGATCTGAGTTCTTATCGGGGATTTTCGTAAGAGTGCAAAGAGTGTATTTTGTGATTACTTTTAAAATACGGGGCCGATAAGACTGTTTTAGGTGGCTGCATAGGATAATAGTGTGCTCACTCGCACAGGGCACAGCACTGTTGGCCACGCGTGAGCATCTCTTTAACGACCAGGGAAGGTTTGTATCTGGAGCCAGAGACTCCCTGCTCAGTGTAACAAGCATAGTGCACATCTAGCCACCCAGAGACTTCCCGTGAGTGTATTCCACATGCCAGTACTTTCAAGTAATACCGTCTTATACAGACTGTGCAAATCTGTTCTTCCTTCTGAAAGCATGTGTGAGAGAATGCAAGGTCAAAGTCAAAACTCCTAGCCTCCTTGGTTCTTAGAACTGAACATGTATTAGTGATCTTCTAGTCTAACCATCTCAGTTCAGAACTGGGATGGCTGCTTTGTTGACTTGACCTGGTCATATATGTGTATGTGTGTGTATGTGTGTGTATACACACACGTAGTCACATTAATAGTGAATAAGTGAATATTGATATACTTTTCAACTTTAAGTGAACTGATCATTTGGGATGAGCACATGAAGTCAGTCTTCCTTCCTGTGAAATTTTCATAGCACTTTGTGTGTGTGTGTGTGTGTGTGTGTGTGTGTGTGCATTTATAAGAACGTGAGGGTGGAGAGGTTACTGACTATCACTTATTACACGGATAGGAATGGTTAAAATGTGGAACAATTTCCAGCTACATGTTGAATGCTGGCTGGCTGCTTTTTACTTCAAAGTCTGTTTTATTTTGTGAAACAGTGTCTTATCACATTTATTTATTATTCTTCAAAGGGATGCTGGGAAGGAGGCTGCCTTTATTGCTGTTCTCACGTTGACATGTGGGAAAACTGAGTTCACTCAGACCTTGACATTCTCTTCCTGGAAATACGTACTTGAAATAAGCCACGAGGTCCAGTTAACTCTCGGGCACAGAGGTCAACGCCCTCTTCAATGCCCTTCTCTTCCAGCCCTAGGGCCTTTCACACAGATGAGACTGATGTCACGTGGAAATTCCCCCAAATCAAGAGTTGTTTAAAAATGCCCATGGGACCCTGGATTAAGCACATCGCCTCATGGGTATTTTTGAATGTAAGATAATGTCTCAAAGATTTGGTAGCTCTTTCTAACTAGTGCGCTGGGTCCCCCACGTATGCTTCAGCGCGAGGTACATCCACATTATTGTTATTAAGAGCCACTCAGATTCCATTAAACCTATAGGCTGTGCCCTCCAGCAATTTAGAGTCTGTAAATGCACTAGTGAGAGACCAATCATTCCATAAATATGTATTGAGGCACTGTGCTGGAATTACAGAGACAAAGATCTGTCTCTGTCTTCAGAAACTCAGAATGCGTGGTGGGTACTGGTAAGAAAAGAGGCACTTGCAACACAGTAGCATAAGTGTAATTATATTGGAGATTCACTGTGTAGTGGGCTAGGAGGAGTATAAAACTCAGACGTGGACTGTCAGAAAGACTTCCCAGAGGAAGGAAGGCCTGAGGGAGCTAGCTGGACACGGATGTGGGGGAACAGTGTTCCATGAAGAGAGAACAGTATGTGTGAACCCTGAGGACAAGAGGGAGCAAAGCACATTGAAGGAAATGGAAAAAGTTCAGTCTGGCTGGAACGTAGAGTGAAGGGTATGAGCGTGTCTATGCAGAGGGGGATGGGAGATGCCCAAAGTGCTACTGGAAACATGAACAGGAGCTAGATTACTCAGGGATGATCCTGTTAGTCCGTTTTAGATCACTAAACTTTATCCATGAATCACTCATGTGCTCGAGAAATTTTTTGAGCATTTACCATGTACCATGAAAGAGTGCTGGGGATAAAGCAACAAATAAAACAGACAAAGAACACCCTGGCCAAGTGACTCAGTTAGTTGGAGCGTCGTCCTGTACACTGAAGGGTTTTGGCTTCGATTTCAGGTCAGGGCATCTACCTAAGGTTGTGGGTTTGATCCCCAGCTGGGACACATACCAGAGGCAATCAATTGGTGTTTCTCTCTCACATTGATGCTTTTCTCTCTCTCCCTCCCCCCCCCTTAATCTCTCTCCTTTCCCTCTCTCTAAAATTGATAAACACAGCCTCAGGTGAGGATTTAAAAAAAAAAAAACAAAGAATTTTTTCTCAGTGAAACTCCTTTCTGATGAAGGGTGGACATCAATGAACAAGCATCCAAGTCAAAGGTGTAATGTGTCCAGTGGTGGCGACAAAGGCCAAGAAGGAAACTAAGTCAGAGCTGGGAAGGCAGTGCTGTGGGATGGCCTTTACTTCATGCAGAGTCAGCGGGGCCCTTTGATTCAGTGGCATTCGGCGGTGTAGATCTAAAGTGCAAGATGGAGTCATGCAAATATTTACGGGGGGAGGGAACAGCATCTACCAAGGGCCAGCTCTATGCTTGTCGTGTTGCAGGAATAACTGGAGGCCATTCTGGCTAGACCGGGGAGAGAGGACTGGGGCCGTAGGAAATCTGAGCGGTGGAGGGGGAAGATCACAGAGGGACTTGTCGGGTTTTATTCTCAGTGTGATGGGAAATCAAAGGAGAGTTTTCAACAGGCAGGTGGCATGATCCTGCAGCTATGGCTGCAGAAGAAGAATGGATTGAGGATGAGAGTTGGGGATGGGGAGCTAGAGAAGGCAGGGAGACAAATTTATTGCAGAAAACCAGGTGAGCAATGCTGATGACCTAAGCAAGGCAATGGCAGTGGGGCAGTCTACAAGTTAGAGGCGGAAGAGAAAGGAACTGGAAGGACGCGAAGGGGCACTCTTGCCTTGGTTCCAGAATACTTTTACCACAACTTACACGATGTCTCAAGTTTTCTTGATTACAGTATCTCTTTGGAGTTTAAAGAATTAGCAACCCTTTTAAAGCAAATGCTATTTTTTATCTTAAAATCACAGCATTTCTCGTGGAAGATAAGAAATGGATGATATATATGACACACTATCACTTATATTAAAATTATGTTAAGTTAAAAATGCATGCACACAAAACAATACTTACAAATGTGGGGAAAAGACACACAGTACGAGCTCTGCAAGATAAACAGCCCCAACACAGTTTTCCAAAAGACATCTTATTCCGACATTTAAGAAAAACTTTGGTGTTTTTCTTTCTGTGCACAGTGGAATTTCACCAATTTCTTTGGAATGACAAGTATCAGAAAAAGTTCTGTGGCTGCTAAAACCACTGTTCCATAATCTATCAAGATTCAAGGCCTGGTAGACAGAAAAATTGCAGGAGATGAAGCTCAAGTTAAAGAAATGAAACTGGCAGTCAGGAGACTACTGGGGCTTTATCTCAGAGCTGTGTTGATAATGGCAATCACTCGCCGCTAAGTGCCTCTTAACAGTTTATAAAGCCTGTTTACATATATTAGTCTATTGGAACTGCACGTCAACTCTTCAAGGCAGCTATTCTACAAATGAGAAAACTAAAACGCAGGGAAATTGATGACTAATTAAGGGTGCTTAACTTGTAATCTGTACTCTTTCTATGTTCTAAGGGAAAGTTCTTAAACTGTCCCTGCTTCCTGTAAGTGAACATTGTAGCATTTGCCAATGAACTTCACAGGCGTATTTAAGAGGAAGGTGGTGATAATATGAATGGCATGGTTATTTGGAATGAAAGTGCTAAATAAATAAATACATGATAATAAGGTTATTGACTTTAAAAAGTAATATATTAATGCATTAAATTGTCTTTAATAATAATTATTAAACATTAATATATTCATAGATAATAGATATATTAAATAAGTCAATAGAGTAATGTTATTGTGTAAAATAAATTGATCAATGAGTTACATCTCAATAATATATACTTTATGTGAAACTAAATTAATACATTAATATACTTATATATATATAGACACCTACCATTATTTATGTTTTGTTTTTTGTTATTTTTAAAATATTTGCAACCAGGTCTTTGCAGCTTGTAAACTATCTTAAAAGGGTGGCATTTAGCAGGAATCTGGAAACGCCCACACTGGACCCCCACCATTAGGCAGCTTTTTCCATGACTTTCATGGAAAGTAAAGACAGAAACTAGTGTTGGGTGAGAGATCATTTCACCCACTGGCTGGAACCTTGGCCCCAAATCCAGGGTATTCCCCAAGTAAACGTGGCTGGCCTACAGTTGAATCTACAAATGCATCTTACAGCTCATCACGCCAGAAAAATGAAGAAGTATTTGAAGAGGGGAGCGAAGAAAGGGAGGGCCAGGCACTCTCCTGAGCGAGTGTGACCCCATCTCTCCATAATACTCCAGCCTGGTCCCAGTAGGGCCTCTGAGCCCAAGGAACCCCGCCCTAAGGCTTTAGCCCCTGACCCCTAAAAGATGTGCCCAATCGTTTTCCTTGAACTTGACCATTATCTAGCATGGGTTTTCTTTGGGAAAGAAGGAGTGTTAAAGTGCTGCATTGGAAGAGTTGCTGAAAGATGTCATCACAGCTAACAGTGCCCATCGAAAGAACGCCCAAATGTGGAAATGGTAGCAGGAAGTTGAAATTCTGCAATTCATTCATTCAATCTGTAACATCTTGTGTTAGGCCTTACACCAGGTACTGGGATACAGCTATGAGTATTTGATTACATACACATGGTTGGGAGGGGGGCTGTGAACAATCAATTTAAATGAAAACTTCCCCCAAATTAGCCACTCAACAGAGTAGAGATGATCTAAGGGACAATTTCTAAGGACAGGGACTCATATAGACGACCAGGAGATATTCAATTAAAAATAACACATCATCTTGGGGTCTATATCTTGAAAGAAGTCAAGATAGATGGCATAATAGGCAAAGAGAAGCCTGGTATCTTAGGACTTTAGAAAGAATACATCAATATTTTCCAGTGCTCTTTTAGAAATTCTCCCAGCAATGGGATCCAATTCTTTAGATAGACATATTCTTAAGGAGAAGCAATCTATCAGCCACCACAGATTGCTGGCATCATCCCTCCACGTTGGCCAGCCCTTGCGCTTCGGGTCCAAAGCCTCCTTGCTGTGTCCTGAGGGGGCTGCCCATTGGGCAGGAGCCTTGATTCACTAACTTTAGTTGAGTTCTGGTAACCCACTACCATCGGACCAGCCAGGAGCCTTGATTCAAATGGCTGCCTCAGTTTTCTGTCTCAGGATATATTTCCCACGTTAAGTTAGTACGTTGGCACTCTAGTTTCTATATCAACTCTGGCCATACTTATTTCTTTGTTACTTTTATTATGACGGTTACTTCCCTGCCTTTGAAAAGAATCATGTAAACCAAATGTGCCCAGAAGTCCATACATGGACAGTTCTGTTTGAAGTACGCCTGGTATTCACGAGCACTTGGGAGGGCTGCAGTCCCTGCTTCCCCTCCCCCAGCCACATGCCCCTCTTAATTAGGGTAGCAACAAAGAGACTCCAGGGTTCATGGCCTAGACCCAAATCCACACTCACCCTTCCCCAGGCACTGACTTGAATCCTCAGTTTCCGTACTGTGTTAGTAAACAGTTGAACAGAAATAGTTTTCATCAAACCATCTTATTATTTTGTTTGTTTATGTCTTTTAATTCTGACCCAAAAGAGAAGATAAAAGGGAAAGAGAGAAATGGATGTAGTATATGGCTGGTAATTGTAAGATATGGTCCCTATTTTTTAAAGTTCTGATTGTCTACCACTATGTCACTAGGACATAATAAAGCTGACAGTGCTTAACAGGTACTCAAGAAATATTCGTTAATCATAACAAATTAACTTTTAATTAAATAACTGATTAAGTAATTAGAGAAATAGAATGTATGTATCAAAATCAAATCAAATAATTCAAATAAGTAATTGATAAATAGAAATCGAGCAGGTTTGACAGCATTTCCAGTAGATAGCTCAAAAAGGATTATTGAGTGAGGGCTGTGATTTAAAGGATGGTTTCCAGGCCGAGCTGGAGCTGGAGCGGGACTGGAAAGGTCTCAGGTAAGTGTGAAGTGGGAAAAGCCACAGGACGTAAGTCCCCGAGGCAGGAGGCACATTCCATGATCATAATCAGAGGGAAAGGGAGAACAGCGTTGTGCTGGGAATCATAAGAGAGGCAAGAAGAGGGATGATTATAGATCATTTTAAAAGGCTGACCCAGGCTCTGACCTTATCCCATTGGTAGTAAGATGATATTAAAGATTTCTGAGCAAGGGAATTCAAAATAAAAACAAACGTTCAGGGCTAAATACGTACGTTAATTTGTCATATCAGAAGAGGGCATGTTGAAAACATAATAGTGAATAAATATTTTTAAAACCCCCAACAGATAAAAATGACCTAGCCCTCCTCAGTTTCCCAGAGTGACTGTCTCTGCGTAGAATGTTTATGGCAACGCCTGCCTGACTTTACTGCACTTAGGTGATTACGTGTGTCCGCCAGCAAACGGCGAGCCCTTTCACGGGAAGGGGAGCTATCACACCTCACACCGTGCCACTGGATTCCCAAGACTGAGAAAAGTTTTGGCATGGGAAAGGTACTTCGTAAGTGTTTGTCCCATGGATAAATAAATGAGCATTTTGCCCACAGAGCAACTTCACCTGTATTTGACCTCATTTAATTCTTCCATCTGCCCTGTGAGGTCAGTATCCCTATTTTGTAAGACAGAGATCCCGCCTGGGCGCCGGGGGGAGATCCACATTGCGGGAAAAGGAAAACCAGGGGGCAAATTCAAAGAGAGCGGAGAGGTGAGAAGGCAGGCCAGACCCCAGTGGCAGAAGCTACTGCAGACAGAGAGAAGCAGGAGGGGCCAGGGGCTGGGGAGGACTGCAGAGGCGTCGGCAGCCCAGGGGTCTCAGACACAGGGGCTCAGAAGAGGGGGTGGGGGCTGCAGTCAAAATACCCGGGGTCCAGGACGAAGGGAGGTCATGGAAAAAGAAGGCGGGAGGGGCCCGGCATAAACTAATCACTTGGAGAAATTTGACACGAAAAGAAAAGAGAACAGTGAAACTAAAAGAAACAACAGTCTGTCAAAGGTGTTTTTCCTCCAAGCCTGGGGCGTGTTAGCAGCCAATGGAAGAAGAGGGGAGCGCGAGGGAGTCTGAAGTGAGGGGAACCTCCCAGGCCCAAGGCGAAGACTTGGAGAAAGCAGACAGCAAGCTGAGAAGCTACCTCAGGTCTCTGTCACGCTCTCTGTGACACAGTGACCAAATCTGCAGCATGGCTTGATCAGTGAGTTAGCCAAATCCACATTACCCAGTTCCTTTGCTTGTTCCGAACCGCCACCGTTCCCCACGTATTGCCAGACTCAGTTATCTGTTTGCAAATACATTTTTTTAAATTTTACTCTTAAAAATAGTTTGCCCCCCAAGAGAAATCACTGCCTCTCAGAGGACATTCTTTTAGGCCAAAGCTCCAGAACCTCACCCAAAATAGATCAAATATTTTAAATATTTTCTTATTTGCACCCCTCACAAATATGCCTGCAATGCAAAGCCAATTATGAGATTGGCACTTTTATTTTTCCTGAAATGAGTGGAGGATATGTTTCCTCACTGGGCAGGGACACTGGGTGTCCGGACGTGGCCTTGATTGGATTTCAGATAACCTTCACTGAGCCTGGGGCAGGGCGAGGTAACGCCTGCAGCCGGGTGAACCCGCGCAGAGCAGGAGTCCTCTCTTAGTCCCCGCCATCTGGGAGTCCACTGCGTGCAGGTGTCTGAGCTTCCCCGTTAGAGGGGCAGCTCTTTAAAGGCAGCCACAGTGGTTTATGAGATTATTGAAGGCACAGAGCCCAACACTAAGCCTTGCCCATAATAGACGCTCATGGGTTGGTTGAAGGAATGGGTGAAGAAAGCTATCTAGGAAAAATCCAGTTCAGGCTCTACGTGACTCAGATACCCTTTGGATTCCAAGAGGAATTTCTCTTGGATGCAACCTTTCGCTTTCTCTGAGGGTCAAGCAAATCTAATAGCAATAAATGTGGGGAGAGTGGAAACCAGTTACCTTCCTTAGCTCCAGAAATAAGGAGACAGAGATTTCCTATAGGGAAGTGGCCAGTCCAATGCAGTGGAGGTGGGAAAGTGAAACACGTATGTCTCAGACGCTGCTTCATCCTTTCTGAGTTTGCTCTGATCGTGCCCTCTCTCCACCGCATCAGGTCCTCACCCTTGTTCCAGTCAACCAATGCCTGTCTTCTTCCACCCACTGCTCCGAGAGACTAGCCTCTCTTTCTTCTTTCTGTGCTCCATCAAACGGAATTGGGTAGAGTTCTAGTCTACCATCGCATGGATCCAAAGATAATTAAAACGAATGAAATCCTTCCTTTGCTGGTTTCTGTTCACACAACAACTTGTTTTTGAGATGCAAGTGCATCCTGTTCATTCATTTTAGCTAATATAAAGTCTTTTATTCTATACCATAGTTTGTGTAACCTCTTTACCACTGACTGCTGCTGGGATTTTTTTTTAAGTTTTTATTTATTTATTTTTAGAGAGAGGGGAAGGGAGGGAGAAAGAGGGAGAGAAACATCAATGTGAGAGAGAAACACCGATCAGTTGCCTCTCTTACACGCCCCAGCTGGGAACCGAACCGGCAACCCAAGCAAGTGCCCTGACTGGGAATTCATCTTGCAGCCTTTTGCTTTGCAGGATGTTGCTCAACCACCTGAGCCACACCGGTCAGGGCCACCACTGGGATTTTTGCAAACGGTACTTTTATTACAGACAATACTCTACTAAGCTGCCTTTTATATCTCTCCTTCCCCATAAGCAACGGCTCTCGACTCCTTCTCAGTCTCCTTTTCTAGGCTCTAAAGGTCGGGGTGTCCGTTCCCACACTTCTTCTCTTCACTGTTTGCACCTTCTCAAGTAACTTATTCCTGATTTAAAACACTGTAATTGGGAGACACTCAACTGTGTGTCTGAAGCCTCACCCTCTCCCCTAAACACCAGATCTGTATATCACACTACTATCTGCACTTCTCCTCGAATGCCTTTAGTCATCTTAATATGCCTAAAATGTGTCCACTATGATTCCCACCCCTCCCGCAGATCTGCATCTCCCTCAGTGGTCCTTTCATTAAATAACCCTTCCATTCACTCAGCCATTCAGATAGTAAAAGGGGCATCCTTGATTCCTCTCTTTTTCTCAATCCCTTATCAGTGAATTGTAATGTATCCAAAATTCAATACCCTAGTCCAAGCCAGCGCCTCTTGCCTATGAGGAGGCAACAGCTTCCTCCTGCTTCTTTGCTTATAGTCTCGCTCCTGTTCGATATGGGACAGCTAGAGTGATTTTCCTTTCTTTCTTTGCTCAGAATCTTCCAGGGACTTTCCATCTTACTTAGGACAAAACTCAAAGTCCTTGCGGTCACTCTAAGGCTCTGATGATCGGGTCTGGCCGTTGGCAATCGCTCCTCCCCAGTTACTCTGGACTTTGTTATTCCTTTAATGCAATTCTTTCTGTAGGCATGCGGCTCCTTCCTGTATTCTGCTTTCTTCTTCACTCTCAGTCACCTGCCTTCCGAGAGGCAGGTCACCTTCCGAGAGGACTTCCCTGATTTTCTGTCTCTTTACCTTTTCTTGCTTTTTCTTTATAGCACTTTCCACTGCTTGACATTACATATGCATGTATTAGTTAATGTGTTTATCTGTCTTTAAAAAATAAAAATTAAAAATAAATATATTTAGTTTGCAAAACTTAGAAGAGGCCCCAGCGTGAGGTAGACACTAGATCAATATTTGTTCAATGAATGTACTATTTTAGGGGAGTGGTATTTATATTCATATTCCTACATAACAGGCTAATTCTACTATGTATTAAAATTTCAATAGGAAGCATTAACTATTGATCTCCTGCTAAACGGAACTGAGGTCAAGCTCTCTCATCTGCCATCATCCTGCCGACATGTTCTTACCCGCTGTCCTTCGGATCTAATTACATCATCATTGTTTTAGTGAGATCAATATGCAGTGTTTACATTGTCATGACTGTGAATGTTTCTCACAGTTGAACTGTATGTTTTCATTCATTGTACTGGATGCCTAGTGGGCCCTTTGAATCTGGAAACTTGCGTCCTTCAGATTGGAGAAATTCCAATGTATTATTTTTGTGATAACACATTTTCTGCCCCGTTTTCCTGGAACATTCAGATGTTGGGTTTTTAATTGACGCTGTAATGGTCTTTTCTCTCATCTTTTTTCATCTTGCCTTTTTCTTCTATGTTTTAAAAGAGGGGCATTTTTTCTAAACTGTATCTTCTATTTCTTGAATTTAATTTTTATAAATTTGTTCATAACATTTTTCATTTACAAGAGTTCTTACTTGTTCTCTGAAAATACCTTTCTAAAGCATCTTTCTCTTGTGGCTACAATATCTTCTCTTACCTCTCTGAGAATAGTAATTACAGTTTTCTTGAAGTTATTTGGTAATTACAGTTTTCTGGAAGTGTTTGGTTACTCACCCTGCCTTTCTTTCCTCTGAGTTTCCTTTTCCATTGTCCTGATCTCTCTTTCAGAGCCTTTTCCTAACTCGATGTTCATATTTAAGAGTGAAGCGCTAAACGGAGGGCCTTGGGCAATGAGCCAGACAGTTCAGGGGTCCCTCAAATTAAGATTTTTTCCACGGGCATGCCAGTCTCCCTGGAGCGGAATGTTCCCATTTCCTTTCTGTGGAGTATAAACCTGACTGTGTCCTGGGAGCCCCACCGAGTGAGAAGACTGGGAGTGTTTAGTGTGCATTGAATAACACTTACATTTAGAGGTTTGTTTTCAGTACACAGCCTCTTACCTCTCCACTGCTTTGCCTGACATTCTGAGGCCGGCACTTCTCTTCAGAGAATAGACTTCCAGTTTCTGTCTATTTGGTCTGGTTGGGAGAGGGCTGTTCACCTGGTTGCACGTGTGTGCAGGTTTTTTTGTTGGTTGGTTTGTCTGTATGGGGTGGGAAAGATGTCTGGGCTTTTCACTCTTCCTTTCTCATATTTTCAATCAAACCTGTTTTCTGCTTTATCTCTCTCCTCCAGAGGTTCCCAGGGCTTCTACATCCTGAGTTTTTCCTGCTTCTGAGTCTTGATTCAGCTTCTTTCTTGTCCCTGGCCTCGTACTCCGCGGGGCCAGAGTTCAGTTTCTCAGCTCTGGTAAGGCAATTACCAACCACCCGTCCATTTTCCATATTCCAAAAATTGGCTGACATCTGAACTCTGTGCGGACTTCTTTCCAGCACTCTTTGCCTTGTGGGATTTATTTATGATTTCTTATTTCTTTTCTATCATTTTTGCGAGGTTCGGGCAAACAGCAGAAATAAACGAGCATTATGCATTTGATCTGCCAAATTTAACCATATCCTTGGATTTTTTTCAGTCTCTTTATTTGCAAGTTCTGTTTTTCACGATTTAAGAATCCTTCCATATCATATCTGTCATTAAATATTCACCTACAATTTTTCCTAATGATTTTCAAGTTTTGTTTTTCATGTAACCTAGTTTCTTTCATTGGGGGTGTGGGAATTTTGAAATTAATTTTATTGTTCCCACATAATCAATTGTAATCTTACCATTAATAGATTAGTCTACTGTTTCTTCCTGATCTGTAATGCCTCTGCTATTATTTTAGAAGTTTCCTTATACACTTGGGACAGTTTCTAGGCTTTCTAATTTGTTCTATTGATCTATTTGTCTATTCCTGGGCCAATAACACTTAATTAGAACTGCTCTATATCTCAGTACTTATTTTGAAATCTTTATTTTTCCATATAAATTTTTAAATTTTGTCAAGTTCCACAAAATATATTATTTAGGGATTTTAGTTGGAATAATAAATATATAGGTTAATTTGAGGAAAATTTACATCTTTATAATTTTGAGATCTGCCATTCAGGAAAGTGATAAATTTTACAATTTATACAGGCCTTTTGTGCCCCTAAATCCAGTTTTGTAATTTTCTTGCACATATTTTGTTACATTTATTCCCAGGTAATGCACACTTCTGTTATTAATATAAATAGTATATTTTTCCATTACATTTTAAAATTAGAGATGGCCAGTTACAGAAACTGTGGATTTTTGCATACTGAACTTGATTCCAATGATCTTTCTAAACTCTTTTGTTAGTTCTAATATTTTTGTTGATTCTCTTGAATTTTCTGCAGGCATAATCACATCATAGCAAATAAAGACAATTTTTTTCTAATTCCAGTGGCTCTTATTTTTTTGTTTCTTTCTCTTTGTCTTGGTAGAACCTCCAGCCCTCTTCTCAGTTGTAGAAGAGACAGTCATCCTGGTCTTTTCATCGGTTACAATGAGATTATTTTTAATATTTCATCACTAAGCATGATGTTTGCTGTAGGTTTCTGGTAAATGTCTCTCATTATATTTATAAAGATTCTGTTACTAGTTTTATAAGAGATCTTTTTTCTATAAGTGATTACTAATTTTACCAAGCAGTATTTTTATCTATGAAGATGACCTTTCTCTTTTCTTTTTTCTATTTCTTTCTCACTTTAAACTGCTAATATTGTATAATGTATCAGTACATTTCCAGATGTGACCATCTCTGCATTTTCTTTTTTTTTATGCTGTTGGAGTCAATATGCTAATTTTTCCCCCTAAGCTCATAAGTACACTTAATTTAATTCTCATTGCCTCTCTCCCTCTCTCCCTCTTTCTCTCTCTCTCCCTCTCTCTCTCTCTCTCTCTCACTGTCTTTGTTGTCCAATTTTGGTATCAACATTCTACCAGCCTGATTTTATTTTCTGAGAAACCTGAGTTTCTGGAAATACTTTATTTGAATAAAAGAGAGTGTGTGTGTGTGGGGGAAGGGCATGGGGGTGGTTGTGTTCTACTGCCTTTTAAAATGTTCAGAATATCTGTTCTGTTCGACAAAGTACATATTTTAAGCTAGAAGAATGCATGTTTTTCATGGAATTACACGAAGTGATTTCCGTTTTAAATAAAAAAAGTATGGCCTGCCTTTCCTTTTCCCGAACTGACACACGAGCGAAATAGAATTGGTCACTACTGATCTACGTGATTACGAATAGTCAGCTGGAGCTGAGAGCATGCAAGTCATCCAGACGTTTCCCAATGTCTCGTTGGATTTGTTATGGTTGGGTAGATAGATACAGACCCTGCCAGACAAGCTGTTCTTTATCTGGGATGATCCGGGTGGGAAATATATTCCTCAGGAACTTCCTACATAAATCCTGTGTATTTTTAGTGCTGTTTACAAATGACCTCTGGAAAAAGTAAGGGCTGTGTAAGTCAAGTTTCCCATGGCAGAAATTGGCAACATTTATCTTTTTCTTTCTTTTCATTCCCTCTCCTTTTTTTTATTCTTGCTTAATTTAAAAAAATGTAAAAAACAAAAATGAAAAATTATCTTTGTATATTATGATGTATAGCACATAAAATTTGTTAAATTATCTTCCAACTATATAGTTCCTCCACAATGTCTATTTTCAAATATACAAAATAGGCTGAATGGTTGCTCATCCACCATAAGCCTGTATGTGAAGTATTTAGAATTTATCTAGGGAAACATACTTCTCTTTTCTAAAAACATAAACCCCAAAATACTTCACCATTTATCTTCTAAAAACCATACAAAATGCATGTCCTTTCCATGTTTCCTGCTGATAATATTCTCCCCATTTGTTGCGCAGCTTTTCTTTCCTCTGGGAAGCTGGTACTTATTTTATTCATAGATTGCAAATTACGCCCTGATGTTGTACAACCAAAGTGCATTACTCACACAAGCAGAGAGAATGCCGCTTAGGATATAATCAGCAGTGGCCGAGTGAAACAGCACGTTAAAACAGGCCTCACTGAGTTATGGACCACACTGCCTGGAGACACAGGGCCCCAAACATCTCTGGACACAGGGCACATCTTCACCCAGACGTTGCTGACTGAGGCGCTTTCAGTGTTCATTGATGTCTGTCCTGCAAGATCTTCAAACTCAGCCATTAGCCAGACTGTGAAGTATATATTCTACCCTCACATATATGGGACATCCCCAGTGGCAAAGCTGTGTTCTCAGTTAATTTCCAAAACTTCTATTTGGGCTTAGAAGACATTTTCCCATAGGAACAATGTTACAAAACGATGATGCTCCACAAATGTCCGGTTGAGCCACAGGGTCCCTGAAATGTGGCATTGACGGTCCGTCCTGTTTCCCTGGGCAAGTGCATTCTGATGCCTAACTTGGGATGCTTGCAGCTCACCCCTCCCTCTGCCCGGCAGCCTTCACTGTAGTTTTTCTAAGCTACAGTACCGTAGCAGTTGGGGAGAGAGGACAGGCTAGCCTTCCCAAGAGAAAAATGAGTGTAAGGTGATGTGGATGCCTCAGGGTCACTTGTTCACACTGCAGGGCTGAAGAAGTACACTTCCTGTCTGGACCAGTCACTTCTCATCCTTCTGAATGAGGCACAGAGGCCAGAGACTTTTTCCTAAGTAGAGATCATTTCTAAGTCGGAGCTTCATAAACAGGGAAAGGCTTATACAGTAAAACCTCAGATTTTCGAAGACCAAGCTTCTGGACTTGTAATTAGCCAAGGAAAATATTTTAATTCTTCTTGGTCAGTGATGAAATGGTCTCCAAACACACAGCAATAATAAGGCATAAATCTAGCACCTCGCCTCAGGCTTGACAAATAGGAGTCAGTGCTGATAATTTTTCATTGTTGTTGAACCAAGTACTGGTTGAGTGAATCCTATGTTTAAAAGCACAAGACCACAGATCGAATGCACGCTTGTGCCAGTTAACTTCATTCTGATTCAGCCTCTCCCAGTTCCGACCTTCTCCTAGCATGCTTCCTACCAATCAAGAGTTGGTCGGAGAACTTTCAAGAAGTCGCTACAACACCAGCGTCATCTCTGTGGGTATATGCATTCATCCATACCAGCCCCAAAGTAGGTGCTGGGTATCTCCACGCCCTCTCTGCTGGGCACACTTTTCGGCACTATCTCCCCATTGGCAAGTGAGGGAACAGAGGGGAAGGGCAGGAGGAGGTGCCGTGGAAAACCAGGAAGGCTGGCCAAGCCCCGCAGCGCTCCACCTAGATGTGTTTCTGGTACCACGCTTACTCTGGCAAACGTCTCCTGCTAAAAAAAAACCCACCTCAGCCTTTTTGGTCAGTTATCTTTACAACACGTGTAGACACATTTTAGGGGATTGTTTGTGCCTCCCTAGGTTAGAATTTAGTCTGGATACCAGAGCTGGGTCCCCGTCATGTCAGGCTTTAACATTACACAATGATTTTATTTCACTTCCTATTTACAAGTACTTTGAAAAGAAATACAGTGTTAAGGCTCCCTCAATTAAAAAGCCTTCCCCACCCCCACCCTGACTCAACTTACGGACTGTTAACTTTTAGTTTCCTAGACGGCTTTCTCTTTTAAAGTTCCATTTGTGTTCTACAAGACAGCCTCTTTCTCCAAGATTAACATTTCTTATGATTGCTCCTGACAATGGATTCGCTTCCAGAGGCCCTGCTAAGGATAACCAAAAAAGGGCATGGAGCAGGCTGGTTTTGGCAGCCGGCGCGCAGTTTCTGAGCTTTTTAGGTCTTGGTTTTTCTGATGAGTGATTTCCTGAGCATGCCTAGGGAATGACAGGCATCTCCACGGGCAGGCTACATCCACCTCGGCCGAGGTGTCGTCATTGGCTGCCTATTAGAAAAACCTACAGGACAATGCATACCACCGACTGCCGACTGTAAACACAGGGGATGTGTGTTCACTTAGCGCGGACTTCTGGGAGGGGCTAAGGAAGGGCGGTCTGCAGTTTTATTGAATAGAGCAGTGTGTGCCCGGCTGCCTGCCTGCCTGCCCTCTTGCTGTGCTCCCGCTTAAAGAAATCGGTCCTTCCTTTCGGACTCGGTCCCCGGGAAGAAGTTGCAGCCTATGAGGTAAGGCACAGAGGACTTTCTTTTCATCTCTTCCAGAGAGTCTGGGGACTTTCCCCTTCCGAGGTGCAGTCAGCATTCCTGGCCAAAGTGGCCGGAGGTGCAGGACTGTAAAAACCAATAAACTATGCAAATTCTCAGAGCCAGACGGAGCTTCGCTGCCCTGCAGATGTTCCCGGAAGACAAACAGGATGAGGTTTCAAGTTTTGTTCTCCGAGTTGGGACTGGAGGAGAGATCGGCTAGAGACGTAGAGGCGGGGACCACCGGCAACTTTGATGAGAGTAGCCTTTTGTTTAGGAGTGCGGTGAGGGGTTTACCTGGCCGCCCCGGGCCAGTGTCCCTGCGCCTGCCCTGCCCCTCTGCTCACACCGGCAGTTTCTCCTGCATCTTTTATTATCAGAGATTGAAAAAGGTTTTGCTTTTAACAACAACAACGACTTTTTAGGGTGATGGGAAGCCAAAAAGTGATGCTTTTTTTTTTTTAACCAAAGGCTTTTACATTTTATTCTGCTGCTAATATTTGAGACTAGGCTTCTAGAGCTGCCAGGAAATCAGGTCAGAGGTAGACAGAGCCCTGACACCGAGCACTGGGTGGGTGAATGTAACTGATCTGATATTTGCTTGGAAAGAAGATGCCTACCACAGTCTGTTTCCTATAAAACCTAATAATGAGAGAATGCGTGCACTGGTGGGTGTGTTTTCAGGATCGCTTTCAACAGCCCACCAAACCATTTCTTGAGAAATCTTATTTTCTGTTTGAAAGTGTGCCTGAGCATGACTCGATTATTTGAAAAGTTGTAAGTTACAAGCGTGTCCCCAGAAAGTGAGGAAACAGTCTTTCGTTGCAAGATCGTCAGACATATTTGGGCAACTTCAGCAGTAGTATCAGGCAGCTGGTCAGTGGTAGCCTGGAATTCCTTTTAGAAAGAGCTGATTGTAAAGGGTGGGGGAATTTTAGTGGTGTGGCAATCCATGGTCGAAAAACGTGAATGAGAACCAAGCAGTTGGTGTTCGTAGATCCCTTGTATGAACAGGTCTGTGCAGACTTGTAAACTGAAATAGTAAAGGCTTTCTACTATGTTTGGCAAAACCGGACCTGTAGGACCAGAACTGGAGTGAAGGCTAGGAGATAGGTGGCAAGAGGGGCAAATGTGATCAATTTCAAAATAAATCTGGGTATTCGAGGTTTCCAGCTCCAAATAGCTGGCTCCATTTGATTTCCATGCATGGAGCGAGGTGGTTTTATGTTGAGATTCATTCAGTCATCTTTTCGCTTTGTATTTAGAAGTGGGGGGATAATTTTCTTGAGAATGTCTCTTTCTCCTTCCAGAAGTGATACATGATAACAGAATTCCCTGTGAATTTCTTTTCCTGGAACAGTCCTGAGTAAGTGTGAGAGGAAGGCTGCAGGCAAGAGCTATAGTTTGATTATCGTCCTGCCCAAGAAGAGATCAAGTTCCAAACTATTTTCACAGTGTTTTTCCTGTCAATCAAAATATGGAAGGCAATTTCTTTTCAGCTGTACTCTAAAACCATGTAGGGAATGCAGTTTGGAAGGAACTCTGTAATCTTGGGATCTGAAGATAAATTCCATTTTGAAACCAACATCTTCAAATCCCTGAAAGTTCAGACTTTGCTACCGCCACTTTCTCCTCTCTTCATGCACTCTCACAACCATGAAAACGGATTTTTCAAAATAGTCCTTTAAGTATTCTACTCTCGTGATGGAGCAAAGGGACTCGATATTTTACTTTATGGTAAACTCTAGGCAGCTTTTTGTGCTCCTTTCCTCCTGTTGAATATTAGCTAGAATGCATCCCCCTAAACGGAGGCAAACAGAGCACAGTGAAACTATAGTGTGAGCATTTTCATTTTGTTAAAATTGTTTAATGAAGAGAATTACAAAGGCGCTCACACCAGGATCGTACAATGCGTTAAACCATAGGTAATAACAGGCAGGCTTGTTTCCTTGTTCAAATCCAATAGAAAAGTGCAACTTAAATAATTCAGATAAAAAGATTACTTTAGCCCTGGCCAATGTGGCTCAGTTGGTTGGAGTGTTGTCCTGTAACCAAAAGGTTGTGGGTTCTGCCCCTTGTTAGGGCACATCCCTAGGTTGCGGGTTTGATCCCTGGTCCAGGCATATATGATGCCTGGCCTGGGCGCATACAGGAGGGCACATATTGATGCTTCTCCCTTGCATTGATGTTTCTCTCTCTCCTTTCCTCCCCTCTCTCTAAAAGCAATGAAAAAATGTCCTCAGGTGAGGATAAAATAAATTTTTTAAAAGGTTGCTTTAAACAGATACAATTCTTTCATAAGAGAGGAGAACCAGGTTTGAACTGCAGCTTAAAGGATTTAAATGAGCTACATATAAGCATGCCCTGACTGTGAAGCTATTAATAATTCTAATTGGCTCCAGAGACTGGCCTGGGGATCTTCTTCTCTGGGGCAATAGGTTGGTCCTCTGTCCAGCTGTGGAATGTTCCAGAATCCAGCCTGGGTAGTCCCTGTTCTGATAAGTAAAAGGCATCTCAGTAGGCCTTCTCTTAAAACACATGTAGGTGTCTCCATTTGTCATACTCACGGTAGCATGTTTACTAGTTAGTCGTCCTTCACGAGACACAAAAGTGACTTATAGATGGGCATGGAAAGGGATTAGCTTGGTCCCCATCTGCCTGCAATCTATCACATGTCTCAGAAATGTGGTGGGGTGAGGCTGTGGTGGGGGGACGGGGGAAAACGCTGACAAAGTGGTATGCAAATTACATGGTAGGGCTAAGGAGGAGGTTAGGAGGATGCTGCCAAAGAATTTTCAGACTTTAAAGAAGAGTTTTCTGGGTAAATTCTCTCAGAGCCTGAAAATAGAACCATTAGCTCCCTACTGCAAGTCCTTCATCCGTCCGGCCAATCCAAGTGTTTTGGAGAGAAGCCCATAGCTTCTCAGTAGTTGGGTAATTAAAAGAGATACCCGACTGGTCTCATCCCCACCTCTTACCTGGTATCCCTGATTATCTGTTCCTTCCTTATATTTGTGGATCCTTACGTAGTACCTTCTGGATCTTAGTTGTTTCTAGAACTTTGAGCCCAGAGTCTAGGAAATACTGGTCCACCCCAATGTTGTCTTAGTTGTGGCTTTGATAATGGAAGACAAAAAAGACACAAGGCTCAGGAGGCGGAATAAGATGGGTCATCAGCGGTGCAAGGCCATGCCCAGGAATCAGGAAATCTGAAGATTCAGTCGAGTAGAAGACCGATGACAAGGCGCTGACAACAGAAAGGCCTTAGTAAATGAGGCAGCTCCTCTGCCTCCAGCCAAAAGCATGGAACTAATCCCAGCATGTCAGGCCGGGGGCCTCGTAGGGAGGGCGAGATAATCAGGAGCACCTGGCTGTGGTTCCTGTTGGGATTGAGACCAGACTGCCCCCTGGATCTGGCCTCTCACCTCTGTTTGCCTCAGTCTCAGTCTCCCCAGCTGGCTCTGCTGTAACCGACTGCCCGTGGCTCCCTTCACTTCCCTACCCCCGGTCCTCCACCCCCACCACCTTCCCTAGCTCCTCCATGCTCAGGCCAAAACGGGGCTTTCCGGATCCAACACTGACAGTTTGCAACAGCCAAGCTCTAGGATGAGGCCCAGAGAACGCAAGGGTCAAGCCCAGATGTGTTCAAGAGAAGGAAAAGGCTCTTCACTTCTTAAGGCAGAGGGAGAAATGTTAGAGCAGACAGAGTGGATGGCACAGCAGTGTGTGTGGTGAAAAGCCATTCTGCGTCTCAGCCCCAAACTCACAGTTGGCTGGCAGAGGGTGAGAGGACAAGACGGAAAGGATGACCTTGAGGAAGAGGTGGCGGGGTGGCCCTGGCAGGTGTTCTTTTCTGTGTTGTTGTTATGGGTGCCTTTGGGAATCGGTAAAATCTCCAGGTCCTGATGGTCCTTTGTGAACCCACTCTTCGTTACTGACCAGGGAGCAACCCCTGAACTGGGGGAGGGTGGGGGTGGGAGTGGTGTGAAGCCTTCATTTCCATTGGAGACAAGGATGGAGCGATCAGAACAGGAGCAAAGGTGTTCTTTCTAGTTTCCCCAGTGCTTGGGAAGGAAGACAGGATGGTGTAAATACCCGGATGTCTAGAAGGAGATGACCTCAAGTGGCCTCCATTTCAAAGAATAGGAGATCATCCCTTAGGAAGCATTTTCTGGGGAGCTTGTAGGGGCTGGAGAAGTCAGGAAGGGCTGCTGGCGAGGGCTGCTGAGAGAACACGAGAGCTCAGAACAGGGATTGCTAAGCAGCCTTGGGGGGATAGTTGAAGGAGAATAATTTCCTTTCAATATTTTCAGTGAATTGGGTGTTCTTAGTGAGTACTCATTTTAGTATATGGCTTTTCTTTTAAAATATATATGATGGATAAAGTGAAGATAAATGGCTTTTTAATCATTTCCTGAGCCTTTTGGCATTGTTCTGTGAATATGCGGATGAAAGCACTTGACTTTAAGGAAATCATCTCACTTGGAGAGAGACATATTAAGTAGAAATATATGTAATTAGTTCCTTTTACACCCACATGTTACATTCCCAAGCTGCGAACTAGGCGGATTTCACCTCTGTGCTAAAGATGGGCAGGACCAGCGCTGAGTGCCAGACGCAGGAAGGACATTAGTTCCATTGGACATGAAAATGCAACAACGGGCTGCCTTGTGAGGGCGAGAGAAACAGCAAAGATCAGAAGTTGGGCAGAAGTTTGGAAACCAAGGGCTTGCTTAGCAAGGCCATGTAGGGACAGATGCAGTGACGACGTGAGAGCACTTGACACAGAGCTCGGGACAAGCAGAACCTTATGTTAAATAGCTTCAGTAGCTCCGGCAGAGGGACAGGATTACAAGATACACGCGGAGAAGTAAAGCGATGGGATCATGAGGAAGTCCAAGAACGGAAGCCAAGCTAGGAGCAGGGTCCAGAGAGAGTGGGGTAGGAATCAAGGAGGGTCAAAGGCTCTCAGCGGACGTCTGGGTGCTCCCATTACTGTAACTCAGCTGTGGCACATGTGGCTGCTTCTTTCTGTTGGTCTGCAGACTGGAAAATTCCTTCTGTGCTTCCTGGTCGGGTTCTGAAAGGAGGGATCTGATTGGTTCAGCCAGGAACTATTGTCTTTGGCAAATTTCTTAGGGGACAGGAAAGTTTACTGGCATGCTTACGGATGAATTACCAGCCGGTCTGGCAGCGGTACTCATCCCTAGGGGTGGATAAAAAGCCCAGTGGGCAATTCTAGTTAGAAGAGAAAGTTAGACAAGGAAGGCAAATTAGCTAAAATGTCCAGCAGCTGTGAATGAATATCATTTGAATGTTTTTTTGGTGACTGAATTCCTAGAGAGGCAAACACCCAACGTCAAGGTCATAGAGTCGGTAATGACCCCTTGGACGTGGCCCGATGAACCAGTCTTGAGGGAGGTTAGCCTAGAAGCTTGCACTGCTGATAGTTGAAAAGATAAGAAATTACCCATTTTAGAAAGATTCCAAAGAAAAACACTTGGATGTTTTTGTTGGCAAGAAGCGTCATGGAGTCATAGATGTAATATGGTTTCCCTCAAACTAAGGCAATCTTTAAAATTCAATAAATAATGATCTAATAATTTTAAATCATAAATTAATTTTAAAAAACGACACCTCACGGTAAACCCCGGCGTGTAAGCTTGCTGCATCAAAGCTAGTGGACTCTCTGTCGGTGTGAGTTTTAGACCTCGGCCATGGCCGCACTGTACTCTTTCACTCACTGAACACCTGTCTTGTTGTCCGTTAAGAAGAGTCAGAAAAGGAATGTGTTCTGTTCTGGGCTCATTCTTCAGAGAAGCATGACAAGTGGGAATCCAGGGCTGAGCGTCAAAGGCCAGGGGGTGTCAGAACAGAATATGAGGAACAGATAAGGGATCTGGAGTTGTTTATCCCAAAGGAAAGAAAATGCAAGGGCCACATGGATGTCTTCAAATCCTGGAGTACTTTCATGTAAAGGACGGAGGCGGTACTTGTGTTTTTCAAGACACTAGAGCTGGATACACATAGATTCACAGCTTTTTTAAAAAAAAAGGTGGACGGGGCCTTGGAAGTCATTTAGCCCAGGGAGTGCAAATAATTTTTCATCTGTTTGCCAGCTCCAAACAATTGGTCGTGGCCATGTGGAACACTGTGTTGAGGAGGATTCTGAGGCTGAGTCTAAGATGACTAGGGTGAAAAATGCTGTCATTGACAGTGATGTTTCTCGTGGAAGAAAAGGGCCATTGCTACCCAAGGGCCACGTGTTTTATGTTATCGAGGTGGTCCTTAGGGAGGTTTCTCACCTCTGCACCCCCATCCCAGAGGTAGTGCAAGAGGTAAACAAACCCATATGTGGCAGCAAATATTTTTGGCTAAGCAAATAATATATCTTACATAATATCATGCTACTATTTTCTAATTATATAGTTGCATCATGCTGATAAAAATGTTCATTTATTTTACATAGGTATTGAATTCATAGTAGCTTTTGGTATTGTGTTTTCTCAGTGGACCTAAAACAAATGATTATATTGTGTGTGGGAAGGCTGGGGCAAGAAATTGGAGAGCTTAATGAGAAATTCTTTTACAAAATGAGCAGTGATTTATTTTTTGTTTTCCTACCCACAGCAAGTAAAATTATACATGTATTTGTAGCTTTCTTTGATAAAATGTCAGTAAGATTCATAAAGGCAGGAAACATCTTTTTTTATTGTTGTTCATATACACCCTGTGCCTGGCACATCGCAGAAGCCCAATAAATATCTGTTGAATGAAAGAACAAACCAAGTGACTTGACCAAGGTCACGCAATTAATTCGTGGCAAAGGTGGTCCCAGGACCCACGATTCCTAAGTCCCAGGCTGTTAACTGGCCACAGTACCCTCCACGCTGTTTCTCCTGCCAGCAAGAGAAAATGCCCCATTTAACTCTTCATGGACCGGGATTGTTGGATGCAGCCCCATTTGCCTATAATCCAGTAGGTTTTGACCGGCGTCTTAATCCAAATCAAATGCAGGGATTTTTGGAAATCTACATCCCTGATGATTCTGGTCAGCGGGTCTAGAGGCCCAGCATCTGCAGTGTGTGAAACTCCCTGGAGATTCTGCTAAAACACCTGATGCAGAAACGGTTCTGTACAGCTATGCTTAAAATAATTTACAGTATATATGTGGAGCAACTCATTCCTCAGAAACCTAGTGGTTTCGTTTTGAATCATTTCTTTCTAAAAGTTACAGCTGTATATCCCAAAGCATCAGTTTGGCCGGAGAGCCTCCCCAGAAGGCCTCCAGTACTTATCTGAACATTCCTCCGGCGTCCGGTTCTCTTTTGGTTTGGGCACGGAGCTATCAACCCTGTAAGGTCAAGCTTTCTGATGAAATTTCCAGTGTTTGCTTTTGTAAAACGTTGGAAATGTGGCGAGAATAAAATTTCTCATGGTATTTCCACTTCCTGTTCCAGGCACCGTTACTAAGTGAAATTTAGGCTTCGGGGGAAGGGTGAATGAGGACAAATTTTAAGTATTTCTGTCCTGAAGGTGTTACTTTAGATATTTAACTAACCAGGACAAACAACTTTTTTTTTTTAAATTTTCCTCTGTTCTCTGCTTTGTGGTAGGGAATGTACAGATAGATCCTGGGTGGGAAGAGGAGAGAAATTTCCTTCACCCTCACCCCACATCTCCTCTGGCTTAGAGGCAGGTGAGCCCTAAGAGATAAGAGACCTGGAAGGCGGTGGGGGATTGGCTTTTACAGGACAGAACCTCCATCTCTAGGGTCTCCCTTTATTCACTACAAATGACGTCCTCTGTGTTGCGCAGAAGAATCTACCATATTCAGAGCACCAAGTACATAAATTATGCTCACTGAGGATTATAGAGCTCCAAGCACCTCTGCATGAGTGACCTGGAACAATGAGAATGCCAGATTGTTACTATATTTGTACCGATGCTATTTAGTTTACAAAGCTGTGCTTCCACTGTGTAAGCGGGGCTCGCTGGAGAAGAACAGCTAAAAAGGAATTAGATTAGGATCCACGTCTGCGTAATGACCCCATACTGACTTGGCTGCCTTCTTTCCCTCCGACACTGGGCCCCCTCTCCATCCACCCTAAACGGTGGTGTGCGGAGCCAGCTCACGCCAGCTCCCAAAAGCCAATCGGTAAATTGTCAAGACTTTGAGAACCAGTTCTTAAAGTCATTTTTAAAAGTTAAATGATGTAAGCACAAATAAAATATTAAAAACCAAGGTAATCAAGCCTCAAACTCATCCCTTCCTAATTATTTTATGGTGTCTTACTATTATTCTCTATGCCCTTGAGGTTACTTACCTCCGTGGTGTCTGTACAATGGAAACGCTGGAGGATGCTATGCAAATGAACTGCTCTTCCTAATTCTTTGTTCATTGATGTTACCTTGAGAGCTTGAGACATCCACTTATACCACAGAAATTTGCAAATGCCACAAATCAGACTCCCCTCCCCTACGACCCCCCAGAACTCATTGTCAAATATTCACTAGCACACCTAAGGTTTCAAGTTGGAAAAATTAGCCTCTACAGAGGAGAGCCAATCAGAATATCGCTGTTGTTTATTTACATGCATAATGCCTGTTTATAGTTGCATATTTGTTTGTTTACTCACCTATTATTTCTTAAGCGCCTAGAACATAAGCACCCTGAAGTCAGGGACCTTTGAGGATTTTTCTGTGCTGTGACCTGAGCCTAAAAAAGGGCCTTACCCTACGCATAGTAGGTGCTTATTGTGTGAGTTAAATGATAAAGGAATAAATGTACATCCTTTCTTCTTGATAAGAAATTGGAAGCCAATATTTGTGTTCGAATCACTGGTTCCTTTCTAATTATATCACCACTGAGTGCTTAGAACAGTACTTGACATAGGCTAAGTAGCTTATACCTGTTTATTAGATGAAAATCAAATAAATATTCTTCAGAACAACCAAATTTACAGATGAAGAAACCGAATGACAATTAGTTTAAATAACACATCTAAGGTTACATAGCTCATAAGCGACAAAGCTAAGATTCAAACCTGGGTAATCTGGCTTCCTAGTCCACGTGCTCAGCTACTACTAACTGCACTGTCCTTTGCTAATTACTCCCCTCCATGGAAACTCCTGGAAGGGGGACCTGTTTGAGAACAGACTTGGGAATCAGAAAGTCTAAACTGGAGTCTAAATCTCCAATTTATCATTTTCTCACCTGTTTTTTAACCTATCACAAGGGTATTGTTATTCCTCCCTCTTGTAGGTGTTCTCAGGATTAGGAATAGTATCACTAAACTTCCTTGCACATGAGTGGCTGTCATCCCTGACTGCCTGTGGAGACTCTGTGGGCTCGGGGCTCCCTTTAGTCCCTACGCCCTCAGCCACGCATGCTCCCACCGCCATAACGTAGATGGGATGCGAGGAGCCAGCTTGGACAATAGACGTCAGTTACAGGAAACCCTATTTCGGGGCAGCATAAGCACTTCCTAACTAAGTGTCTCTGTCTCTGGGGACGGACAGCCCTGCCCCTGCAGCCACAAGCAGCCTCCAGTCCTCCCCTGGCAGCCTCTACCCTTCTGACTAACCTTTCCTTAGTGTGGCTCAAGGGCTTCCTTACCTGGGCTGAGAGAGGGAGAGAGGAGCAGATTGAGACTTACCTGCAGAAGAAACACTGAACTTGGGAGGAAGAGTGAATAGAAATGGATGGAGAGCTGCCTGAACCCTGATAGGTCAGAGGTGGTCGAGAAGATAAGCTAGCTCATTCGGCTGCCTCGAGGGCACGCTGCTCTGTGACGGGCTCTGCTGTGACATAACTACCTCTGGGCAGTGAGGTACATTAAATAACTTGCCCCAAGTCGCACGACTGGCCCATGGCGGAGCTGGAGCCAACACGGCTCCCTGCCTTCCACCCTTTCCATTTCCCTACAGCTGTCTGTTCTGTGTCTTTCCTCGGAAAGCGATGGAAACCAGAGCAGGAGGTTTCCATAACCAATCATTATAATTTGTCAGAGAGCCACACTGCAGTTCAAGCACACTGTCATTCCCTGCCATATAAGGAAGCGGGCTAAACACCGTTTCTTCCACTACTGACTCGAGAGATTACTCAAGG